>JAKSZT010054487.1:8539745-8582799 GCA_026826555.1 Tolypeutes matacus | reverse complement strand
ATCTATCTATCTATCTATCTATCTATCTATCTATCTATCTATCTATCTATCTATCTATGTATCTATCTTTCATCATCATCAGTCTATCATCTATCCCTCCCTTCCTCCCTCTCCATCTTTGCTACCTATTTATAAATAAACACCCTGATAATGAGAGGACCTCAAGTCATACTTTATGCCGTGTGTTAATGGAACCAGAGAAATTTTACCTTTCTTCAAATATACTGCAGAAGGCAGAAGGGAATTCTCTGTGGTCCTAAGGGGGAGTATGGGTGAAGCCTTCAAGAAGAAATGTTTCAGCTCAATATTTCTGAAAACTTTTCTAAAAGTCAAGCTTTCTCAAAATAGCATGCAGGCTTAGCAGGTAGTGAATTCTCTTTCATGAGAAGTAATCAAGAATCAGCTGACTGGTCTCAAGGCAGATATGTGGTCAGTAGGAAGTAATTATCAGATGGGAATTTTGGCTAAATGGTCACAATGCCTCTTCCAACTTTGAGATCCATTATTCTCTGGTCTTGGAGCTCAAACTATGGTGCTCATCAAACTCCTGAACCATGAAACTCCTGTATTCCTCAGGCTCAAACCCTACTACGGTAGGGCCCACAAATCATTAAAAAAATTGGATAGTGGGATTGAGAATGAATGAACATAAAGGACAAGGTTGGGGTGACTAGATTTATTCTTTATGGTGGCTACTTGGTATAATTTTAACCTTGGCCTCTAAGGATGTAAAGTCAATACATTAACCCTGATGACATTACCTCTTTTGCCAAGATTCCTATTCAATTAATGGAAGCATAAGGCTTGTCAAAATGAGGAAATGAGGCCATTTCTCCTTTCTAAAAAGCTCTTGCAGTAAATCAAAACACAACGTCAAAGAAAGCTTTTCTCACATTTTAGCAGCACAGCATTTATAGAGAAATATTTTTGGTGGTTAGAATTTTTCTTGAGTGTCATAAAATATTATAAAAAATCTTTATCTTGGGGATATCTGTATATGGTATTGCTGTGATATATTATATATACATATATTATATATATATAAATGCATAAGCACTATTCATTTTTTGCATGTTGGCATGCTATAAAATTCTGTTTTCTTTTCATTCCTAGATGTTGTAAATAAGCAGGATCTGTACAGTAGGCTTTTTGTTTGACTTCCAGAAAGACAATTTTTATTTTATAGCACATCCCAGAGTGACAGCCAGAAACTCTTGTGCAGCACCTCAGTACAAACAAAATTAGCTTTTCACAATATTTTTGCAGATGTTAAAGGTCATTAATAGAATGAAACCAGATGACTAAAGCAATATATTTGGAATGATTGGGTTTTATTTTTCTCCCTAACTTAAAGACAGAGTCCCCTTCTCTCTACTACTTGGCTGCCATTCAAAAATTTCCAGTTATTTAATGGTTTCCAAAATCATAAAAGTACAAATGGTAGGATATGTATTTCTTGGCTTATAGCACCTTCTTCGTTTGACAGAGTTGGAATTTTACTAGGATAAAAATATTCACTGTTCAAAACACACACTGTTTAACAATTGCCCAAGCTTTCTGTTTTTACTGAGGTCAAACTTTTGTTTCGCATCAAATGAAATCCTCTTTCTGACTGAAAGGAAGAGAAGAGAGCGTTAGCTGGAAGAAGTGCTACTAGATTTCTTTTTCAGAATAGAAAGGAGTGCAGTGATTCTGGTTGATTAAAGGATGGAATGTGCTTTGTTAGGACAAAGTGGGCATGCTGGCTGTCCCTACCTGTTCCTGTTTTATTTGCAGCATCTTGTCCTGGGTAAGGAAGTTGCCATTGATCTCTGGAAGTGGATATGTTTATGTTAGCAACATTTACAGATCAACTTGAAATCTGTATATGTTTTATAACTACCCTGTCTTTATTAGTCTGTAGGTGATTACTTAGAAAATAATTTCATCATGTAGGGTTTTAAAAATTATAATTAACTCTATTTCCTAGTGAAAATGAGGTAGCAACACAAATCCAGTCTTCGTTTCCCACATGTACTTGTGGATGGATACGAGGTGTGGGTTGAAGTAGTTACACATTGCCCTCCCATCAGGGACAAGCAGCTCCTCCTATAGGACAAACCATAGAATGATTGCAGAAATAGGGTAAGAATAGGAGTGAATAATGTAGTTCTTATAAGTGAGGGTTGGTTGCTATTAAATGGGACTTTGAAAGTGAGAGAAGGGGTTGGAAGTACAAGAAGTGGGCAGTTAAAATGTGGGAGTTTGGGGGATATTCTTTCTTTTTATCTTGGGTTTCCAGACCCAGTTGGACTGGCTGTGTAAGCCTGAGAGAGCAGGCTGTACATTTCTTATTAAATATATTATCGAGACGCTCCTATATGCCAGCCATATTTGGCTGGCTAGGAATATGGGAGTGAAGATATCAGACCAGACTTTACTCTCAAGGAGCTTATAGACAGACAATAAACAGGAAAACCAAAAAATAAGCACTCGTGGCAGAGAGAGCAGCAAGTACAAAGGACCCACTGTAGGGCAGGGAATAAGCTTGCTAGTTCAAGGAGGAAAAACATGGTCTGCTTTTGTAGTAGGGTAGGGACACAGTGTTAGGAGGTGGAGTCAGAGATGGTGGCAGAAGCTTTAATAATGAGGAGTTTAGGTTTCTTAGATTCTAAGAAAGGGGATGAAGAGACACAATTTAGGTTTCCAAAGGTTCCCGTCTGGACCAGTTAGGAGACTCGAGCAGTGACATACACAAGGGATTTATGGTGCCTTGGAAAGGATGGTGGCTATGACAATGGACGTAAATGGATAGATTGGGATATATTTTGAGGGGTAGAGCCAAAAAGGATTTGTTAATAAACTGGGTATGAATGGGTGGAAGAGAAATTGAGGATGACTCTGGGTCTGACTTTTCCTGACTTTTAGGAAACTTGGACATTTGGGGGAAAGGGTGGATATGCCAATGAAGCAAATGGATATTTGAGTTTGGCGTTGTAGGTTAGAGATTCAAATTTGGGTGTTATCAGTATATAGATATTACTTAATGTTATAGGCTGGATTTGTAGTGACCTTGCTTAGAGCAATTTTAGTGGAGTGGAGGAGACTGGTGCTTGTGCAGTGAAAGGGATTGACACTAAATTTGAATAATGTAAGTGTTAGATTGTAATATACTGACCCTGAGCTCAAGCTATGTGTCCAAACGCAGAATGCTCCATTCCAGCCCCTGCTCTTTTCACACCCCCACTGAACCACAGAACATTCTCTCCCCCAAGGAAAAGGCAGTCCTCAGAAAGTCACTCCCTAACCTGAAAACAGCAAGCATGGTACTTTTCCACCCCATATCTTCATGCCCCTCTCAAATCCCGCCCAACTCCTCCAGTTCAAATGCTACTCCCCAGCTCAGTGAGATGGGCTGAAGACTCTCTTCAGACCCCTGCTAGGTCGGTGATCTAATAAACTTCTCTGCCTGACCTTTGGTCTGTCTCCAAGCCTCATTGAACTGGGACCTAACAGTACAGAGAAATGCTAGTTTCGGAGGTCAGTCATTGTGTTTAGATAACTGAGAAGGGCACCAGCAAGATGTAGGAGAGCTGAAAGAAGACATGAGATCAAGGGATATTTTTGGTTTGCTTTGTTGTGTTTTTAAAGTAGGAAATGACAGAGCTTGTTTTATAGTAAAGGGAATAATTCCTTAAGAGCAGAGAAACTGATAATGTCTGAGGGGGGCAGGGAGGTGTGGCAGGTTGGATTATGTGCCCCAGGGGGGAAAAAAAAAATTTCAAAAATTGTAATCCCGTTCGTGTGGGTGTGGGGCCCTGTAAATAAGACCTTTTAAAGATTCTGTTTTTAGGTAAGGTGAGGCCCAACTGAATGATGATGGACTTTATCCTATACTGGAGGCCTGGTAAGGAGAAAGCCTTGTGGAAGAGCTGGAAGCTGGGAGACAACAGTAACCCAGAAGAGAAAGGAGAGGATATTGGCTGCTCCGCTCCTCTCCCCCGCAGGAATGCAAACCAAGGCACCAAGGGGCACCGAGGGGCCCTGGCAGCCAGCCCAAGAATTTTACAGACCTGGTGGAGAAAGCACCACCTTGTTGATGCCTCTGTATTGGACTCCTCACTTCAAAATTGTGAGCCATCAAATTCCCATTGTTTAAGTCACCCAGTTTGTGTAGCATTTACCACAGGCCCCCAGAAACTAAGACAGAAGGCAAGGGGAGGGAAAGGGAGAGGAAAGAGAAGGGGGAAGTCCTTGGGAAAGTAAGAGGGGATTGAGTTCAAACACAAGTGAGTGGTTTGGGTGTAGTTGTGGCAGGAAGCTGCTTCGGTTTTATCAGGAGGGAAAGCAGAGAGCGGGGGAAGGTGGTTTTTGGTAGGTGGATGGGAATCCTCTGGCAACTTGAAATCCAAGCCAGGTTTCTTACTGTCATGCTGCTGTGTTTATTTTCCCTTGCTGACTTCTAAGACAAAGTCTTTTCTGGTATTTAAAAAGTTAGTTGTGATGCAAAAAGTCAAGCAAATAATATTGCGTACTTCTTTGAGCCGGTATAAAAGAGAAGCAGCAGCCCCCCTCTGCCCCAGTGCTTGCAGGATGGTAGTTGAAGTAAATTAAAGAAAATACATAAGAGATAGAGCTGGGCTGTGTGTGTTCTGGTTATCCTTCCCATTTGAAGTGTGTCCAGCAGATGCTAACCATTGGAGATCCTGTTGTTGTTGAAATATGTGTACATTTAAAAATACATTTTTGCTGCTTCTTTTCCTGATGTTTAAAAACGACGTTAAAAATAATATAATTTGACTACTTTCCTTCTACCTTTACTTTGCTGTGCTGCAAACCACCAACGATAATTGTGAGTTTGATGTGTGCTCTTAATATCCATTTTTGAATATTTATACACAAATATATAAAACATAGAAGGTAGTATTGGTTTGTGTGTTTATTTTGTAAGTGTTCTGCAACAGAGGCATTCATCCAAAACATTTTTGACCTGTATTCATGATGATATGTGAAGATATTCTCTTATATTTTCTTTTTAATTATTTGAATGTTTTAGTCTTTAATTTGTTTTTGAATTTTTAAATGTACTTGGTGTGTCATATTACATTTTACATATTACATATTACATTTTGTAATGTTCCACAGGGAAATCAATTTTCCCATTTATTGAAGAGCTGGTCTCCACCTAATTTATTATTTTTGTATTCCAAGTTCACATATACAGAAAACCCCTTTTTGATCTTTATATTCCATTCCCTGATCTATTTATTTATTTCTCAACTCTGTTTTAATTACTATGGCTCTGAAATATACTTTGATGCCTGGCATCTTGTTAAATTTAAGAATTGCATTTGTGTGCTGGTATTCTTCCTTATGAGTTTTAGATTCAATATTTCAAGTTCCATAAAAAATCCTGTTGGTATTTTGATCAGCAATGCATTGAACTGATAGACTAATATGAGGAAATCCAACATTTTCAAGATAATGGCCATGTCTATCCATATATTTTCCTGTTTATTCAGATCTTCTTTCATAATCTTGAGTAAAATTTACTATTTTTTCCATATGAGTTTGCTCGCTCTCTTTGGTATATTACGAATGTGGCTACTGTTGCTGCAGCTGCTGCTACTCCTACTACTATTTTTCCTACACAAATTGAACCAGGTATCACTTTAGGTAATTTGCACATATCATTTCATCTTTACATCAACCCTCTGAGAAAAGTATCAATTATTAATCCCATAATTAAGATGAGAAAACTGAAGTCTGGAGAGACTTGATCAATGCCACAAGATTAGTAATTGGAGGCGCTGTCTTGAAACCCAATCAGTTTGCCTCCATGACTTCTTATCATCATGTAAAGCAATTCTGGCTTGGTAGTTACTTTATAGATTTTACTGCTATCTTTAATAAAAAATTTTATTACATTTTAAAATTGAGTATAGCCGAATGCTTTAGTTTGCTAAAGCTGCCAAAAGCAGATACCATAAAATGGACTGGATTTTAACAATGGGAATGTATTACTTTATAGGCTTACAGTTTTGAGGCTGTGAAAATGTTCAAATCAAGACCTCATCAAGGTGATGCTTTCTTCCTAAAGACTGGCTGCTAACAAATCTTGTTCTTCTGTAATGTGGCAAGGCACATGGTGGCTTCTCTTCTGAGTTTCCATGCTTTCAGCTTTTTGCTTCCTTGTCTTTCTCTCTGAATTTCATTCTCTTACAAAGGACTCTAGTACGAGGATTAAGATCTACCCTGGGCCATGCCTTAACTGAAGTAACCTAATCAGAAGGTCCTACTTACAATAGATTCATACTCACAGGAATGGATTAGCTTTAAGAACATGATTTTCTGGGGTACATGCAATTTCAAACCACCACACTGATATATAGTAATGATACTGATTCTGTACATTGATTTGGGTCCAGCAGTCTTTCTGGATTCTCAAATTGGTTTTAATATTTTGCTATTCTCTTGGGGTTTCTTTACAAACAAACATATCGTATGGAATAATGGCCATTTTGGCTTTTTCTTTCCAGTTTTTCTACTTCGTTATCCTTTATCTAGTATTATTACAATAGCTCTGGTACAGTGTTGAACCTTAGGATTGCTTGTGGGTATCCAGATCTTACTCCTGACTTTAATGTTTCTGCTTCTTAGATTTTACCATTAAGTAAGTTTCTTTCAAAAACATTTTGATAATAGTTTTTTATCAGGACTAGATATTGAATGTTATTGAATGCATTTTTCCTTGGTCGTTTTCTTCTTTTAACGTGCATTTAATGCAAGAGTTATCTGATATTAAACTAGACTTGAATTCCTGGGGTATATGCAACTTGGATGCAATATCATGTTTTAATACACTGTTGCATGTGAGTCACAAAAATTTTATTTTTAAAATGTATTTGCATACATGAAAAAGTCCTATTATTTTAAACCAGATTTTATATTAAGGTTATGCTTTCCTCATGAAATTATTTAGGAAGCATTTCTTCTATTTCTGTTCTCTACAATATTTGTATAAGTTAGGAAATGTCTGTTACTTGAAAATTTAGTGCAACATTCCAAAATCATTTAGGCATGGTGGCTTTTTTCAAGGAAGATTTTAAAAGCTTCTTATTTGCCTTTTTTAGTATTTTACTTTTTCTTGATTACAGTTTTGAATTTTTTAATTTCTAAGAAATGGTTACTTTCAGCTGTCTTCATATTTGTAGACATGATGTTATTCATTGTATTCCCTTTGAATAAAAATATTAACTCTCCCTTTAGTTACACCCTTTTGTTCATTCCTCATATTACTATTTTTTTCATGATTACTATCTTTGAAATATCTAGCTTTCTATTATGTTGCTCATATCCAGTGACTTGTGAGTGTTTGTATATATGTGTGTATTTTCTATTTAATATATATTTTTTGCTTGAATTTTTATATTTCCTTCCTTCTTTCTTTTTCTTTCTTTGAATTGACTTCATTGTTCATTTTCTAACATTTGCTTGAATCTTTAGCTCATTTATTTTCAATTATTACTCTCTCATATGGGCATTTAAAAGTATAAATTTCCTTCTATGTATTTCTTTATCTGTATTACACAAGTTTCACTATGTACCATTTTAATGTTAAGTTTAATTACTTAACTTTTATTATTTTGTTTGTAGCTAATGAATTATTAGAAGTGTGTTTTAAATTTTCATACAATAGGTTTTCTGGGGGTGCAGGAAGCTATATTTTAGGATTTTATTTCCAAATTTATTGCATTATGGCTAGAGAAAATGTAGACGATATTAATTCTTAGGAATTAGTTAACATTTTCTTGTGCCCAAGTATTTAGTTAGTTTTTTTTAAAAAAATTACATGTCACCTTGACAACTGTGTATTATCTATTGCTGGTTGATTTGATTGTTAAATAAATTATTCACATCATCTCAGTCTTTTTTATCTCCTTGATGTATCAGTTTGAGAAAGAGTTAAAAAAATCTACTATTACTATGGCATCCATTTCTATTTGTGATTATTCTTGTGATTGTTATTTTTTGTTCCATTTATTTATTTATTAGTTTTAAATATATTTTTTAATTAGAGAAGTTGTAGGCTTACAGAAAAATCATGCAGAAAATTTAGAGTTCTTATATACCTTCCTTCGCTGTTCTATTTATTTTGAAGTGAGTTGTAAATTATAGGCAAGTTCATGATTGTTATATCTTCTTGGTGGATTTTCCTTTTTTCAATCTGAACTTTTCCTCTTGATCTCTTTTATTGCTTCTTGTTTAAATTCTACTTTGTCTGCCTGGGCTTAATCTGCTGCAATATTTTGTTTTGATTTATTTATATCAATAACATCCAGCCTCAACCAGATGAATAGTCGGAAAAGGCAAGACCATGTGGACCACTGAAATGCTCTCAGAAATTCCCAAAAGTCCCCAAACCACACTTTGAAAGGTGCTATTATGGTGTTACTCATACATTTTTTAGGAGCCATACTAAAATTTATATCTCTCCTCAAGTTTAAAGTTAATCAGAATCTCCTTTTCAAACACCATACCTTAGCACTCGTCTTCCTTAGTTTACCATATAATTCCCATGTTAGAGTTGCCTAGAATTTATTTATACTTACATTTTCATAGATAAAATATATTCATAAATAACCAACATTTTTACTCACTGTTATTTCTGAATCTGTTTTTCTTTATGCTCAAGAGCATCTGTAGCAGTTTGATATAGTTTATGAATCCCCAAAACAGATATTGGGTTATGTTTTTAAATTGGTCTGTCTGAGGTTTCACTTTTACTTGATTAAATTATGATTAGGGCTTTGATTGGGCCATGTCAGTAGGGCATTGAGTCCCCCACCCCTTAGTGGGTGGGGACTCACAGAGAAAAGGCATGGCAAAGGACAGATTTGGGAGTTTTTGAGCTGGAGCCTGGGAAGTAAACACCACAGGAGTGCGCAGAGCATCTAAGCCTGGAGAGAATCGAGCTCCAGGGAGAAAGAAAAAGCCTAGAGAGCCTGATAATCTATAGTTGGCCTTGTAGAGAGAACAGAGCATCTGAGCCCAGAGAGAAATGAGCCCCGGGAGAGAGATGAGACTTATCCCAGCCTACAGCTGATATTCAAAGAAGCTGGGGCCACAGAGCCTTAAGAGGAAGAGGAAGCCTGAACCCTGGCAGATGTCGGCAGCCACCTTATTCCAACACATGGCAACAGACTTTGGTGAGAGAAGTAACTTATGCTTTACTGCCTGGTAACTGCAAGCTTCTACCCCAAATAAATACCCTTTATAAAACCCAACAGATTTCTGGAATTTTGCATCAGCACCCCTTTAGCTGACTAATACAGTATCCTTAAGTAGTTATTTCTGAATATCTCCTAGTGGTAAAATACTGAGTACTTGTATGTCTGAAATATTTTAGTAGAAAATTAGATTTGATTAGGAGATTTGGATTCTAGTCTTGAGTCTACTGCTGTCTAAGTAAAAAAAAAAACTTGATAATACTCAGGTTCTCTGAGTCTCAGGTTTTTCACAATTGAGACTGTATTTAAACTCTCGGAGAGCAGGGCCCAAGTCTGTTGTGGTCGATGTATCTCTATGCCTGATATAGCATGGGCTCTTCACAAGTATGATTGAGCAGAAGAATACAATTGAGGTTGCATACCATTTTTTTTAAAGATTATCATTATTTATTGGTGACATGATTATAGGTCAAAAATTAAAATCAAGTTTAAAATAAAACCTCTTAGAATTAGTAAGAAAGCTCAATAAGTTAGTCAAAACAAGGAAAATTACATATTTTAAAATAAGTGGCCTTCCCATAACATGACAATGCTCCATCAGAAAATGTAACGGGATAAAATGATATCCATTCATTGGTACCACACTAAATTAGTGATCTTCCATCTCCTTTGTGTCCTTCACTCGAGCAATCCTCATGAGTTTATTTGGTCAACTCCTTCTCCCATGATGGTCAGAATCACCTGCATTCGTTCTTTACTCTGGCAGCAGCAGTTGGTTCCAGTTTCCAGTTTTCCCCCAAACTTCCTAAAATGGCCTCATTATGTCTCTCCCACCCCACCCTTACCTACCACCCCTACAAGCAGACATACAAGCACCACCATCCAGTACTCCCTCCTGCCCTATGGGGTCCCTCTTCCAAGTTCCAGATTCTAAAAACTCCAGCCTCTTCCCTTTTGTCACACAGCCTTATGGGTAGTTGCTTCCTGAAGTTTCTGTCTGTTACTTCAGGATTTCCCTTTTGCCTTGTTAGTTTTCCAATACTTATATAAGTAAAATTTTTATATTAAATTCTGTTTGATAAAATAACTGGTGTGGTGTCTGTTTTCCTGACTGGACCTTAACTGGTATATAAAATACTACAGATAGAACATGTTTGGAATTAAACTCATTCTCTTTACCCCCTAATGTTATCCTTTGTCCAGTGCTCACCATCTTAGTAAATGGCACCCATTCCTACCCAATTTCTCATGAGGTTGCATACAATTTTACATCTAAAATATAGTATGTGGATAATTAGGGATGTGTTTTGTAAAATAAAATCAGTTTTATTATTGCAGACTTGATAGTAAAAGTAAACATATTATTTTTCAGCTATACTTCTCTCTCTTGTATAGAAAGCAATTTCTAACACAAAGTTAAATTTTTGGTCTCATTAAACATGTTGATTTTGTATGAGTAGAGTTTGGGTGGAACTCTATGCTTGTGTATCTATGGAAAAATCATAGTTTTAGAAAAAATCTGTGGTTTTGTTTAACTCTGAACATTAAATGCCCCACTGAAGTGAATCAGGGCTCCACCTTTAATATCTAGGTACTATGAAAGTTAAGGAAGTAATCCCCTAAAAGTGCAAATTAGCAATTCTTTATACAGGCATAATTTTTTTGCCAGATGAAGTTTGGCCTAAACTTGTATTGCCCTTTATTTAAAAATATTTAAAATATATTTATTTGGAATGTTTCAAGTTCATTAGTAATTTTTTCATATAATTTTCTTTATTAGAGAAGATGTAGGTTTATAGAAAAACCATGCAGAAAATACAGAATTCTCATATACTACTCCTATTATCTTGGAGTATCTCATATACTCCTACTATCTTGCCTTAATGTGGTACCTTTGTTACAATTGATAAAATAATATTATTAGAATTGCACTATTAACTATTGTCCATAGTTTACATTGGGCTTCACTGTTTGTGGAGTACCATCCTATGACTTTATTTATTATTTAAATTATTCTAGTAACATATAGATAACCTAAGATTTCCCGTTTTAACCACATTTCTAATATATTATTCAGTTTTGACAAAGTGTATCTAAGGTCATATGCAGAATCACTGAAAGATTAAGTACCAAATTCTTTGCAAATAATCTGAAGATAATTCATTTTCCCCTCATATTCTAGTTGGACCTACCATTCGTCTCTCTTGTATTAGGATTATGCAAGTGGTTTCCATTCTCCCAAATATCACTGTTGGCAAGCATGATAAATAAAAGGATCCAGATCTTAAGTCTAGCAACATACCGACATATTGGTAATAGCTTTATCTTTCTGTCATCAGGCAAATCCCTGTTCCTAATTCTCCCAGCTCTTCTCTGAGGCTCTGTAATTTTTCAGGTGTCTCAGCTATCAACATGGGGTTCACATTTTACATTTCTTTTCCCTTCCTTCAGGATTGATACTGTATTCTTTAGAGCATTTTTGGGTGTGTCTTCTGCTCAGTCACATTGCCTCTCCTTCAGACCTACACCATGCCTTATGTATCTCAGACCACAGTGGAAGCTGACCCTGCCCCACAGGCTTCGCAGCTCCTCCTCACTACTCTCCACTTCATAGATATGGAATTGGGGCCTAGAGAGGCTAAGGAATATTCCCAAAGTCATGTATGTAGCAAATGGCTGAACTAAGATTCAGACCTGGACCACTTGCCTCCAGAGCCAGTACTCTTAACCAAATTTCCTGTTTTCTTCCCATCTCATTCATTTTGCATCTTCCTGTCCAGTCACTCTTCTTCATGGAGACCCCTCGTAATCAGTGAGTTGTAATGTCTCTTGGTTCCTAACACATTACATTTAAGGTCTTGTGTTGAGTTTGCAAGGCCTGCCTTGGTCTGGTACCCACAGAGTGAATCTTTATTTGCTAGATCTCCCAAACCTACACAGCCTCTGAATCTAAACTCCTAACGGTGGCCTTCCTGCCCCATTCCTCTCACAACATTCGTCTTACAGAGCCCTGTGTATCTGTCCTCCAGACACCCCTCTGCCTACCTTCATTTTATTCATCTAAGTCCTGCTCAACTGACATGGATTTGCTTGCTTCTTTTAGTTTGTCTGACTTCATTCATTAGGTCGTTGATCCGCTATGTCTAAAATGCTTAATGGATTCCCACCTCGGAGATTATAGGTTCACAGACTATTAAGTTTGGCTTTCTTATTTTTATACATGAGGAAACTGAGAACCAAACTGTCACTAACCAAGATGGGACACATAGTACCAATATAGAACTTTGAAAGAAAGACACTAAACTTGCTTTGCACATGTTGAGCTCAGCTTACCTGTGGAGCACCTAAATTGAGATGCTGTATTAGTTAGCCAAAGGGGTGCTGATGCAAAATACCAGAAACCTGTTGGCTTTTATAAAGGGTATTTGTTTGGGGTAGAAGCCCACAGTTACTAGGCCATAAAGCATAAGTTACTTCCCTCACCAAAGTCTATTGCCATGTGTTGGAGCAAGATGGCTGCCGACGTCTGTGAGGGTTCAGGCTTCCTGGGTCCCTCTCTTCCCGAGGCTTGTTTCTCTCCAGGCTCAGCTCCTCTGTTTTCTCCACAAGGTCAGCTGTCGACTATGAGGCTCTCTAGGCTTTGCCTTTCTCTGCAAGGCCAGCTGTAGATTATCAGGCGAATGGCTCTCTCTCTCCTGGGCTTCTGCCGTCTATAAGAGCCATCTCTATTCCCCTGCATTCTTCTTCTTTGTGCTCATTTCCCAGGCTCCAGCTCAAAACTCAGCATCAGAACTCCAACTCTGTCCTTTGACATGTCTTTTATCTGTGAGTCCCCACCCAGCAAGAGTTGGGGACTCAATGCCCTACTGACGTGGCCCAATCAAACCCTAATCATAATTTAATCATGCCCAGAGGAACAGACCATTTTACAAGCATAATCCAATATCTATTTTTGGGATTCGTAAACAATGCCAAACTGCTACAGATGCTGTAGTTGGCTGTACAGATCTGCAGCTCAGGAGGGAAGTGTAGATAAGAGATTTTGTTTTGGGGTCCATCATTGCAGAATTGGCTTCAGAAGCCATGAGAGTGGTTGAGAAAACCCAGAAGATATTCAGAACTAGAAAAAGGACCAAGGAGCAGACCTTTGGGATCACTGATGGTTTTAGGGGGAAGCTAGAAGAAGAGGGGCCAACAAAGGTGACTGCAAAGGCATGTGGGCAGGAAGATAGAAGCAGGAAAGAGGTGTCTATTTTGCAACACTGCTGCAGGTAGCCCAAAGAGAGCTTTCTCAGAGAGAACTCTGGTAAGTTTTATGAGCAGGGGCTCCGCATTTTATATGCCACTCTGGGGTATGGGCCCTTTATTTTCATGCTTTTGAATATGTATACTCACAATATTGTTCTCCAGCCTTGTTGGCCAGGTACCTTTGGTCTTAATCAGACCTGGCCATATTTTTTTCAGTGATGGATGTATAGATGGAACCCACGTAAATATCTTGTTCCATCTCCAAATGATAAATTGTGTAACTATATGAAATTCACTTTAAACATTATAAGTGAAAGGAGTGAAAGGAGTATGTGATTTAAAATGTCATGCTTTGGAGGTACTGTATGAGCAAAATTCCTATAATCAATCATCCAAAGCAAACTATTATTTAGGAACTACTTAAAAATAGATAAGCTGAAAATATCTTATTTTAAGAACAAGAGAAAACTGATGGTATATCAAAAATTACTTTTTTATCAACATACTGGGTTTTGGGTTGAATTTAGTGTTATTTACTTTATAGAAATCATAACAAGATGGTACTTCAAAATAAACAATAAATAACAGTGAGAACACATTTTACTTAAATTTCTCTGAAACTACTTAAATTTCCCTCAAACTTAATGCACTACCAGTTTAAAATCAAGTAAGAATATTTTTAAGGTTCTGAAGGCTTGGTTTCTTGCTTTAGAATCTGTTGTAAAAGATAAGTTTTGATTGGCTCAAATTTTCCCATTACACACCACATACTCCCACATGCACACACATACAAATAAATGCATAACATTATCATGTTATAAACATGTTTTATAAACTATTGTGGAAGAATATATTGTGGACTTGAAATTCTTATATATTGCTCAATATGTGAGAGGTTTAAAATCTTGAAAGTGAACATCTGGAAGGGGCATTAAAGTTTGTGCTCATTATACACAATGGGAAAGCTGAGGCCCAGAGACTTGTTCAAGTCTGTCAAGATTTTGGAAACAACAGTAATGATAACAATAAAATAATACAATAATAATAATGAGATAATATACAATAATAATACTAAATAACAATACTAATAGTACTAATAATATAAACAATGATAACTACTTCTTTTGAGCAGTTAATGCAACAGGTAATATCCTAAATGCATTAATATTGTAGTCGATCCTTATGGGTAAGATTGTTTTTTTCTGCTTTACAGATGAAAAAACTGATGCACAGAGAAGATAAATAATATCCTTGCCGTAGTCTGATAAAGCAAGTGTATGGTTCATGACCCCTTTTTATGATACTTGAAATTCAGAATAAATAATTACTATGATTAAAAATAGTTCTGATTTAAATTTTGAGTGTTATGCTCTGATGACTCCTTCAGGCAGAGCTCACCAAAGGCCACTGGAATTTCAGAGCTGGTACTTGGGAGATAGATCCCAAGTGGGAGTGAATAATTGAGAAATAATTAAGTGCATTTCCAATGAGGAAGAAGTTAATTTGTGCATGAGCTCTCCTGTATCATTTTTGGGTCTCGATTTGGGTCTTCATGCTGCCGTGTGCTACTTGCCTTCTCTTCGGCCTTGCTTTGTTTTGTTTTTGAAATAAACCTTATTAGTAGCAGTACACATAATTTATTAGTCAGGTTAGGCTAGATTATGCTGTACTGATGGCCATTCCCTCCAACCTTAGTGGCTAGAAATATCAAAGAATATTTTTCCACTCATGGTACATGCCCATTGCAGATGGCCGAGGACTTTGCTTGTATCTTCCTCCCACTAAGACCTGGGCTGATTGAACAGCCACCAATGGATGCATTGCTAGTTGTCATAGCAAACTGAGTGCATTGGAGGCTCAAATCCTGTCAAACAGATGCTTGGCCTGACAATGAGAAAGGCTATGTCTCCCCTCGATTCCCTGGTCACAACCAGTCATCTGACCTAATCCAGCAGAGGGCAGGAAGTGCCCTCCTACTATGTTCCCAGAAGGAGGTTGGCCAGAAACATTTGGTGAGCACCTTTAATAGCTAATAGGTATACTCTAGAACAATAAAACTTTATCATGATATAAAAAGTTTCATTATGATCCAAATACTTATCTTTCTGGCTTAACATATACAGGAAATTTTAAAAATAATGATGTGATTGTCTGAGGGAATTCAAAATAAAACAACATATTAATGATATTTGATAATCATAAGCAGAGCAGAGTACACAACTAACAAGATGACTGATTGTGAAATATGCTAGAATGAGAGGTTATAATTGGAAAGGTAGCTCATTAGAATTGTGTGCCCGAGGCTGACACATTCATAATACCAGAAATGTGTTACTATCAATCAATCAAGATAATAACAGCCATCCTGCTGCCTCCATATTTACAAACAATATCACATGTGCTTTGGCATCAGACAGAGCAGGCTGCTGGTCTGTGTTCTGTCTATCATTAGTTGAGGGACTTAGTACATTAATACTTTTTTAAGCCTCAGTTTCTCATCTGCTGTAAGGATTAAATGAGATAATGCAATCAATAACTGAATATCTATATATGTCTATATCGATCTAATTATCTGTCATCTAGTTACTTATCTATCATCTTTCTATCCATATATCATGGTAATACATGTTTGATTACCTGATAGGAGAAGAGAAAGGAGATTTTTAAAGTTCCTATTATTTCCCATATTCCTGCATTTGTGCTACCCGTATCTTGTCTTGTTTAAACCTCAAAAAGATGTGGGAAGCAAGTATTATTCCCACTCTACAGATAAGAACATGGAAGGTAGAATGGTTGTATAAGAAGTGTATGGAGATTGAGGTGATGAATGCACAACTATTTGATTATACCAAATACCATTGACTACATACTTTGGATGAATTGTATGATTTGTTAATAGGTATCAATAAAATCGATTTCGGGAAAAAATTAAAAGTGTATGAAGATTGAAATTCTAGCAATTTTTTCCTTTATTAACTAGTCTGTTTTTTCCTTATATAAGACTAAATTTTCTGCCGTAAGATAATTCCTTCCATTTTGATTTCATGCTCGATAGAAATGAAGAATTTTCAATCTGCTAGGCTGCTGAAATGCAAAATCCTGGAAATGGGTTGGTTTTTACAATGGGATTGATTGCCTTGCAAGCTTACAGATCTGAAGCTAAAAAAAAATGTCCAAATCAAGGCATCATCAGGATATCCTTTCACCCTGAAGACCAGTTGCCAGTGATCCAGGATTCCTCTGCTACAAGGCAAGGCACATGGCTCTCCCCTCTCTCCAGGTTTCATTGCTCCAGATTCTTGCTTCTGGTTCTCTGTTTCTGTAGCTTTCTTTCTGTATTCATCCCATTTATAAAGAATTCTGGTAAGAGGAATAAGACTCATCCTGGGCCACACCTTACTGAAGTAACCTAATCAAAAGGGCCCACACATAATAAGTTCACACCTACAGGAATGGACCAGCTTAAATAACATAATCTTCTGAGGTACATACAATCTCAAACTTCCAAAACTGGTGTTTATTTTTTTCTTATAGCTTAATATAAATCTTGAAAATTCAGTCTTCTAAGGAAGTACCTTTCAAACTTCTCTTGCTCAACAGTGCCCAAAAAGGCTAACCCATGGGTCCAGTGATTAGGCCAAATAATTAAGGGTGACTCCAATTCAATGAAGTACTTTTTTTATTTTTAATTCTAAATCAAATACCGATGTTTGTTTTTAGTGGTGTCA
The DNA here is from genome assembly GCA_026826555.1 of Tolypeutes matacus. Lineage (NCBI taxonomy): Eukaryota > Metazoa > Chordata > Mammalia > Cingulata > Chlamyphoridae > Tolypeutes > Tolypeutes matacus. The sequence continues at coordinate 8,565,614 of JAKSZT010054487.1, read as the reverse complement.
AATGCCTTTCCTTCTGGAACCTCTGAGTGTATATTTAAATCATGTTGTTTGTGCTCACATGGCAAAACTGGTGAGTTTCAGTAGGAATTTTTAGAGATCAGCTTTTCAAAAAATGACAAAATAATAATCATATAAACATCAGCTTCCAAGATTCCACCTTCCTTTATTTTAATATGGAAAGTTGACAGTAGCTCCAGAATGTTAAGTTCCTGAATGTTCCTCTCAAATTCAAGGCCTATTTTCTCACTTATTTTGTCCATATTCCAATGAAGAAAAGAGAAAAATGATTAGTTTTCGCTCTACCCTCCCATTTTCTCATTGTGACATCCTGACACATTTGTGATGCCAAGAATCCATTCATTCCCCACCCTCAGTCATGAGACAGCCATTGCCCAATGAACATAAATTTCTCAAACTAATTTGGTTTCATGAAATCATTTTCAAGAAATGAACTCCTTAGTAAGTCTAATTTTTCTTGAAACGCAGCAGAACATCATAGGAAGAAAGGATAAGGACTTTGGAGTCACATAGGTCTGGATTTGAATTCTGGCTGTGCCACTTAACTAAGAATATTAAGGAAAGTTCCTTAAGGTTTTTGTACTTCAGTTTATGTGAGGATTAAGTAGAATATAATATGTAAGTCTCTTTGGAAAATGGTCTCTAAATGTTTGTCGAATGAGTGAGTGAAATGAGTTGAGCTGAACGGAAACATTAGGGGGTACATAAGAAAGAGACTTAGGTAGAGGGACAGTGGCAGAGGAGACTGGGAACCAAGCATAATTTGTAAAGTTCTTAGATGTTCCCAGGAAGAGGAGTCCCAGCTCCTGCAAATGCCAAATGTCTGGTGATACAGAAGTCCCAGCTGTGCCATCAAACTTAATTTAGTCGCAGATCAAATGCCATCATGCATTTGCCTCTTCCTAGCAGCTTTTACCGTGGGCTGTGAAAAGTTATAGCTGTTGTATACACGGATCTCCTGCTGACAAACTGTGAAGCATGGGGATGCTTTGTGAGTTAGTGTATCTAGGCTTAAGCTAATGAGGATGTTTAGCACAGTCCTTAGCAATTTGTCAACACCTTGGAATTCTAGAACCATTTCCCAGGGCACTGAGTAAACATTTAAATGTTAGAGACAAAACAGGCTTCTCATTAAGAATAATGTTATATATTCTCTGTGTGTTTTATCTTGCAATCTCAGAAATGAAAAAGCTTTTCTTTTAAGCTGGTGATTCAGTAGATAGTTGCAGGATATTTTTAGAAGAGTTTTCAAGGCTTTCCTACTGGAGATTTTCAGGGGTCTTCTAGACATCTCTGGTGGGAATGCCGTTTGCAAATCTACCAACCCAAACCCTTAAATATATGTTATTCACACAGAAATTATTTCCAAGATGACAAAATATGAAAGAAAACTGAGAGGAAGTGAGATATCTTTAGGACATTTTATTCATGTCGCTGTCTATTCTAGGCCAATGTCATGAACACATGGCCATAAACATCATAGATGGCTTCGTACTTTATGATTATTTGTTTAAAAATACTTATTGAATGTTAATTTCTTAATTTTGACAAACATGCAGTGGGTATATCATTAGGAGAAGCTGGGTGAAATGTATATGGGAATTCTCTTTATAAATTTTCTGTAAATTGAAAATTATTCAAAACTTTAAAAAAAGTTTTAAAAATCTTTAAAAATATCCATGGATATAGCAGTTAAAGTGAGTTATCTGGTTTTAATCTTTTCTTCTATAGCTTTACATAATCTTCTTATAAAGTATAAATGAAAGAAAAAGTTATTTATTCAACATGCGTTATGTGCTGTTCTAGGCATTTAGGATATATTAATAAAGAAAACAGACAGAATCCCCTCACCTGGTGGTACTTATAATAGTATAGGAGGGGAGACTTGAAAATAAAAAGTAATCACAAAAATTAATGAATGACACATTTCTTTTTTAAATTAAAGTAGGGAAGATGGTTCTAAAAGTATTTGGAATTTATGGTTGGGAGCAGGCTACAAGGATGGTTGAAAGAGTAAAATCTCACTCAATTTCTGTGGTGGGATGCTTGCTTATAGACAAACCTGTTAGTGTATGGGTTTTTCCTTTAATTGGAGGTAAGGGCAATCTCTTGCCCCCATGATAGGAGTGGCAAGTGGCTGTATGTTTTGAAGAGACATGGTGAAAAGTTCCTTTTGTCTCAGCTTTCTCCCTCAGCTTTAGAGAGGCAGAGGAGGATGGTGTGTGTGCTTTCTTCATTGCTTTTCTGCCTCTGTTTCTATTTTGGTTTCTGGATTTGGATGATCATGTTCTCCCTTTGACAATGGAGACAATGAAGTAAAAAGGAAATAGTAAAATAAATGGGTTGTAAAATAAGAAAACAAATAAATGAATGAATGAATGAGATTAGACCATTTTAAGTCTTATGAGAACAGAAAAAAAAAAAAAAAGCAGAGCTGGGAAAGTGTGTGGCAGGGGAGGAGCAGGGTGCTGGTTACAAGTTTTCATAAGGTGGGTCTCATTGAGATGGCGACATTTTACCCCAAGGCCAGTAAGACTTGAGGGAGATAGCTCTGTGGATTTCTGGGAGATTTGCATTGCTAGAAGAGGATGCACCAGCCTAAAAACCCTGAGGCGGGGCACATCTGCTGTGGGGGGTGAGAGCAAGGAGACTCAGGCAGGAGGGTGTGGGAAGAGAAGAGGAGGGGAGTGGGAGGAGATGAAGTTCTCAGTCTATAAGTGATCACATCCTGGTCACTTCACATTACCTCACAGTAAATAAGTGTTGCTTATGTGGGAGAAAAGAGAAAGAACATTTATCATACACCTACTATGTGCCAAAATTTTAAGAGCATCATTTCACTGATTCCTCACAAGAAACTCAGAAAGTGGAAATAACTCTGCCGAGGATATAGGTGAAGAAGTTGAGGCTCAGAGTAGCTTACCTAAGGTCACAGAGCTAATAAGTGGTAGAGCTAAGGTAAGGTACTGACAGTCCCTCAATGTAGAGCCCATGACCTGTCCATACTCTCCACCCTGCTGTGCTGTTGCCCTACCTGTCACGTGTGTCAAGAACAACAGTGTCTTTTTTTGTCATTAATAATCTCTTTATCTATTGCAACTGACTTTGGAATCCTGAGGAATAATATAGTATGTGGTTCTATAAATTACATTCTTTCTATTTTCAAACACATACTAAATTTCAAGTGTCTATATGGGGGAAAGTAACATTTTCTCCCCCAATTGCTAACTTATTCTAGGAAGAAGAATCCATTTAATTGACATATATGCTTAAATTATCATCTTATAATCTATAATATTTAAGGCATACTACAACATAAGATACCACCAGGAATAACTGATATTTCTTAATTTAAGAATCTTTGGTTATAAAGAATAATGAGTTTGGGTTTGTCATTTAAAGGAAATTGCCCAAGCCACAATAACAACCCAGAAGTGATCTGAATATGAGAAAATGTTTTTTAGGTTATATTTTATAGAAGACTTTGCTTCCATGGGAGATTTGGTCCTAAATGGAGGGAATCCACAGTCTCTCATATCACACTTATTTCGTTCAATTGAACATTTTAGTTGCTGAGTAGAAAAAAATAGTTGAAATTTTGTCAGCAATTGTGCGGGACAAAGTAAAATCCAACAATTTAAAGAGAAAACAGTACTGACAATAAAATCAATATACAAAAAACAGACCCATTTATCCATTAATAAAATCAGGGGGGTTATAAGACAGCAGTACTGTCCTTTAGGTAAGGTCAGAAAGAAAATCTCTCAGAGAATATTAGATATGATCCAAACTAAATTAATCATGTGTGACTCTCTAGGGCCAGAGATGGGTTCAGACAAGATTTAAAACTTATTTTAAAAATCAAGCATCTGCAGATGGTTTAAAATTTTTATATAAGCAGATGTTTTCTAAAGTTGTACCTACATTCACAAGAGATTACTGTTGGAAATACCCACAATCAATATTATTGGCTCAGCACCTTTTTTTGACACAGTTTCAGATTTGTGGTTTGATAAGTGGAAGATTCTGTTGCTTCTATTTTACAAGTATCATTATTAGTATAGCAAATGGAGACCTCAGCCTACCAAATGCTGTCATGTAGAATGGAATCCACTTTGCCAGCTGGAGAAAATTATTGCACTCTTTCTCTTTCCCTTTTCCCCAGTTTTTACTTCCTTCTGCTTGTTTGGATTTAGTTCTGTTGTTTTGCTTAGTCAGTTTGTACAACCACTGATTTGGTGTGATGCCTTCCAATCCTTTTTTGTTTATTTGTGATGAGTTCTTATCTTCCTATCTCTCAGTATATGATGAGTAATGATTTAAAAAAACCCTGTTCTAATCTTCTGTTAGAACACTATTACTCAGAGTGATGGAATGAGCTGCCTACAAGGATAAAGTTTTTTTTTTGTTTGTTTGATTTTTACAACAGGCCAAAACTTTTAGGAGATAGGCATGTGATTCTGTGACTCTTTTTCTCTTCTTTAGTTCTCATGAAAACATATGAGAGTAATTTGACTAAAAACAAGTTTAAAAAAATTAAAATTCTAAGCAGGAAAATTATGATTCAAAGTATAAACAGTCGTTCCAGCCCTTCATTCCAAACTTCTGAGAACCTGGGAGACCAAGAAAGGGCCCGAGCTCTGTCGATAGGAGCACATTGTGTCCTTGAGCTTCTCCAGCATCACCTAAGAGCTGTCTCTCTGCCCTCCTATTTTGGGCAAGAGCCATAGTTCTGATGAAGCAGCATTTCAAGACAGTTGATCCAAAGGTTAGACTATTTTAGCATCTCTAGGCAGGATTTACCAAACTTGATGAGTCAGTTGTTCTTCAGCTGGGCTGTTGCTTGTTTAGCATTATTTAGAAATATTTTTAGCCATTTGTCATCTGTTTGTGATAATGCAAGCTTAGGTGGCTCACTGAAAATCACACGGGAACATGGATCGTGCTCAGGCCTGAGATTCTGAGCATATGCAGAGGAATGCAGTGCAACTGCAAATTCTCAGCAGGTCAATTGCTTTTCTTTCCATAAGCTCACTTCAGAGTGGATATTATTAAGGAAATTGTATATATATTTAACATTTTATTTTTTCTTGGTGAAAGCAATGTCACCAAGGGATAGAGATTTATAATATTAAGCTAAAATTCTCCTTCTTGAGTTACCTTCCTTATTATTTAAAGACTTCTGAAATTCCATATATAATTACCAAATTTTTCTGAGTCTGGTTCACCATTTTATGAAGTGGATATTGTTGAGCGTTTCTTATAAAATTTTACGTTAGCAAAACAGCCTGTGCTTGGATATTTAAAATAGAGAATCATCATGTTAACTAATGAGAATGACTTTCTCCCATTATTGGTTTGAAAGAAAGTGACAGTTAAAGACTTTGAATTCAAAGCCTATATTTTGAAAAAGAAAAACTGTTTCCTTATCTATGTTCATAATTGGAGAATAGTTTCTGTTGGCTAAAAAAAACATTCCCTTAGAACAACAGTGCTGCCATAACTACTTCCTTCTTTTTTATACATAGCAACAGATATGAATAGCCTGGTTTAGAGAATTTTCTCAACAATTGTCTACCCCTTTCCCTTCTTTATGGAACATACATCATACAGTCACAAATGTACAGAGGAAATTCTTTAGGTTTATAGTATTGGCAGTTAAGGATTGGAAGATAATCATTCATTCTCCATTTTAGAGTGGAAACACTTTCTATGTTATAACAAATGCCCAATTTCTTCAGGTTAAGGGGACCATAAGGTGATATGGAAGACAGTGTACTTTTGTGAAAGAACTTGGGTTTGCCACCAGATAGACCTGGGTTTGACTTTTTGTTCTGCCATTTGCCAGACGTTGTACAAACTATTTCACCTCTCCATTTCCTCCTGTGTAAAACCATGATGAAAATATCTCTCTGTATAAAGTACCTAGTATTGCACTTGGTCAATGATAGACATTCACAAATGGTAACTGATTTGGGAGATGTATAAATTGAATCCCAACAGCTACCTACTAGCCAAGCGATAATGCACAAGTTAGTTAATTTTTTGAGCCTTATTTTGCCCATCCGATAGTTTTATAATAATCCCTATTTGTCTGAATTGTTGCTTCTAAAGTGGCCAGAATATGATTAGCATAAACTAATATATGGCGATTATTACCATACTTTTGCCGTTTGCCTTTTCTGATACTGTTCTGGTCTCTGCATCCTTACTGAGGCACACCTCTGAAATGTGTAGACTGCCCCCCAGTAGTTTGTTGTTTCTGCCTCAGGTGTGGTCTTGGCTCCCAAGCAGATCCTTCAGGGCAGAGCTCCAATTTTCCTATCACGTGTTCAGGGCCCCTCACTGTTTCCTGAAGTGTGGGGGAGAATTGTGCTCTGCAAGTTTTTGGCAGCATCCTTCTGTAATTTTCTGTCGCGCTGCTTAAACAGGGATTGCTTTGTTGACACACATTAGCCATATGGGAATGTTTCCTTTCGCACTGTTGACAGTCATGTTTACTTTGCTGTTTGTATCTTTTTTTTCCCTCTTCCCTAGTTTTAAAATAGTTCAGAGATGGGAGATTCTGTCCACACTGCAATGAGCATCTTTTTCTTTCATTTTTATCCTCTGTCTTCTTCAAACATAACTTGCTCCTTATTTGTATGTGTAGGCAAATCATTGATCTGCAAAACAGAATTGATGTTGATGAGTGTCTTTCACAATCTATCTTAAGGGAAACATATTATTAAGTTTCCGCTGATATAACTGAACCACATCAAAAAACTAAGTGAGAAAAAGAGGCTAGAAGAGTCAAAGGGGGAAAGTGTTTCATAGTTTAAGTAGGGGATTATTACAAATATAAAGACTTGGAAATGGTCTGAGTATTTTTATGGACTTTTGGGGTAAGGCAGACAAAAAAACCCTATTAATTATAATAAAAAGTACAGCACTACTACATATTTTGGCAGATTGCAGATTCTTACCATAAATATCACCTCTGGCTGAGGAGTGGAAATTTTGGTCAAATTTTGGAAAGGAAGGGAGAGAAAAAAATCTATAGATGATTTACAACCCATAAATAACTTTTGGCCACACACTAAATTCAGTGAACGGTGTTCTCCAAGTTAGGCATTTGCAGCAAATAGACTAGATTCTTAGGAAGCAGATATAAAAGAAAGAATTATGAAATATGTCTATGTAAAACAGCTTCCATGTCATGAAAAATCCTTATTTTGACCATAAGATGGGATGGGACCCAAGATTTATTTTTAGGTGGAAAAACAAGATTGAATTTATAATATGAGTCCATTTATATGGAGTACTAAAATAGACTAACCTATAGCGATTAAAATCAGATCTGTGGTTGTGTGGGGCAGTGGGTGGCAGGAGCTTAATAGCAGAAAGGCGTGAGGAAGTTTTCCAGAGCAATGGGAATCTGTATCGTGACTGGTGGTTACATGGCTGCCTACATTTGTCAAAACCCACTGAGTTGTACTCTTAAAATAGGCTCATTTTATTATATGTTAATTATGCCTTTAAAGTTGACATAAAAACGAATTTGTACCAAGACATGAAAAAGAAGATAAATATTAATTAGGAAAACTATTAGGGGAGAATGGTCACTATTTTAGTTTCTAAGGCCTGCTATGACAAAGTTGTACAAACTGGATGGCTTAAAACAACAGGAATGTATTGTCCCCCAATTCTGGAGTCTAGAAGTCCAAAATCAAGGTGTCAGCGGGGCTATGCTTCCTCAGCAATTTGTAGGAAGAATTTGTTCTTTGCCTCTCTTCTGGCTTCTGACACTGGTGTGCCCACAATCCATTGCATTCTCTGCCTCAGTTATCACATGATGTTCTCCATATCTGTCTGTCTGGGTCCAAATTTCCACTTGTAAGAACACCCAATCATGTTGGATTAAGGGCCCACTCTAGTATGACTCATTTTAACTTGCCTAATTCTATCCCTAGTGTCCTTCTTTCAAAATAAGTTCACAGGGGAGTATTTAGCGCTTGTTTCCCATGTTTGAGGTCCTGGGTTCAATCCTTGGTACCTCCTTAAAAAAAAAAAAAAAAAAAGAAAAGGTCACAGTCTGAGGTACTGGGGATTAGGACTTAAACATATCTTTTTGGGGACACATTCAATCCATAATAATCAAATATAAATGTTAGTATGATTAGATACTAAACTCCAAGAAAACATGATGATCCCATGAAAGTATCCTCTTTAGTTAGTTGATTAAAACTGGCCAGCTTTAAAACATGAATTTCATGCTTATTTCTTGCAACTATCATTCACTTAATTGACTATTGGATCTGAGTCAAAAGGCTCACAATCCAGATTCCTAAGGATTCTCCACCGGCTTTGGTGACCTGATGGCATGATTCATTTAGATATTAATAAATATCTAAAGACTCTTGGCCAGATATTTTAATTTCCCCAATAAAATATGTATCTTGATAGAAAAATATACATATGTGAATGTTATGATCTTTTTCTGGTAGTTCCATGCAGCCTAATTTCTCCCTGTAATTAGAAATGTTCTACACAGAAGCGGGTTAAAACCAACAAAACCCAGTGATTGCAGGGCATATTTATGGGGTGGAAATGCTGTCTCCAGTGAAACAGGTGCTGCCATTGAACTATACAACTCCCAGAAAGATCCTGACATCCAGTTAGATGGGCAGCACAGATAGGTACCAGCCTCTGTGCTCAGCAAAATTCATCAGGAGTTAGCAGAGGGTCTTACACATAGTAACTACTCAAACATATTTACAGCATGAACTAGATCCACTGCCTCCAACAGTCAATTTTATTTCTCATTGGAAATACTGTAAGGATATGACAACTAGTTATGCCATTCATCTTCCTAATGCCTTGAATTTCTTTATGAGTTAGAACTTTATTGGATACCTTATTATAGTGTACAGTGCTAATTTATTATCCTACATAACTGACAATAAAGTAGGAACTTCCTCTGCCAGGTTTTCTTGTCATGATGAATTGTTCAGTTATTAAAAGGTTGCAGTGTATTCCCTGGTGATCATGGAATTCTGCCTAGGATACAAATGAAAATTCATTCAGGTTAGAGAAAAGCTCTCCACATTAATTTAACTCAGTCATAATATTCAATATGATCTGGACATCTAATCCAGCTTCATTTGTTCTGCTTCAGGTAGTGTCAACTTAATGATCTGTTTATGTAATTGTGTAACAATAATGCAAATGCCTAACAATTTTAAGACATACCAAAATGTTTTCCAAGGAAATCTAACAAATTGTAGAGTGGTCTGAGAAAAAAAAATACGATTTTATGTCGAATAAGTTTGGGATACGCTTCATTGTATTGCAGTTTCATTGTGCCTGTTTAGCAAATGAATGCCTCAGGAAAATATCACAGTGAAGAACCATGTAGAATTTCATTTAATCCAGCATTTCACAATTTTCCATTTTTTTTGTCATACATTTTAGCATCTTAAGATATACTGGTCTTTTAAAAATCATATATCCCCTTGATTTCTCAAAGCAACCTAGTGAAGTACTCAGAGAGCCAAGATTACGTCCCAAAATTAAACAAGTGATAGAGGAAGGATCAAATTCAGTAGTTTTACTCCAGTACCATCTATCTATCTATCCATCCATTCATCCATCCATCCATCTTTCCACTCACCATCCATCCATTTACTCACCATCTATCCACCCTACCATCCATCCATCCATCCATCCATCCATTTACTCACCCATCCATCATCTTCCTTTAAACAAAATATATGTTTGCTTCTGTTGTAAGCCTTTTGATGGCAGTTCCTGTCCTCACAAAGCTTATATTTTAGTGGCAGGAAGACATATCTGATAAATAAGATATTTTCATGAAGTGATCTCTGTAATGATGGAAGCATACTGGTGGATGTGACAGGAGATTAAACTATAGATCAGGTCCTGTCAGTGTATGTGAAACTTGCTTTGAAACCTGAAAGGTGAGAAGAAGCTCTTTCCACTTAACTATGTTTATAGTTTAGCTGAAGAACCCCAAGATGGTACAGACTTGAGGTTAGTAGCACATGTTCTCAAGTCATGTTGCCTTGATTTAAGTCTTAGTTCTTACTGGATGGGTGATCTTGGGCAGGGTATGTAACAACTCTGAGCCTCAGTTTCCTGATACGTAAGAGAGGGATATTAATATTACCTATCTCAGAAACGGTTGTTAGGAAGGTTAGATGAGTTAGTACATGTTAAGAACTTAAGACACTACCTGAAACATAATAATCACTCAACAAATACTAGTTGTTGACATTATTTTTATTTCCTCATCATTTCCAGTATTCGCTCCTGGAGACCTGGGGTGAACCTGGCTGGTGAGCTGACTGTTGGGACTGCATGGAATTGTAAGGCCTACAGAGTCTCGGTTAAATCAAGCAAGGTGTCTGATTTATAACTGTGAAGGTTATGATCTTGAAAAATCCCATGATATGATAACTTATGCACCCCTTCTGGAAATTGGACTTGTGTAACACGGGCATCGGTATGCTCTGCAGTGTGCTAAAGTTTATGCCCAAGTGGAAGACCCATTCCTTGGCTGTGCTTAGGGGGTCAGGGCAGCAGCAATGCTGAATGCCATCCTATTCATGTGGTTAGAGGACCATCAGGACCAAAGAAGGCCAGTCCAGCAGTCCCAAGCATCATCTAGCCTCTGTGAAATACTAAGAGTTTTAGGCACACTTGTAACTCCTTAATGGCACCCATGTTGGAAAACTCTGGTATAGTGGCTCCCTTGAGCTAATTAGCATCTGTGGATGTGATGGGGAGGTAAAAAGATTTGGCACGAGAGACCCTTAAGCCAGAAGAGGTCATGATACTGGAGCTTGACTCCAGCTCATGTACCTGTCTTCCCCGTTGCAGTCCTCATTGGCCACGGACCAACTCTGGGATGATTCTTTAGGAAGGGAGCCAGGACCAAACTTAGCTCAAATGTGCTGCAAGTGCAGTACTCCTTCTCCCTACCAAATTTTACAATTCACTTTCTTCTTTCCTTCTGCCCCTGTTTTAACCTGTTTCTATCAACAGTCCTCATTTTACCACTTACAAGTGATTAAAATCCCATAATTCAACTTGGGTTTATGAAAGCTGAGAGACAAGGTCTGTTGCTTACCTTGAAAAGGGAAATGCAAAATATGTAAAACTCAATACATCTATACATTTCTCAAAACATTTATTCTAAGGAGTCTATATGGTTGACTAAGTTTGGTCATCTTAGTGAAAATAAAGATCACATTATCTGGGGAATATACTATTGATAGGATGCTGTGCTCATAGATGAATTTTCATATGTCCTTGGATTTATCAGCTTTAGACTTAGGTTATATGATCATTTCTGTTTTAAAATTTTCACTCATTCATTCATTCATTCATTCATTCAACAAAAATCTAAGAACTATTATGTCTAAGGCATTGTGGTAGAGGTTGCATGATAAAAGGATGAGGAAGTTACATTTCTCTCACTTTGAAGAATACTATTCTAATGAGACAATATATAAACTGATCAATTAGAACACGTTGCGAACAATCAGAAAGGTAAAGGGAATATACATGATGAGTGATCCAGTTTGCCTGGGAAAGCTGAGATGTTGTTCAAATTGGGCATAAAGAATAAGCATATTCAAGGGTCCCCAGACAGAGTGGAGGGGAGTGGAAATGGGAGGAGGCCATGCTATTGAAAAGGAGAAGGAAGTACAAAGTCAGAATTGTACTGGGGGTCATGGTGATTCATTTAGTGTAACTGGGAGGGAGGTCACGTGGGATGGAGGGTAGGAGATGAGCTTGGGCATGAAGAACAGGTCAAGACTGGGATGGGCTTCTTGTGCCAGGGAAGAAAATTTACCTTCTGCTATTTGGCAAAGGAAAGTGAATCATCCAGCTTTTTATCTTCTTGGACTTGATTTGGGAGGAAATGGGCCCTTGAGACCAGAGTGAAACTCTTTCAAGATTCCTAATGTAATGATGATGAGCTCAATTAAGGATTGAAGAGAAGGGGAACAAATGGAAAACATTTGGAAAGTAGAAGATGCAGAAATTTGGAAATGTAAGAAAGAAAAGAGTTGGAGATGATATCAAAATTTCTGGTGTGGAAGTTTACTTATTAAGAAAAGTATTATTGAGGATTCACCCTATTCCAAGCACAATGCTAGATACAGGTGCACAATGGACTTTCCAGTCCTGGGACCATGCATTTATTTACATAGGAAATGACAATGCCATGTGACAAATGCATTAGGGGTTAATGCAGAGTGCTAGGAGAACACAGCAAGGGATGCCCTGTTCAGTTCCTACTGTTGCTTAACAAACCACCCTAAATGTAGTGATTAGGAAGCAACAACCATTTTATTGTGCTCATGGATTTGGTGGATCAGGAGTTCAAAAAGGGAACATAAGGAATAGCTTGTCTCTGCTCATGATGTCTGGGGCCTCAACTGGGAAGACTTGATTGCTGGGGATGACTCATTGGCTTGAGCTGGGATTTTATGAAGGCTTATTCACTCCTTTGTCTGGCACCTGGGCTGGGAGAACTCAAAGGCTATTAGTGGAAAGCCTCTAAGTGTGGCTTAGCTTCCTTTCTGCAGGGCAACCTCAGGGAAGTTGTTTGGAAGAGAACTTGTACCTTGCTCAAAAGATGGAGGGAATTCTTGATGGGTTTTAAGCAGTTATGGTATATGTAACATGTTTCCATTTATGATTTAGATAAACCATTCTTTCTTCTGGGTCTTGAGTGATAAGCCAGTTTGCTGGGATGATGGAAAGAACAGGATGAACAGTCTTAAAAAACCAGAGTGTCCTGAGAGAGTGGTAAGAGGTGGGCTGCAGAGTGGAGAATGGACTGGAGCATAAAAGATTAGAGCAGGGTCAGCGGGGACAAGTGTTTGTGGTGATTTAGCTAAGACAGAATAGTTAGCTGAAGTAAGAGTTGGAACAAAAGAGACATATTTGAGAAGTAGTCAGAAGGTACAATTGACTGGACCAGATGACTGTGTATATGTGTGGGAAAAGAGAGAAAGAATAAATAGTGACTGTTAATTAAGATTAAAAATACAAGAGGAGGAGCAGGTTGGGAGTGGGGTGGGGAAGAAATAATGAGCTCCTTTTCATTATTGTATTTTAAATCATTAATTAAACATCTAATTTTGCGTGGCTCACACTATATGAATTCTGCAAACTGAGACATGGTGGTATTTATTCTTGGCAGTAGCGTTGTATGGGTGAGAAAACCCCCACTTGAAAGAAAATACATGTTTTCATATGAAATAAATAAAATATATTCCAAGTCATTTGCCTTTGATTTGTTGAGTCTTTGCCCATATATGAAATATGCAACTACAGAAATGACCTTATAGATTCTGAAACATGTGTTTGGTCCCCCAAGTATGTTACATTTGGGCCTGAGCTACCTGGGGAAATTTTCACTGAAAAATCTATTGCAATGGATGGATAGCTGGAGGTCACAAGTGAAGGTTTGGCCTGTGGTTTTGAAAATCAGAAATTTCATCTATATCCCTGGAAGGTTCTAGAGGCTTCAAATAGTAATTCCCACAAACTCAAATCAACTACAACCTCATTCATTTGCACTTGCACTTCCAAAAGCAAATACCGTTCTTGGTTATGAAAATACAATTTCTCCCATAATGGGCTGCCCTTTCTTTGTGAGCATGCTTGCCTTTATTATCCTGAAAGGACAAATGCCATCAGCTGTGGGATGAGAGCTGCACATTGATTTCAGCAGAGTAAAGAGAGTCTTGTTTCCTCATTATCTTGAGTTTACAGGCAATGCACCCACTTTCAAGCAAAAGAAGAATTTTTCAAGACATATTGAATGAGAACCTTCTGTAAATTTGCTCCAAATGAAAAGCCTGTATATAAAGCCATTTCTATGATTTTTTACATGTGTATACATGTAAAATCTTAGTTCTGGCCATAGGTAAGTTTGAATGAGGACTTTGTAGGAATATTTGGAAAAAAATGAACTTCCTTAAATAATTACCATCTCGAATAATCTCCTTCCTAAACCTTTGCATCAGCTGCTGAAACTTTACAGTGTGTACAAGAAGCACCCAAGCAACTTGTTGACATGGGGGCCCAGAAATCTGAATTTTAAATATGTACAGACTAGGATGCAAATGGTCCATGAACCATGCTGTGAGAAACACTGCTATAGGATAAATTTCCATTTGCTGTCTCTTGTGCTAGTTCTCTTTTTTTCTTGTCATTGTTAAAATACTGCCACACGACTAGAGATCCCAGAGAACTCAGGCCTCAAGTGAGTGCAAGTAAATTGCATCCTTCTTAAAACCAATCTGACTTTATTCATTCATGGAAATGAACAATTTGAATCAGAACTTTGTCAGTTATGGTTTGTTGTTTCTCAATCACATGATCACATCTTTTGTATATTCCTTTACAGCTTTTGTGTGCATTTAGTTATGGTTATTTCTTTTTGTTAAAAAATCCTTCTTCATATTTGCAAACATTTGTCATGTATGCTCAAGGGATGACTTGCATATTGCTAATAAATGTAAAATGCAAACCTAAATATGTGTCATGATTTATGTGCTCATTTTATATATGGGGTCTAGAAGTGAAGATTTCAAAATGCCCGAGCTTTGCATGAAGCCCAACCATCCAAGTGTGAATGATATTTAATAAAACCCATGGTGCAAAATAGCATGTTTCTTTCTTACTAGGCTCCTTTCTTTGGGTTCTCTTACAAATTGCAGACAAAATTTTCTATTTCCAAAAACACACTTGTAACACACCCAACTTAAAAATATGTGTCTCCCAGATGCCCATATGATTTTCATCAAACTCAATGGTAAGGCCAAAAGCGCTGTCCTCTCCCTCTTCTGTCCTGCCAGAGTGAACTTTTTGCCTGGCTCTTTTATGCCACCAGGTTTGAGCATAGAATTTTCCTTTTGTGTAAAATACACTCTTTTGTCTTCTTTATTTTTTTAAACAGTTTTATTTAGATGTAATTCATATACCACATAACTCACCTGTTTAAAGTATGTAATTCATGTTTTTAGCAAATTCACAGGATTTCACAAACATCACCACAATCTAATTTTAGAACATTTTTATCAACCCCCAAAGAAACCCATACTCTTAACAGTCCCTCCCCAGCCTTGGGTGACCACTAATATACTTTCTGTCTCCATAGATTTCCCTATTTTTCACATTTCATATGAATGGAATCATGCAACATATGTTCTTTTGTGACTGGTTTCTTTTACTTAGCATAATGTTTTCAAGGTTCATTGATGTTTTATCATGTATCAGTACTTCATTCCTTTTTGTTGCCAGATAATATTCCATTCTATGGTATGGTGGTTTGGAGCTATGTACCTCAAAAAACATGTGCTTAAATGTAATCTATTCATGTGGATGTGAACGCATCGTAAGTAGGACCTTTAGATGATGCTACTTCAGTTAAGGTCTGGCCCATCTCAGTCATGATGGGTCTGCTATTACTAGGGTTCATAATAAGCAGAAGGAAATCCAGACAAAGAGAGAGAGAAAGTTATGGGTAGCAGAAAGCTGAAGTTCATGAGAACCTGGAAAAAAAGGGAGAGGCCAGGAGAGGCCACCATGTGTATTGCCATGTGACAGAGGACCCCAGGACCAAGGATCACTGGCAGCCAAGCCCAGAACGCCAATCTTTAGGAAGAAATCATTGCCTTGATGAGGTCTGGATTTGAACTTCTTCAACCTCAAAACTGTGAGCCAATAAATTCCCATTGTTTAAGCCAACCCACTGCATGGTATTGCTTGAGCAGCAATGAAACTAAACATATAGATAAATGAATTTTTAAAATTCATTTATCAATTAATGGATGTTGGGTGTTTTCCATTTTTTGGCTCTTATGAATAATGCTGCTATGAACATTTCCTGTATCTCTTGTCCCTTTTTATCTGTGTATATTCTAGTCATCTTTAAAGACCCAACCCAAATGACAGCTTCTCTGTGAAATCTTCTTTGCTCTTTCATGAGGTCATACCTCCCCTTCCCCTTCCTATTATGCTCGCTTCATACTTCTCCCCCTACCTATGATATTAACTACTATGGTTAGTTTTTATTGTATATCTGCCCTTCTCTCAGCTGTGAACTTCTCAAAACAGCGTGGTATCTCACGTTTCTCATAACTGTTTTGACCAGCAGTCAGTGTTTGATAAATATCATCATTTGTAAGGAATCAATTAAGGAAAAGAGAAAGGAAAGGAGGAAGTAAAGTTTTAAAATAATAATCTTTAGTTTTTAACTGAATAACATTTATTTTTCTGTGATTCTTGGTGTCAATAGCCAAATGAATTATTGGAGGAGTGAGAAAAAGGGCTTTTGGGGACAGGAACAAGTTCATTATATGTTAGTACAAAATCAAGAGGCTTGAACAGTATTTAACATATTTAAAATTTTTCTACAACAGAAATAAAGTGCAAAACCAATAACAGCAGTGAGTCAGAAAGTTAAATATGCACATGCTGTAAATAGACAACTTTATATTTCAGTGATTAGTCATAATAGCATCATTTAATTTGTTTTTGATAAAGATGTCTTTCAGTTAAGAGTTTTCTTAGGTAGCTCTTCATCTTACAGCATATCTTATATAGTTGGGAAGTTTTTTATAATATATGTAGTATATAGTGTGTATAATTTGATATGTCAGAGGGAACCTCTAAGAGGGAAAAGTCTTTTTTAACTGGAAGGAGAGAAAACCTGCATTAAAATGGAAACAAAATGTATGTCTTTCCTTGTTCAAAGCGAATGCAATGACCATCCACTTTCTGGAAGCTGTGCTGTGGGCTGGACAAGCTCAGTGGGGAAAGCCGCATCTTTTTCTTGCCTCCACCCTTATCCCACCATTAATTAGATTTTAAGGTTTCCAAGGAAGGCATGTTGAAGGTGGAACAGAGACGACTGTTTGTTTTCAGGAAGGATCTGGGTTTTTCACTTTCATGTTCCCAAAAGGGACAATAAGGTGGTTTCAAGGCAACAAAGATGATGTTTACTCCTTACTTTCCCCAGGACAAATCCTGTAGTCATTTTCTTTTGGCTGTTGCTTTTGCTCAAGTACACGAATTATAGACTAGGTATTGGTGAAAAATGCAATTGGGTGCTCTTAGGAATAATTATTACCCAATGGGTTGAAAACTAATAAGTGGATTATTAATATCAGAATAAGATCCACCATTCATCAGAACCTAGCACAGGGTGAGGCCCTCTGCTTACTGCTTTATATCTGCAATCTTGCTTATAATTATTGCACTGCCCTGATGAGATAGTTTTTAACCCTGTTTTATAAAGAAGGAAATGGAGACTTTAAGAGACTAAGCCCATTGTCTTTCATTCATTTATTTATTCCATCTGTTCTTTCAATATTCATTTATTAAGTACAGTACCTACTCTATAAGAGGTACATATTTGTGCTTTCGGTTTGTTCATATCGAAAGCCACATCCTTGCACCTTCACAGAGAACTTGCTCCATCATTTATTTTGACCTCCTGTAGCATCAAACTTTTTATCTGCTTTTCCTATTAGGTTAAAATCTCTTTAACCATTACCCATCTGCTTTTTCATTTACATTTGTCAGTCTAGATATCCTATCTCTCTCCTTCCATTCGAAGGCCGACTTCTAAAGATGATGCATACTCATTTCCACTTCCTCACATATTCACCCCTCAACTCACTGCACTTTTCCCACCACTCCATGGAAACTGCTGTAGCCAAAGTCATCATTGACTTTCCAACTGATAAAAAAAAAAAAAAAAAAAAAATGCACCTAATCTGTCAGCTACTTTTCACCTTGTGAATCCTTCTTTGAATTTTTTCCTCCCCTTCCTTTCCTGTTTTTCTAATCCTTTTGTGTCTAATTCTCAGTCTCCTTTGATGGCTTATCTTCTTCATTCAGCTCTGAAATATTAGTGTTTCTCAGAGTCCAATGCTTGCTCTTCTGCTTTTCTTACTCTATATACTCACTGGTAACTTTACTTAAATATGATGATTCCCAAATTTATAGCCACTGTCCAAATTGTTTTTCTTCAAAATCATATGTACACCCACTGGCTGATCCTTCACATTTGGATGTTCTATCCACATCTCAAAATCAAATGTCAATAACCGGACTCTTGCCTTCCCCTCCAAATCTGCTGCCCCACTCTTTAAAAAATTATGAGTGATAGCACCCTACTCAGTCACTTTAACCAGAAAACTGGAATCAACCTAAACCCCTCCCGTCTCAATCCTCTTCCTACCTTCACTTGGTGACCAGATCCTATTTAATTTACTTCCTGTATTTTAACTGGAAGCCATTCCCTCCTCTCCATCCCTACTTGTCATTGCTTTAGTTTACTCCTTTATCTTGTTTTGCCTTCATTACTGTAATAACCTCCTGGATATTCTCCCTGCCTTCAGACTTGTTTCTCTGCAATTCATCTTTCCCAGGACTGACAGAGGGATATTAAATGCAAATCAAATCATGGCATTCCATGATCAAATTCTTTCAGTGGATTTCTGTAGCCTTCAGGAAAGTTTAAATTGCTGAGCAGGCAAACAAGGCATTTCAATAATCTGGTCGTGTCTGTCTTTCTGGCTTTAACTGTCTTACTCTCTCACATGCCAGTCTCACCCCAGATAACCTGAAGGGTAGCCTGCTTGCTAATAAGGCACTTGGGATGTGATGGCCTCCACATGTACACTTTGCTCTTTCCTTCCTCGTGACCACTGTTCTCCCATCACTCTATCTTCTATTGGTTCCTTTGGCTTTGTGACAGGTAAACCGAATTCACTTCTTATCTGAGTGAGATTATTTCCCCTCTTGTTTGATCCCACAGTCCACTAATTATTACCCTATTTACCTTTAACATTATACATACAATACTTCGCTGAAACTATCTATGTATTTATTTAACTCAGAAATAGATTATTAATTCCTTGAGATACTTTTATCTTTGTACCTGGCATAGTTGGATTCAGTTAAAATAGAAGATGTTAGTGAATGAATGAATGAATGAATGAATGAATGAAACTATTCTTTAAAAGCCCTAGTGGATTCATCTTAGGTTTTCCCTAAGTGTTATAGCAGAAGGCTCTTTTCTTTCCAAGACATACTGTAGAGAAATTAGAGCATTTCATGTACCACCTATTTTTTTTTCATAGAGGGCATTGTTTTCTCTTTGATTTTCTCAATAATAGTTGGTTTATATCACTCAATGTCTTATCAAGGTAGAGTCTCAGTGACAGACATCTTAGGTAAAGTTTGAGAAAATTAGCCGCAGGGGAATTCTCATTGTCTGGAAAACTAAAGACTGCCCTAAAGCAAGCCCAGTTTTGAGATGCCTTCAGCCTACCTGAGGTCTAAGATTTCTGAGGTTGTAGGATACTTGATGTTTTCGTTTCATTTAGTTAAAAATATCTAGAGTAAGGGCTAATTTTTTTTTTATAAAATAGCTTGCTTTTATGTGTGGATGTTAGTGATTGTCTCTGAAAATGATTTAGATTCAGAAAGTTTTAGATAAAATCTAACATGCTGTAGTTAAGCAAAATGATATTTACAAATGTGCCAACCACACATCATATTGGCATAGCTGGTGAGGGCTTTGTGGGTAATGCTAACTTATTACATTAAGGCTGAAGACTTTCCTTCCTTCATAAACTGAAGGATGTTGGATTTTTCCCTGTACCAGCCACCCAATTTCTTTATTTCCATGTATTTAATGCCCTATGATTGTGTGGTATTCTACCATTTCCTTCCTTTTATTCCTCTATATTTCAACCCAATATTCTCTATCTCCTCTCATTGATACAGTCTGAAGCAATATTTCCTGGGGAAAATGAGATCTCTTCTCCATGCTCAACCCAATGGACCTCTTCATGTTTCTGAACATGATCATTCCATTTCATTCCAACTTTTCTTAAAAATCAATATCAATTTATTTTTCTCATTTTTTTGCTTATTTTTCTCCTTATTTTTCTCTTTCACGTGTTACAATCTACCAATGGCTCTTATCACTCTTGTATGTGTTCACAAAGCATATAAAAGAACTTTGAGTTTCCACATTGATTCATTAATCTAACAAATATTTTTTGAGCACCTACTATGTATCATACTCTTGAGATATACCAACAAACAAAGCAGATAAAAATTACTGCTTTGTGACTTTATGTTCTAAAGAAGGGGGGAGACAATACATAAAAATCACAATAAATCAATGTGGATTAGTTAATATCTTAAAGATAATAAGTGCTATAGAAAATAGGACCAAGGGAATAAGGAATGTGAGGCTGAAGAAGTGTGTTGCAATTTGAAATAAAATGGTTAGAGTAAGCATCTTGAAAATATTAAGTATGGGTCAAGACTGAAAGAGGGGATGGATATAATCCCAGATTTCTGGAAATTTGCATTCCTGACAAAATGAACATCAAGTCCAATGGTCCTGGACTGCTAAAGTACAAGGTATGTGTGACCAACAGCAAGGAGGTCATTGAAGGTGAAGAGGAATATGTGAAGGGGGATTATAAGGATGATGAGGTCAGAGAAGCTACAGGATGTAAATCATTGGGATTTACAGACTTTGGATTTTTTTCTAAGATGAGAAACCATTGAAAGTTGTTTTTTTTAAAAAAAAAAAACAGTTGTGATATAATATAATAGTTTAAAAGGATAAACTTGGATGCCATATTTTTTAGTAGTTTGAGGAAGGCAAGCTAGATGCTGGGAAAACTTTTGGAAACCACTATATATAGTCCAAGTGGGACATGATGGTGCCTTGGAACAGGATGGTAGATGTAGAGAGGAGGAGAATTAGTCAGTCCCTAGATGGTTGTTTTTTTTTTTGTTTTTGTTTTTTTTTTTAATGTGAATGTAATAGGATTTCATGATGCATTAGATGTGGAATTTTAGAGAAAGAGAGGAATCCAGGAAGACTCAAATATTTTTGACCTGAGTAAGTGGAAGGATGGAAGTACCACCAAGATAGGGTAAATGAAGATGGAGCAGGTTGGGAGGGAAAATCAAAAGTTCAATTTTGAAAATTTTGAATTTAAGATATCAGAAATCTAAGTGAAGATGTCCATCAGACCCAGAGTACAAACCATCAATCCATATAGATGACTCTCAGATCTTGCAGCAATCTAATAGAGTTTGTCCTGCTGGACAAACCCATGACCCCAGTTTTCCTGCCAATTTCTCCCTCTGGAATGGGAATGTCTGTCCTATGCCTGTCTCACCCACCATTGTATATTGGAAGCAGATAACTTGTTTTCTAGGCTTCACAGGTCCATAGACATAGGGAAATTTTGCCTCGGGATGGACCTCACCAGTAACTGATTTCTATGATACTTTGAACTTCACATTGTTTCTGAAATGACTTTAGGCTTTAGGGATGTTGTGATGCAATGAATGTATTTTGCATGTAGGAAGAATATGTCCTTTTGGGATCTAGAGGGCAGACTGTGAATTGTGAACCCTAGCTTGGACCAGTTCTTGGTCTTGGTCTGCAATCTAGTGGATGTGGACCTATTGTACATATGATCTCTTAAAGATGTTACTTCAGTTAATGTGTGGCCCTTCTGTATAAGGTTGGGATTTAATCTTGACTATTAGAGACTATTATAAACAGTTTGAAAGTCAGACAGAAAAGCCACAGGGAACAGCCAGAAGCTGGATGTTAACAGAACCCAGAAGAGATAGGAAAAGCCATCATGTACATTGCCATGTAACAGAAAAACCAAGGAACCTCTAAGATTGATAGCCAGTCTGAAGATACTGACTCTGAGAAGGAGCAAGCCTTCTAGCCTCTGAAACCCTTAACAACCTATGTCTGTTACACTAACCCATTGTATGGTATTTGTTTTTGCAGATAGGAAACTAAAACAAGCCCCTCTAGGGAATTTTTAATATCTGTTACGGTGGTCTTCAGCTCTGTCTGTTTTTTTTTCTTCCATAATCTCCATCTCTCTATTGATGTTCTTTTTGTGATTATCTGTTGTTTTTCTGATTTTCTATAATTCTTAGTCCAAATGTTCCTTTAGCTCATTGAGCATATTTAGGACAACTTTTTGAAAGTCTTTGTCTGGAATGTCCCAGATCTGGTCCTCTTCATTGATAGTTTCTAATGCTTTAATCTTATTTGCCCAGGCCATCACTTCCTGTTTCTTTGTATGTTTTGTAATCTTTTGTTGAGACCTGGACATTTTGATATTTTAAGTTATCACTTGAATTTAGTCCATGAGGTGTCTGTTCCTTAAGTTTGTATCCAGTCAGTATTATGACAGAGCTTTCCTTGAGTGCCAGGAACTAACAAAAAAAAAAGAGAAAAAAGAAAATACTTTTCCCAGACTTTGCAGATTGACCTGTGTGAGTGCTCTCCTTCAGAGTTTATCAATACAAGGAATTTAGAGAATAGCTCCAGGCCAAAGCATAAGGGCCTTCTTGGTCCTTTCTGCACATGCATCTTGTCTTGGGCATGCACATTTCACTCTAGAAGTTCCAGGATACAAAAGTTTCCCTGGCAAACAGTTTCCTCACAGTCTGGACATTGCACTGTAAGTCCTGCAGTGAGCAGTCCCTGGCCTTAGGCAGTCATGTGACTGCACTTCCACAGCATTCTATAGGAGAGCTCTATGAGCCACATTCTACATGCAGAGCAAGTTCTGGGACAGTGAGTCCCTCAAGTTACCACCAGACATAGTGGGCCAGGCATATGTGCTTCCAGTATGTGCATTGGGGTTACTCTGCTCCCTCTGGAACCAGGACAAGGATCTGCACTGGGTATGTGGCCAGCTCTGTGCCTAGCCAGTGAGGGATGGGAGAAGGGTCAGCCAGGACTCCATGAGAGCTTACCACTTTTAAGTAGCCTTTTTCTTTATTTGGCACTTGCTCTGTTTTACAATTCTTGAACTGTTTTCTGGAGCTTTGAGAAAGATATTTCTGTCAGTTCTTGGTTGCTCAAAGTATCTGTGGAATTACAGGGCCTTGAAGCTTCTTACTCCACCATCTTGATCAGGGTGGGGCCCTCTCCCTCATTTTTGAATGACAGTCTCACTGGATATAAATTTCTTGGTTGGCAATTGTTTT
The DNA here is from genome assembly GCA_026826555.1 of Tolypeutes matacus. Taxonomy (NCBI): domain Eukaryota; kingdom Metazoa; phylum Chordata; class Mammalia; order Cingulata; family Chlamyphoridae; genus Tolypeutes; species Tolypeutes matacus. Next base: position 8,542,499 of record JAKSZT010054487.1, on the reverse strand, counting down.
CATAAAGCACTTTATCTATCTGTCTGCCTGTCTGTCTGTCTATTTATTTTTCAGGAGGTGCCAGGGATTGAATCCAGGACCTCATACATTGGAAGCAGATGCTCAACCACTGAGCTACATCTGCTCCTCCATAAAGTACTTTAAATATTTCACCTCACTGCCTTCTTGCCTCCATGATTTCTGATGAGAAATCAGCAGTTAATTTAGTGGGGTTTCCTTGTTCATAACATGTTGCTTTTCTCTTGCAGCTTTCAGAACTCCCTCATTGTAGTTGGCATTCAACAATTTGACTGTATGCTTGGGAGTGGTTCTCTTTGGATACACACATGGAGTATGTGTAATCAGGTCTTTCATTAAGATTGGGAAGTTTTCTGCCATTATTTCTTTGAATATTTCTTCTGCCCCTATCTCTTTTCATCTCTGGAACTCCCATAAGGCTTATATTGACATGCTTGATGGTATCCCACAGGTCTCTTAGGCTTTGCTCCCTTTTTCCATTATTTTTTCTTTCTGTACCTCAGCGTGAATCATTTCAATAGTCTTATCTTTGAGTTCACTGATTTCCTCTGTCAGCTCCAATGTCCTACTGAAACCTTCTGTGGAATATTTCATTTCAGGTATTGTGATCTTCAACTCCAGTATTTCTTTCTGTTTGGGTCTTTTTTAAACTTTCTGTCTTTTTATTGTGACTATTATATTGTTCACCCATTGTTTTTATGATAACCTTTCTGTTTTCCTTTATCCTTGAGCATATTGAGTATAATTTTTTAAAAGTCTTTTTCTAGTATATTCAAAGTCTGGTATTCTTCATTGATGGTTTCTGAATTTTTTATCTTTTTCCTCTGGATGGGCCATCATTTCCCATTTCTTTGTCTGTCTTGTAGTCTTGTTGCACACTGTAGGTTTTAATATTTTAATGTTTCAATTTTGAGATTTAGTCGCTGAGCTGTCTGTTCCTTAAGTTTGTATCTAGATAGCAATATGACAGAGATCTTCTTGAGTGTCAGGAGCTAACAAAAACATATAACAAACCAATGCAAAAATCACATTTCATAGTCTTTGCATATTGACTCTGCATTTGCTGGTACTCTCCTTCAGTATTTAGCCTTCTTATCAAGAAAGATCTGTCTGTGGTGAAAGTGAAGTGCTGGGTCCTCTCTGTCTTTTCTGAGCCTGTGTCTAGTCCTGTGCTTGCACTCCCTCCTGGCCTTAGGAATTGCCCCTTTTATAGGAAACTGAATATCCCTTTTACTCCCCATGAAATATACTTTTCTCCCTTCCTGAGTTCTCTAATGTATAGGTTAAAGCATGTAATCCTTTACCCCAGCTCACTTTTACTTAATTGTTTCTCTCACTGCTTTAGGTGTCTGCAGTCTGCTTCTGCCTGTAGGGCAAGTTCAGGGAGGCTGAGCCAGAGAAGAGTTTCTTGGTTAAGTCTTTCATGCTGAACCTGATAGATTGGCACTGACATTCAGGCACTCCACTATGCACATAGGGTTTACTCTGCTACTTCTGGCACAGAGCAGGGACCTTTAATGGGAGTGCAAGCTGGTCCATACTATACTGGAGAGGAGTTTAGGGAGTGGCCAGAAGCATGCCATAAGCTTCTCCTACTGTTTTTAAAGCTGTATTTTCTTGATTTGGTACTTGCTGAGTTACTGCAAACCTTTAATTGTTTTCTGTACTTTTGAGGAAGATGATTCTGCCAGTTTTTACTAGTTATTCAAATATTCTGTGGGAGAATGGGGAGAATGGCACTGTGGAGCTTTTATTTTATTTTATTTTATTTTTATTTTTATTTTTATTTTTTATTTTTTATTTTTTTATGAATTATTAGATGTTTATTTTTACTACAACACATTTACAATTCAATACCACAAATATTTGAATGGCTATAATTTCCAAATATCACAATGGAAGCTAAAATCACAAAAATAACAATGTGTTCCCTGCCCTCCACAAGTTCACACTTCTAATGGAAAAGTGCAGGTCTTTACCCAGATCATTCATTTATATTTAACTTAAGTAGTTGTTTTTTTTTTTTTTTTTTTTTACTTTATTTATTTTTTTTTTATTATGGGTAAAAATCAAAATTTTCACAATACATACAAACATTTGCAAAATGATATATAAATACATATGCATATATGTGTATTTGCTTACAAAAATGTTGTTTATATATATATATATATATACATATATTTTAAGAGGTGCTTAGATTACCCAAAATATTACACAGAACCCACTGGGATTCCCACGTTGCCCACCTCCCACACCTCCCATCACATCCCACACAAACATCTCCCACAGTGTGGCCCACCACCCTCAATGAACTTACACATCCTGGAGCCTTGCCACCAACCATAGACCACAGTTCACACTGTAGACCACACTCTCTCCCACTCAGTTCTGAGTGGTGTGTGCTGATTTAAAATGGCCTACATCCGTTGCCACAACAGTACTCAGGACAACCTCCAACTCCCAAAGAAGCCACTGTATTTCAACTGCTTATCCCCTCCCTATCCCAAAAGTGTCAAGTGGCCACTGGCTCCACCTCATTGTTATAATTTCTTGCATTGCTAGAATCACCATATGTGAACAAGAGAATACCATCAAGTCCACTCTAGTCCATAGTTCTTCCCCCAATCCTGAGGGGACTGGGATGGTGATGTCCACTCCAACTCCAAGTGAGAGAGGGCTTATATCCCATGGATATGGTGGGTGGGATGATCCTGCCTGCATCTGCAGGCAGGA
>JAKSZT010054487.1:8466270-8539345 GCA_026826555.1 Tolypeutes matacus | reverse complement strand
TTTTTTTCCTTTCTCTTTTCTTTTTTCCCTTTTTTCCTTCCCTTTATCACTGTGTTATCGGATGTCTGGTGTGCCATGACACCTTTCTCCTCTCAATCCCCATTATCTCCCAATTTTTCATTTAATTTTCAAAGAAGTTTTAGGTCACAGCAAAGTCACACACGGATCTTGGTTGACCAGAAATGGCTTATTCTTTTTATTTATTTATAATATAAAAGTGTCTGAAGAGTCAGAGGATATATTCTGTATTATTTGTTAAAACTTACTTCATAGACCAGCTTCTAATAAATTTTTAAAGGTGTATAAAAGTAACACATGTTATAAATTAGTACTTGGTTTATCACTGTAAAAGAAGTTACAAATAAACAAAGATGAAATACAAGAATGCCCTAAGGTGTTGGCTTAGAGCCAGAGCTATTAGAATGGACTCATGTTTATATACATGTGTCAGTATACCTAAATATATTTCTTTGCTCTCTCTATTGGATCTAGAAGCAGTGACATCCATTAGCAATGTACACTACCTAGAACCCATATATTGGTTCTCAATACCAGTTTCCAATTGAAAGGAACTAGGGTTCCTTGAAGAAGTGGTTGATTCTAGGGCCGATATTAGACAAGATATTAGATGAGCTTGTAACATCTTGTAGTGCCAGAAAGTAAGGAAGTGCTCAAAAAACAAAAGCAAAAACAAAAACAAAAAAGGATAGGCTCATTTGAGGAGGACACAGGGTCCAATCTGAATGAGTTCCCAGTGGCCAAAGCTGGAACAAATTGAGTAACACTATAAATAATGATAATATTAAATGATAACTACCTCAAAAAATAAATATTCATGAATATTGATATAAATAAATGGAAGTTGATTCTCTTCCCCAATAAAGTATGGTTGGAAATTAATGACTTGCTTACAAAACAGACAGTAACTTTACCATGAATAAACCTGGAAGATACCACCTCAACCAAGTGAGCATGGTTTACCTTATCAGTTTGTAATTTAGTTAATAATATTGCACTAATGTACCACGGTTATGTAAGATGTTAACAATAGGGAAATCTGAGGGAGGGCTATATGGGAACCTATTTTCATAGCTACTTTTCTGTGAATCTAAACTTACTAAAAAAAAAGCGCATTCTACAGTTATTGGTTGCAATATTCTACACATATCTATTAAAACAAGTAGTTTCAGGTACTTCAAATCTTCTATTTATTTTGATAGGTATTTTGAAATGTAGAAAGTTGATATGTAACAATTGTTTTATAAATGAATATATGTGCACATAGTCTTATATTAAATAAAGTAAAAATTTACAGAACTATAAGGAGAAATAGACAAATCCAAAGTTGCACCAGGAGATCCTCTTGCTAATCTTTCAATATCTTTACTTTATAAATGTTTTACTTATTAGTAGCATGCAGTTGAGCCTGACAATTTTTTTTTTATTGGGATATTTAGTCAATAAGGTAATTATCAGTATCTTGGGATATAAATTCACCATTTCACTATTTACTTTTGCTTTACTCCAACTATTGTCTGATTCCATTTCCCCCTCTTTTCTGTTTCGTTTGGATTCTCATTTATGTCTTTTTTACCTCTCTATTAAACTCATATACTAATTATATAGTCTTTTCTATTAATGGTTATTCTAGAAATTACACCATACATACTTGTCATATCAGAACCTTACACTCTTCCCAGTTGATGTAAGAGCCTTAAAACACTTTAATTCCATTTACTACCCTCCTGGCTTATACACTATTTTTTTCTTTATGTATATACACATACACACATATATACATAACAAATATATATATGTGTATTTGTTAAGAACCACTGGGAAATGGATGTGGCTTAAGCAATTGGGCTCCTGTCTACCATATGAGAGGTCCTGGGTTCGATTCCCAGGGCCTCCTGGTGAAGGCAAGTGGGCCCGCATGGCAAGGTGGCGCAACAAGATGACACAACAAAAAGAGACACAGAGGGGAGACAGTGAGAGACACAACACATCAGGGAGCTGGCTCCAGTGATTGAGTGCCTCTCTCCCATGTTGGAAGGTCCCAGGATCGGTTCCCAGTGCCTCCTAAAGAGAAGACGAGAAGACGAGAAGACAAGCAGACACAGAAGAACATGCAGTGAATGGACACAGAAAGCAGACAGTGAGCACAAGTGGCAAGGAGGGATGGAATAAATAAAATAAAATAAAATAAAATGAAACTTAAAAAAAAAAAAAGAACCACTATACTATATTTTTGTTATAGAAACAATAGTCATTCAAATTTATACATATTTATCATTTTTATTACTCTTCATTCCTTCTTGGATTTTTGAGCTTCCATCAAGTTTCATTTCCTTTCTTCCTGAAAAAACACTTTTTAGGAATTCTTTTAGCGCATGTCTGTAGGAGCTAAATTTTCTATTTTTCTTTGTCAGAAAATTTCTCTGGTGTACTTTTACTTTTGAAGAATATTTTCTTTGGGTATAGTGTTCTGGGGCAGCAGTTCTTTCTTTTTCAGTGCTTTTAAGTTACTAATGCTATGTCTTCTGGCTTTCATGGCTTCTGTTGAAAAATCTCCCACAGTGTAACTGTTGGTCCTTTTAGAATAATGTCTTTATCCTACTCTGTATGATTGTAAGATTTCTCTGTTTTTGATTTTCAATATTTTAGTGTGATGTGCCCATTTTTTTTTTTTTTTAATTATCTTGCTTGTGGCTCACAGTGCTTCTTGAATCTGCTTAATAATGCTCATTAATTTTGGAAAAACTCTCAACTATGATCTTTTCAAATATTCCTTCTACCCTATTTTCCTTTCCTCTGGGACTTCAGTTACATGTTTGTTAGGTACTGCTGCCTTCCCCCCCTCTTTTCTCTCTTTGCTATAATTTGTTCCTTTTGTTTTGTCTAGGTTTTTTTTCCCTGAGTTCAAGGTGGACAGCCACCCTAAATCCAAGCGCATTGTTAGACGGCTAAGGGAAAAAATTCTGGCACCACTTGAGAAGTCTGAAGGGGAAGCACTCCCCACGGAAAAGAAAGAGTATTCAATTTGTGTAAGAAGGGGAAGGACACTTCCAAGAGGAGGTTGAGGAGATGGGATATTTTTCCAATGAACCATAAATTCTTGTTGATATTCTAGAAGTTTGCATTTCAGTCTATACTAAAAGGCCATCACTGGGAATAAGTAAGAACATGTAGCATTGTGCAGGGCCTAAAGAAAGAATTAAATGTTAGAGTACCTTTATTCTAGGGATAATACCAGTTTCATATTGCTTAGGATGGTCTAATGTGTGTCAAGAGGGAAGGAGAGTTTTGGAAATTTATTTTGACTTCTTGATAATAAGCACTAATCAAGTAGGTGCTCTTTCTATGCACACATTTGATTAGAGCTTTCTGCACACACACACACACACAGTGTTCACAATACTGCACAAAAACAAATTAGAATTCCTTTGACAGCAAATAACAGAATATACAGCGAAAATAGCCTAATATATTATTTATGAACTAAAACAACAAAAGGTCTTATGGTGGGGTGACTTCGTGGTTTTTAATTAATGGGCTCAATGGCATCATCAAGGTCAACGAATCATAGTCATTTTCTATTCTGCCATGTTCAGCATTTAGCCTGGTTTTCTTATGCTGGCTTTCTTTATTGTCTCCAGATAGTTGATACAATCTACAGCCATCACAGTCAGGTAATTTTAGAGGACGAAAAGGAATGTTTCCTCCCATGTGTGACTTTTTAATAGTAAGGAGAATGTTCCACAGCAGACTTCTCATGTCTCACATAACAGAACTTCTCTCCATTCCTACACCTAAACCAATGACTTCAGAGTGAATGAGGCCACTGTAATTGGATCAGACCAAGTCAGAGTCACCCTCTGAGACTGGTCCCTCCTTCCCTGAAAGGCAGGGCTACATGTTGAACAAACCAGGGCTTTGTTTAACATGGAAGAATGGACAATAGCTATTGCTTAGGCAACCTGTGGTATGTGCTTCACTGTTCTCCGTTTCATCCTTCAAACCAGTGTTCCTAATTATACTTGTCACAATTATACTGTAATTACTTCCTGACTCCAAACTTGCTGACACGTTATTCTTAGTCCACAGATATAATATGTAAATAGGTATATAGAGTATTCATTTCCTATTGCTGTGCACCGAAATGTCCACAAACTGAGCTTCTTGAAACAACATACAATTTTTATCTCACCAGTTCCTTGGGTCAGGGGTCCAGGCAAGCTTGATCATCTGCTCAGGATCTCATAAGGCTGCAGTCAAGGTACTGGCCATGCTGAGGTTCTCATCTGGAGCCCAGGGTTCTCTTATGAGCTCTTTCAGGTTGTTGGCAGAATTCAGTTCCTTGTAATTGTAGGTATGAAGTGTCCATTTTCTTGCTAGCTGTGAGCAGGGACTGCTCTCAGCTCCCAGAGACTGCCTGCAGTTCTTTGCTATGTGGTCTCCATGGACAGTTCATAACATGGAAGTTTGCTTTTTTCCAGGCAAGCAGCAGTGCATCTCTCTGACTTCCAATCCTTATTATATAACATAACAGAATCACGGGAGTGACTGTCCCATCACCATTTGTCATGTAATGTAATATAATCAGGAGAGTAACTATCCTATCAGTTTCCACCCACACTCACGATTATACAAAATGCATACATCAAGGAGTGGAAACTTGGGGCACCATCTTAGAATTCTGCCTAACAAAATACACATGTGTTTTGTGATTATACTTACATTCACTTTCATTCTCATGTATATATTTACTTCTCTGAAGGCAGAGTCTTTCTTTACGCTGCATTCGACACATATTCCTCTACTCATTCTAGTACAATAAGCATCATGCACTCAAGAGGTACTGAAATAAATCTATTTATTGTTGGTAAGCCTGATTGTGGACATATTTCTTAATTCCATTGTACACTAAATTGGTAGCAATAGCTAGTGCTCCAAACTGAGCTTAGTTTCCAGAAGAAAAGCTTTTAATGGCTTAGTGGGGTACAGTTGTCAAAATCTTTTCTTTGTCTACTTGCTCTTTTCATTCTGAATCTTCCCAGAAAGAAGAAAGAAAAATTTCTCTTCATTAGTCCTATACCTGAATATCCCTTCTGTTTTGTTACTTTGCCTTGATTTGTCTCTTTCCTCCCTTTGCAGGTTGAGGCCCTGACTTGGAGCCAGTTTTTCTGGAACATGTATGTTGGAGCAAGGTTGAGATAGTTGGTGATGTTTTCTAACCAGGGTAAATAATTATATATCCCCTTGTAAACCCCATGGTCATGGATTAAAGCCTAAACAATTTTAATGACTGTAAGAAGTAGTTATAATGTGAGGACTTTATTCAAATCCTATTTCAAACAAAACAACTATGAAACAAATTTTAGAGACAACCTGGGAAATTTGAATATGTAGCTGGTACTAGATGACACCAAGGACTAATTCTATTTTTTTTGTTTGGTAATAGCATTGAGGATTTTAAGAAAGCATTTATAATTTTTAGAGGTACATTCAGAAGTATGTAGGGGTGAAATGATGGCTGAGACTTAAAGTGAAGTAATCCTGAGAGAGGGAGTAAATAGATGAATTAATGTGGCAACTTCTTGGTAATTATTGATATTGTGATAACTGTTTACACAAGTTCATGGTCTTATCCTATTTTTTGTATATTTTGAAATTTTGGCAATGAAACATTTTAAAATGGGATTTGCCAAAATTTAATATATTTAGGCACTTATCCACTTGAATGACTTTGAATAGATGAAAAGAATGTTGTAGTAGAGTTCTTATTTTCCTTATATATTTTTAGTAAGAATAAACCTAAATAGTAAACTGATAAATGTATTTAAAGTAGATACCATCCAGGTCAATTTTAAAGTTATCTTCTAAACATTTTAAAAGTCAAATCTGAATTATTATTAAGTCCACAGCCTTGAAGTTAGTCTTGAATAAAAATTTATTTTCCTTTCTCTTAATGCCTGCACAATATTGTTTGAATTCATTTGGCAAGGTATCTGAAGGTTTGCCTTTATTTATTCATAAATCCTCAGGTTTTGCCTGCACATTTGGCAGCAAAACCATTAAGGAGCTAGCTTTCTGACTAGATCCTGTCCTTCTGTATATTGTCATCATTCACAAAGACCCAGGCATAATGGGTATCTGAGAGACAGCCTAAATAAATAGATTATGGTAGAGAGCTGAGCTAAGAATAATAGAAAAAGGCTCCTCTCTTGGCTCTTGCACCAGTATGAAAATATAGATACCGGTTGCCTTTAGCAAAACTCACCCCACCCAAATCCATCCACAGATTACATGGGCCTCACTTTTGCTTTTGTTTTACCAGCTCTTCTACTCTATATGGTGGAACATTCCTTCATCCCTATTGTTGAACAAGCGAATGATTGACTCTTTACATGTTATTGGTCAGGCTTTTCTATACATTTTTTTTAGGCCCATTTGATGGAACTTCATCAAATACTGGGTGTCTTTTGGTTTATGTCGCCACACTGAGTCTTTATGCATGTTAAGCGTACTTTCTACAGTTTAGTATATATATATATTAGGAAATTGTCTGCTTCATTCATTAAGGTATGTCTGCAAAATATCAAGAGAAGTGAATCATCCATTACTTTTACAAGATCAATTCTAACACAGAACAGAGAAAAATCCAATTTTGGTGCTGCGATATCTGTCTTTGCTCTCTTTATAGTTCTTCTCTTCTTTGGAAAATATATTTAGAAAAATATAGTTTCTACCCATATTTGTTTCTAATCAATATTCTTTCTTTCTTTTTTCTAATGTGGGGAGTAGAGGATATGATGAGGAGCACTGAACACAAGATTATATTGTTTTTATTTGAACTATTATTTTTATGCAATAGAATTACTTTCTGATTAAATTAAACCTCTAAAGACTAGTGAGGGAGAATAAAAATAGGAAGAAGGACTTCACAAAGCAATTAAAAATGATAGGAAGTTACTTGTATGACCCGGAGTCCCTGAAGTCTTCTTTCTGACTTTCAGTTTCCTCATATATAAAATAAACATAATAATTAACAAGAATCTTCAAAGAATCAAATAAGATAGGTCATGTATACACACACACACACACACACATATAACACTAGGAAATGCAAGACATTAGCAATTATTAGGCACCACAAAGGCAGGGACTGTACCAATTACATTACAAACCAAATACCTTTGTAACATTTCTAGTGTGTTGCCTTGCGTATGGAGAAATTGTCATGATTGTGAAATTGAAATGACTGTTGAAAATAGTTGGATAGTGGTGGAACCTAATCATTCATCCTTCCTCAAGAAGTCACCTGAGGTTAAACACACAATACCATTTTATTATTGGTGGTGCAGATTGTATTCTCCACAGATGCTCCTGGCAATACATTTGTCCCATCTCATATGCTCTTCCTATACTGTGACTGACACTCCTCCCACTGAAAGAGAAGGTATATGTCACCCCTCTCCAATTCTTGATGGTCCTGACCAATGGAGAGTGATGGAAGTGACGATATGTGTCATTCAAGGTGAGGTAATGATAAAGTAAAAATGATACAGCTTCCACCAGGCGTTTGCTCTCTCTCTCTCTCGACACTCACTTTTGGAAGCCAGCCACCATGTTATAAGGAAGCTCAGTCCACATAGGGAGGCCATGTGCTGATGGTCCCATCAATAGGCCCAGCTAAGGCCTCAGCCTGCATCAACGTCCAGACAGGGGAGTAAGCAAGCCTTCAGTTGATTCCAGTACCCAGTCTACAAGTCTTCCAGCTGGGACCCCAGACATCTTGGAGCACAGATAAGCCAAACTCACTGTGCCAAATCAGATTTCTTAACTCTGTGAAGAAACTGTAAGAAATTACAAATGATTATTATTTTTTATAGCACCAATTTTGGAATGCTTTATTAGGTAGCTGTAGATAACTAATACATTGGTAAAGCTATAATACACAGAGGAGAGTCTATTTCATCCTTAATTAGAAAGTTATATTTTGAGGTCTAGGTAGAGAAACTATGGAGGGACTTTGATTCACTTGGCTTTCCTTATGAATAAAGAGGAATGGAAGAGTATCCTATGATTGAGGGGAGGCAGGAGAAAGCAAGGCAGAGGGTCCTTGTTTCTGTAGAGCCACACTGTCCCTGATTACATAAGTGAATTGGAGGTTTTCTTACTTCTCAAACCAAACAAGTCATTCTTCCTACCATGGAGAGAAATGAGTTAAGAGGCAGAATGAGAAGCAAAAATTCCTTCTCAGGATGTGAACTGTGATAAAAATATTAAAGTGGCATAAGGGTTCCCTCAACAATGCAGATGTATCATTGTCTTAGTTTGCCAAAGGGTTGTTGATGCAAAGTACCAGAAATGGGTTGACTTTTATAATGGGAATTTTATTTACGGTAAAAGCTTCCATTTCTGAGGCCGTGAAATGTCCAAATCAAGGCATCAGAAGTGATGCTTTCTCAACAAAGTCAGCTACTAGTGTTCCTGGTGCCCTGCCACATGAAGCAAGACCATGGCTGATTTCTTCTGAGGTCCCTGCCTTCCCCTCTGAACTCACCATTAACCAGAGCCCAGCTGTGGGCCACCAACCATTGGGCTTATCTCTTTGTGGGCCTTCTTTCTCAGTCTTGGCTGTTCCACTTTCTTACCGAGTTCAGCTGTGGGCTATCAGACATATTGCTCTGCTGAGCTCTTCAGCCTTGAGCTGCTCAGTAGGCCCCTTCAGGGCTTCTTTCCATGCCTCTGTGCTCTGCTGATTCCAGACTCAGGGACTTCTCAGCCTCACAGGGCTTCTCTGTTTTCCTGCAGTACTCTTTCTCACATGGCAGATTCAGTATAGCAGATTCCTTTCTCTCTGTGTCTCTCTGTTTCCTTTTATATAAAGCCCAAATAAGAGGGCGGAGATACAGTGTAAGTCACGCCTCACTAATGTAGTCCAATCAAAAGGGCCTCACATTCTCAGGAATGGATTAGTTCAAGAACATAATCTTTTTCTTTCTGGGATTCATAAAAGAACTTGAACTGCCACAGTCATTAAGCAATCAGAAAAGGGAAATTGGACAATTATTTTTAACCCTAATTAACAGCCATTTAAAAAAAAATAGTAAAGTCAATGCATGTATGTGTGTGTGTTTACTATTTCCGGCACTGACCGACCCACCCTGAGTTCTACCTTTTCCCTCTATTTTTGCCTGAACTACTTCCCTTTAAACATCACTCTAGTCATGAAAATTGGGGACTTGCTTAGTATCAGTAGTATCAGTAGCTGAGCATCTGGTCACTGGAAGACAGAGTACACGGGCAGTGGTTTCAGAGGAAGAAAGTGGGGACAGAGCTAATAATACTGAAATATGAAAGGTGGAATCTGGTTCTGAGAAATGAGGATGTGGTTTCTGAAATCATCTGATCTGCCCAACCAGAGCTGATTCAATTTTTCTTCATGGAAAAAATAAGCAGAAAGCACCCACTTGTTCTATTTTTTTTTTTTTTTTTAAATCCTGGGCTATTTTAAAATTGTATGACAACACTAATACTTGCTCTTTCCTTACAATTGACCACCTTGGATCCATAGGTTCCCTCTTTCTTTTTGACAAAAAGAACATTTATTTTCTTCTAATGACTATGCTGTTGACTTGTCAGTGTTTTCCACTACTAGATTTGTTCAATTGATATATCTGACATTGGAGAAAAAAAAAAACCTCAGATGTGAAATATTTTTCAAACTCCAGACTGTTTTATTCCTTCACTAAACAAAAAGAAGTACAAAGTTTATTGCTAGGTAATCTTGTATTAAATCAGAGAGGTGAAAATGTACCTGGGGAGCTATCTGCCAATGATCTCTTTGCCTCGCCAGGCTCGAGATGGCACGAATGTGTTTTCTTTCATTTAGCCTACTCTGAGCCTTCTCTTTGAGTCAAAACTCATGTTGGCCACTTCAAATTACAGAGATACACCTTATCTACTGAAGAGAGCTCTAAGTGATGACTGACAAATTATAAACCATTTCAGTTGCTTGTAAATGTTTCCTGTGGCTCGTTTACACTGACCTTGAGATCAACCTTCAGCAATCAGGATATTTGTCTTTCATATATTTCCCTGATGGGTCTGAATATCGCTTGCATTAAAAATGATGGATGTAGGCAATTTCCTATTAATTGCTGCAGGAAAAAAAAAATAGCCTGACACTTCTGATGGGTACCACTGACAAGAGAGAGAAAGACTGTCTTTGAGGTAAATATTTTCTCTGGCAATATCTGGGTAAACATGGCTTGAAAGATGCCTTAGAATAGCTGAGAAAAATGTGTCATTGGCAATTGTCCTAGAATTACAGAAAGTGCAAGAAAATGATGAAGTCACCTATTCAACTAAAGTAATCTCCAGGCACGAGAAAGAAAATAGGACATTGATTCTATCTCACACTTTTCTTGGATTTGCTGCAGAGGAACTAAATCTCAGCAGGTTCTAAAAACAACCAGATTTGTGCTTATTCTTACTTACACAGAGTAGAATTTCTCTTAGACATAAGCATTTATCACTCTGTAATGTGTGTTCCCCATACAAGCTCCATGTTTTAAATTAATTAGAGAAACTTCTAAAAATATTTTAAGAGCTTGCTTTGGACTACTTCAGTGTGCTTTAAAAGTGTGAATAGTTGGCATATTTTAAAGCTCTGTTGTTGGAGTGTGTGTGAGAACCTGGCGAGCATTCTTTTTACTATGTATTGAAAGGAGCTTGGCAGTAGTATTTTCTTCTTTAAAACTATATGTTTATTATGTTTAGTCAGTTATAGCACATCTGATAGGATCAACAAAGGCAAATTATTGTTTGTTCATTCAAGCAGAATATTTACTCTTTCAGTAAATGTCCTGTTTTTTACTTTCTCTTAAGCTTTAACCACCTCCTTTGAGAAAGAGCCATTGAAGAGTCTGTGCAGTTCAAGATAGAGATTGGATGTGAGTTAATCAGTCCATCATTATCACATTATCACATAAGATGGCAGGTTGACAGTTTTATTCTTTATATTCCACTTTATGTATACACAAACAGGAAATGGATTTTCCTTGTAAAATATTACTAAGTGCAGGCCCAAGAGATTATTAGTTTAAAAGCAGAAGTACTGATTTTATAGCTTGAGGTTAAGGTGAAGAGACAAAGAATGGATGTGAGCAAATATTTTTCAAAAAACTTTTAATTGATACAATTTATATATTATGTTTAATAATCAAGAGTCTTCATTTGCAGAGAAAGGAAGTGTTTTGAGTTGACAATGCCAGTGAACTAATCTGACTACTGAGAGATGCACTGGATCTCATTTTGTGGCACTTACAGTACCTACTGCTCTCCCTTGTACCTTAGTAGATTTATGGGGAGAAAGAATCCTCAAGTATTTCAGTTGTTTAGGTTTGGCCACAATAGTAGTAGATCTGACCCAAGTGAAAAGCCAAGAAATGTCAATTTTCTTCATAAACTATGGGCTGAAAAATGAATAATTAGTTGTATTTAGCTTTCTTAATGACAAAATCTGATCAAATGTCAGAGAAATTCAATCAGTTGCTAAGTAGACAAAAATACAAAAACACAGCCCCACATGCATTTAAAAACAAAAATACTGCTTCAAAGATGGTGTATGGAATAATAGAAATTCAAAAATGCCTGAGTTAGAGAAAGCAGGATGAAATATTCTCAAATACCACTGTAAACTCACCACAGAGCACATGGCACTTCAGGGCCAGCAAAATTTGTTGCTTTGATTTTTGTAAAGACGTCTATCAAAGAAACAAATGGGCAGAAACATTATCTTAATAATATCTTCTGTTTAGTTCTCTGGAAAATTTTTTATTTAGGGAAACTCCATATTTGGGATTTTAAGTATATCAAGATCAAGGTATTGCATTATTTCCATTAGTTAAACTGTTAATTTAGAGAAATGATTGAAGATATGTGAATTAGAGAAAGAGGTGACTTGAATTAAGATGTGGGCAATTTTAATCAAGACATGCTATATTCAGTAAACTCTGTAAGATCAGTGAAGGGAGAAAAATGTATTAAGGTTAATCAGTTTTGAAGAAATGTAACTAGAAGATAATGTGCACTGCTTTTTTTTCACTGTGACAGGTATAATAAGCACATTCACTGTTCATCTATATTTCACTGGGCATAAATGCAAATTTCACATTTTCACAGAAGAGAGAATTTTATTACATTATATTGATTTAGAAATAATTCATTAACCTCTACTCCTTCTTTTTCTTTACATATCAATCTGTCTCTATTCAAGGTGTTATCTTCATTTTTCAACTGGTTACTGTGAAGTGTCTTATATTGCTGGCTATTAAAAGACAGTCTTTTAGGCATTTGGCTTTGTCATTCTTGGCATAAAACTGGTACCTGTTTTTCATATATTTGTGAGTATTGATTTTGTATATAATGCAAAATACTTAAATTCTTTTATAGATCTCCACTCGTTTTTGAAAATGAGATATTTTATATGTTGATTTTTTTCAACATATAAAAGATGTACATGGGTAGAATGAGAGAGGGATAGAATGGGACTGAGTTTATTACATTAGATAAAGGACTCTCAATGGGGGGCAGTGGAGTAATTCCCACTAGGGGGCATTTGGCAAAGTCTGGTGACATTTGATTGTCTCCTGGGTGGGTAGGGATACCTACGGGGGTCTAGTGGGTTAGAGGGGGAGATTCTGTTAAGCATCTTATAGTGCCCATGACAGTACCTCATTACAAAGAATTGCCTGGTCTGGACTCTCAAGAGTACTGAGGTTGAGAAATCCTGGATTAGAAGATTTTCATTGCAGAGTTGAGTCTATTGCTTTCTGGCAGTGTGAAATTGGACACAACTTAACTTCTCTGTGCCTATCCTTCCTTATACCATAAAAATGGGAAATTAAGCACCAGACAAACTATCAGAGATATGCAAAAATATCTATGTGTGAGGATGCTTATCAAGATTTTATTTATAATAGTAAAAAGTAGAAAACAATCTAAATGTCTAATGAAGCAAGATTTCTAGGACTGAATTATGGTTAATTCATGAATGGGATATTATGTGTCATGAAAACTTAAGTTTTAGATGAATCTTGGGATAACATGGGAATATGTTCAGTAGATACAAAGTAAAAAAATATTACCATGTGACATAAATAGAGTGACTAAAATTAGGAAAAATATTATATTTATTTATGCTCATAGAAAAAAGCTGAAAACAAGAATGTTATTGGGTAGTGGGAATATGAGTCAATTCTGAAGTTCATGTGTATTTCTTTTTAATTAGAAAAACAGCAATAATGTACTTAAAAGTGTGGATAGCTGTGGTTGTTAGGAGGGTTACTATGTTAAGAGATTGAAGGTGATCCGATGTGGTTGAGAGTCTGGGGCCTGACAGATGTGGGTTTGCATCCTTATTCTGTAACTCACTTGATGCATAAGTGGGATTCTGTTTCTTTCATTTGTAATTGTAATACCCCATTTGAATGATGGTTTTGAAGATGACTATATGTAAATCACCTGGTCAGTATTAGCTCTCCTCACCTTTCCCTAAATGAGATAATTTAAGGCATTTTTGTGAAGATTCCTGAAGGCCTTTTCCTTTTTGTGGACTCCTACAGCAGGGGTTCTTAACCTTTTTTGTTCCACGGACCCTTTGTCAGTCAGGTGAAAACCATGGACCCTTTACTAAATCGACAATATTCTGTGTATTCTTTAATAAATATATCACCTGCACCAACATGTCCCCACAAGAATAATGTTTTTTGAATTTCACTTCAAGCTCATGGACCCCTGGTTAACAACCCCTGCCCTGGAGTGACTAACTCAGTCTCTGCTCTTAGTTGGCCTCAGGAATGTGAATTGCTAATTGATCCATGGCTGCAATGAACTAGGTGTGATGACGTATTTTTCCCATCCCCTCCCTACCTTCTCTTTCAGTTTCAATTCATTCAATTAAGTTATTCAATTCAATTCAATTCAATTCAATTCAATTCAATACAATTCAATTCAATTCAATTCAATTCAATACAATTCATGAGTTTTAATGGGCACTCATCTGTTTATATGATAAATGCAACTATGAATAAGATAAGATCCTTCTCAGCATACATAGCCTGGGAGGTGAGGCAGACTAATATCTATAAGAAACTCTAATACTTTTCCAGAAGAGGTACAAGCCAGTGATGTAAGTGGACAAGGTAAGGGAGAAATGTGACCAGTTGTAAACCCGGGGGCAGCTACTTGGTATAGCTTTCAAGAATGGGGAGCAGTTAGGGGTGAGAAAGGAGTATATTGAAAGTGTCCCCTTCATGTGGCATAGACACCTGGAGATGTAAAGTTTGAGGCATCTTTAAGAGCAGTAAAAAGTCCACTGTAGGTGATATACAGTGTTCGGTGCAAGAAAATAGAGAATTAGACTGATAAAAAACACTTGGGACAGATTAGAGAGGTCCTTGTCTGTCAGGATAAGGAAATTTGGATTTTATTTTGTGTGTAATGGGGAATCACTGAAAGTTCTTAATGGAGAAATGGTTATAAAATAAACTCTGATTAGTGATTGAACAAGTGTTTTTGTAAATAATTGGAATTAAGGAATTTTGGACAAAATTATTTTGACAAGAACAATATCTTATGTCTTGGTCATGATAAATATTGTTGGAGCTGTTAATGATAATGACTGATTCCTGAATAAAATTATTATTTCTATCTTTAAAATGACCAGATAGAATTAATCTGAGAAATTCATCTATTATACAGTTGAGAAATAAATTAAAGTCAATGCTTAAATTATTAATTCCACATTTTCAGGGAAGAAATATGAGTTGGAGACATACTTTTGAGTATATATTTCATGTGGCCAATCTGCAGGATTTATATTTGAGAAGATTACGCTCTTGGCTTGTAACATAACATAGTTAGTAAATTCATTTTCAGGGAGAAGAAAATCCTACTTTAATGGTTTGGAAAAATTAGTCTTTATCAAAATTCTAACTTCAGTGCATATGTTATTAATTTTAAAGAATGGCCCGAGGAAGCAAATAAAAATAGACTTTGCTTATCTGAGGAAAAATATATTGGACCAGAAGACCTATCCACTTTCTTTTTAGATGATTCTGTGGAATATGTTGGCCTATTAGCAAAATACATATTTTAAGAATTATACTTCTTTCTAAGCAGTGGCTTGCAGTCCATTTCAAAGTCCAAGGTGATTTAAATTACATGATTTCTCTGTGCATTTCAAATAAGGTTTTTAATATTTTAGTTTTAAGTAATAAAATGCCATTCAAGTGTGTAATTTATTACTAAACCCATTAATATTTATAGCCAAAAATGATTTTCCTGAATAGTGAAAAAAATCTCTCAATATCATTTCTTGCCTAGGAAAAATGCAACAATAATGAAGAATGCTGTGACAGAAATATATTAAACATATACATTCTTTTTTTCAGACCAAGAAAATCAACTTTTTGATCAAATCATCTTCTTTAACAGTTCTGCACTGTAAAGTCCAAACTGGCAGACCATATATTTGGAGATGTTTAATGTGGTTGTGTAGCACTGTGTAAACTCTGCTTTTGAAATCTTTCTTTTGAATGAACAATTCAAACTGAAAGAACACACTACTCTACCTATTTAAGTAAGGGTTTGTTATGTCCACTGATATCAATCATTAATTAATTCATTCAATAAATATTTATTGAGACCCTATTATGTGCCAAGTACTGTTCTAGGTACTTAAAATACATCAATGACAAGACAAATGCTCAAGTTCCATGGTCTTATGGAGCTTACATTTCAAAGAAAATTAGCAGTGTTTCCTTAAGGGGTTGATTTTCATAAATGAATGAATATTGCAACTTGTCTATCGTGGATACATTTATTCTCAAATTCTATGAACTTTTGATATGTTTCTCCTATGTGTCCAGGACTTTACAGGAGTGACTTTGATGAATTGATGTTCATTTCTTTATTTCTGTCTCCATTTTTGGGATCTAACCATCTCACAATTGAATGACCACAATAGCCTCGCCAGCTGAAGCCCTGCTTCAGTTGCCAAGTCTTAGCAATCCATCTTGAAAACCACTGCTAGAGTAGTCTCCCTGAAGACCAGGTCTACCATGTCACTGTTTGAAATGTTTGAGAATCTCTAACATTCAATTATTTTGTGAGAGATCGAGGCTTAATGCTAAAATCTAGTGTTAGTCAGGGAAGCAGAAAAACTGTGCATATTGCACAATAAGGTATTAATCATATCAACCTAAACAGTTGTGGAAGAAGCTGGGTAAAGTTCTGAAAGATAAGTTGGAGCACTAGAGAAATCCTTCATCAGCCCTTTTGAACTTAAATATGTCCTGCCAGAGTGGGACTGTGCAGCAGAGCTGCTGGAGATGTCTATGGAAGGCTGTGCCTTTGCCTTGATAGTGGGTTTCAGGCTACTGTTGTTGAACAGGTGGGGAGAAGTGATGGATACAGAGAGGAGGAAAGTAAGGGGTCTGGGGCAGCTCTCCATCTGTCTCTCCCAGACTCTAGGCCTAACAACCATCAGCGAGTAAGAGCAACTGCCTCATGTTTGCCTTCCAAATCTCACACACATTTCTCTTTTGGCCACCTCTAGCCTTCGATTATAGAAGAAAGGAATTCTGGAAGCACTGGTCTTGCCAACTTGATGTAGTACAAAGTCATCGCATTTTGCAATGCTATCTTTTTATCAGTATTATTTCTTCTAATTTCCCAATTCTAAATGCTGTTTTTCTTCTCTTAACCTGGTTTCCTTATTATTTTTTTTCATTTTAAAAACAATTTACTGAAGTATATTGTTCATACATGAACATACATAAGCAGTAGTGTTTAGTAAACATTGTGAACTTACAAAACAAACATGCATAACATCATACAGGGTTGAGGGCTGCCATACATCACCCCACCACAAATACTTTGCATTGTTGTGAAACATTTGTTAACAAATTATGAAAGGGCATTGCCAAACTATTACTACTAACTATAGTCCGTACCCATATACTTTTACTCCCCTATACTTTTTTTTTAAGGATTTATTTATTTATTTACTTTTATCCATTTTTACCCCCCCCCCATTTTTGCTGTTTTTGTGTCCATTTGCTGGGCAACTCTCTGTGTCCATTTCCTGCCCTCTCTTCTCACCCTTCTCCTCCTGTATTCACTGGGATTTGATCCTCAGAACCTCTGATGTGAGAGAGAGGCGTCTTACCACCCATACCACCTTGGTTCCTGGTTTTTCGGCATGTCTCGTCTTGGCTCTCCCTCGTGTCACTCTCCTGTTACGTCATCATCTTGTTGAGTGGCTCGCGGGGCCTGAAGGCGCACCCACACCACTTACAGGCCTGGCGGCATACCCATACCACTCATGGGGCTTGGCGGAGCACCCACGTGTGGGGCCTGGGGGGCTCACTGGCTTGCAGGGCCTGATGCTACACCTGTGCATGGGACCAGGCTGCCTGCGCACCTTCTATATTTTGCTTTTTAAAAATTTTTACCGGGAGGTCCCAGGGATTGAACCCAGGTCCCTCCATTTGGGAGATGGACGCCCAAACATTTGTGCCACATCCGTCCCCGTGCTATATCTCTTAAGGTTGACCAAAGATTCCTAGAGTTATAGTCATTTCCCATCCAAGATGGTCATATAATAAATCAGGCTTAGTTTAAACCAGACTAAGAAGAAAAACTAGATCTGGGGACACATGCATGGTTTCTAATATAGCGAATGTTTAGCCTACCCTGATTATCACAAAATCAGGATAGCGAGAATATTCGCAAGTTTTCCTTATTTTATTTCATAGTCACCTGATTCGTCCTGCTGGGCGTTTTATACCTGGGGTACTCATGTACCTTCTCTTTGCCAATTTACATACCTGCTCTTCTATTTAGAGTATCCCTTGAACCCAAAGATTATAGTAACCTTTGCTTTGTTTAGAGGTTTGATAGTCCTTGTGAATCTAATCGGTACCTGAATCTGAAATTTCCTTTTCTACTACTCTAAAATGGCTAAGATGTTTTGAGAAGGTGATTAACAATGTGAAAAAATAGCTTTGCCCAGAGGAAAAGTTGAATGACTTTGCTAAGGACAGTTCTGAAACAATGTGGCACAGTCTTACAGAGGAGGATGTAATCTCGGGAGAAGGAAAATTAACTAGGTAAAGGTATATATTTTTAAGTTGGTGGGTCTAGACAGATAGATGAGGAGTAAAGGAAGAAGACATGATCATCAAGTTACAGGGAAAAGGAGAAAGCAATTTGAAAAAATTCTGTTTTCGCTTTTCAAAGCCTTGACCACACATTGTTATCTGTGAAAACAAAGATAATAAAGAAAGTAGCAGATGGTGATGTGTTGCTTGTCTCCTGCCAAGCCCTGTTCTAAGTGCTTTCCATATGCTAACTCAATAACCCACCCACAGTCCTGAGAGATAAGAACTGTCTTTACCTACATTTTCCAAATAAGGAAACTGGGTTACTAAGATGTTAGATTTTTTTGCCCTCTGTATCATGGCTACTAAAATAGAGAGGTGGAATTTGAACTCAGTCAGTCTAAGTTCAGTCTGAGTTCAGAATCTTTGCTGTTTACCATTGCATTATACTGCTTCTCTATTTGTGGGGTTAATAAAAGTAACCTACACCCCTTCTAATTATCTAAGATATCCCAAGAACCGAGAATATTAAAAACGATAACATTCAATAGCAATCCCCCATCAACTTGGAAATCAGAAGAGGGTTCCCTTCTCCCTACTCTTATGGTCTTCATTTTTGTATGTGACTTTTACTTGTCAAGTCATCAAACTAGAACAGCAAGTTTGATTTACAGGCTGGCAGCCATCAATATAACCTGGGAGTTGGTTAGAAATGCAGAACCTCGGGTCCCATCCTCTACTGAATCCGAATTTGCATTTACCAGGATCCCCTGGTACCCTGTATTTAGAGCACAGACAAAATACACGATGGAGACCTACTCATTTATCAAGGCCCAGTCCAATGATCATCTTTAAACAGATTTCATAAACAGGCACTATGCTCCACTCTGCAGGTGAAATGGATCCTATATTTACTCATCTTGTTAAACATACTTCTGTTATTGCACCTAGTACATCGTTTTAATCTGTTTACAATTCTATCTCACATCTGGATAGAGTTTGCAGTAGGTGCTCCATAAGCTTTTATTGAATCAAGGACTATACATTGAGCAGACGTGAGTTACAAGTATACATAGCCTCTAGTAATAATGGTGATTTCTCACCACTGACCGTGAATTCTGGCTTTTCTGTCTACCTTCCTTCCATGATAGAATTTTCATGGTCACATCCTTGAAGTTTCTTGTAGAGAAAAGCCCTATGTCGTATCAGGTTGGATCATGACAAATATTTTATTAAATATTTGTAATTATGTATTAGTGACAAATATATAAACACTGAATTATCACTTTAAACAGATTTTATAAACAGTTCATAAATAGTCTCATGTTAAAAATATCTAATGCATTTAGCTTGTTCTTAATAAATTTTCAAAAGAATTGGTAACGATAGGTTTACCTACTAAAATAATAATCCCAAAGACCATTTTTTTGGTTTTGCTTCTGAGACATCTAAGAATAATTTGATTGTTCAACGTAAGTAAAAAAATATGTTTTGGGAATCTTTTAAAGGATTCTTTAAAAATAAGGAATGAGTAGGACTGTTCTTTGGTCCCCGTTTGCCTTCTTTTTTTTTTGACATGACCTTTTCATAGAATTCTGGGCTTCATAAACTTCAAAGAGTGACTCATAGGAAATATATTTTCAACATCCACTTCTAATTCCTTAACTTAGATCTTCCCAATGGAAGTCAGAAATTGAGTTTTCTGTGCATGCAGGCAGTATCCTGATTATTTAATTTATAATTGCTAGAGCTATTTAGCATAACAAAGTTAGCTGAAGCAACTTGGAAATTAAGACATGTGGTTAAGAGAATGACATCAACAAAATGAATGAAAATCTCCCTTGCCATGTAAAATGTAATTTCCTTGTTTTTGAAACATGCTTTACTATGGGGTTATTAAAGATACATTTTTACCAGTAGGAATCAAATGGACTACCTGCTACCTTGTTTAGATTCTATTCTTCCATTGGGTTCACTTTAATTAACCGTAATTAACCCAATTCTTCCAATTGTAAAACAAAGTTGTCAATTTTAGACGACATAATCAAAGGTATAATTATAAGGGAAATAAGCAAAATATATTCTCTTTCAAAGATAATCAGAGTAAATGTTTCTTCTTCCTTGGGACATGAGAGAGCTGGGTTAAGACAAAAGTTTCTACCCACTAAACATAACAGAGTTTATGTCTCCAAACTTCCAATACTAAGTGTAAGAGGAGGGTTTGTAAAGGAGAATACTGGATGATAAAAATAAAACAAATTTATTCATAAAATATATAAAATTATAGCTATAGTTCACATATTTTTTTTCTTTCTTTCCTTCCCCTTCCTCCTTTCCTCCCTCCCTCCCATCCTCCTTCAACTTATTTCAGTGGTAGTTCACATTCAGAAACATAGAAATCCAGATAAATATGGGAAACTTGTAGATGCTCTAGATATGAAAATGATTTTATAGGATTAAAATTAGAATCAATGAAATAAAGACCTAATGACCAGAAAATATTTTGGAGAAGAGAAGCACAACTCCATTTATTGGTAGTCAAATCAATAGGGTTAAAAAATAAAAACTCACCACAATTGTTGATTAGTATAAATAAGTTTTTCATCTAGTGAATTGATCACTAGTTTGAATCAATCAAATTTATTTAGCTTCAACTGAAGGAAAGAGCTTCATTTTTAGATAGAGCCATAGAGATTAGAGGCAAAGAATAATAACCTTTTTACTAATTAATAACCAGCCTCTTTTATAATTGCCCATAGTAGCATCTTCAAATTTTACTTTTTAAAATGATCAAATTTTCATCCTGACTTCTTTCCCCCCCTCTGTTTGCTCTTTCCAGATGAATTCATTAATCCTACACTTTCAAGTACCACCTGTATATAGGCCAATGACACTTAAGGAGGTCTGTTTCTCCCCAAGGTTACTCTCCTGAGCTCTAGATGCATCTATCCAACAGCCCTGGACATCTCTAATTATTCCTCCCACAACCACTGCACTCCCAACAAGCCCAGGGAAGAAATCATCCACCACTCCCACCCCCAAAGAGGCTTTCCTCGTTGTGAATAACACAGTCCTTCCAGTTCAACTAATAATTCCAGGAGCCAATCTTCATTCCTCCTTCTTTCTTATTCTTCATAAGAAATCAATAACCTAATCATTTAGACTTGACTTCCTCTCTGTTACGTTGACTCCATGTCTTCTTTCTGTCCTTTGAGTGGACCCAGTGAAGCCCAGGACAGATCTGTGTCTTATCCCACCTCATGATCACTTTTGTAATGGTCTTCTTCAAAGTGCCCTCATGTATAATTACCTTTCTTTCCCCCAATTGTATAATTGTCTTTCTTCCCCCCAATCTATTTTCTACAACTGCCAGCAATGGAGCCTTTGGTTGTAAATACAGCCATTTGATTTCCCTTCTAAACATCTCCTCTCTTGGGAAACAGGATGTGTTATTCCCCATAGCAGGGCAAGTCAAGGCTTTCCAGATGCCTTAGTTTTGATGATCCCCATCTCATGTTTAAGCTCTGCCACCATTCATTTGAGTTCCCTGAACATGCTGTAATCATCCTGGTCTCTGTGCCTTTGCTTACTCTCTGCCATTTCTCCATTTTTGTCTTTCTTGCTCAACAGTTAAGCCACGGCCCAGTACCACCACTGCCATGAAGGCTTCCACGACTTCAGCAAAGAGAACATCCTTCTCAAGTGCCAATTTTGCCACTGATAAACAGTTCACATTGTTTTAGATGTAGACATCTTTCATTCTTACTGTTTAAACATTTTTGCTATATTCATTGGTGATTTTCCTGTAGGCATTAAAAATATTATTAGACTGTGTTTGAGGTAGTCTGTGGCCTCTTTGAGCTGAGGAACTATGATCACAGTATCTCAGGAGGTGCAGTAGCAATCAAGAGATTTGCTTTCATGACATCTGAGGGACGGTGAACATTTCTAAGCGAGAAGAAAAAAAGGTGGAAAAAAATCACTGGAACCTTGTTAGGATTAATTTTATTATTATTGTAGTCATATAAAGATGAATTAATCCCCAAAATACTTTAATACACTTTCTATACATTTGTCACTATAACCTGTGGACAATGTTAAATTGCTTATTTTGCTTCTGCATATGACTGATTCTTAACTTCAGAGCCTTTTTGTTTGCTTCATAGCAATGCCCCAAAGAGGTGATAGGTAAGCTTCCAGTAGACATCTAACATCTGTTATAAAGCAGGGCAGTCCCTTATGATCCAGAATGTATTTACAAAGATGACAGTTTTCTTTTCTGTGGAAAAAAAGCCATTTTTCTGTTTTTAGGCCCAACTATAACCCATATTACTGGGCCCTTTTCTCCTATTCATGTTTAAGTCAGATAACAGTCTTCAAAGATGGGCCGTTGACACTTTCACACTCCTTGCTGGATGCCTTTGTGAATCCATTGAAGACAAATCAAACCATTTAAATTTCTACACAGCAGCTTTTAAAGACACCATCACTTACACTCTGGAAATATCTTGGAATATTTCTTATAAATAAAATAGTATGAAAACAGCCAAAACTGATATTTAACTTTTCAGCTAGGGGCAAATTTCCCTGGCTGGAAAGCTAAGAACAAGTATTTAGTAAGGATATTCATTTCTCATGGTTGCTATAACTAATTACCACAAACTTCATGGTTTAAAACAATGCAAATTTATTACCTTACAGTTTTGGAGGGCATAAGTTCAAAATTAGTCTCACCAGGCTGACGTTGAGGTGTTGGCCAGGCTGGTTCCTTCTGGAGGCTAGAGGAGAGGATCGTTTCTGTGTCTTTTCCAGTTTCTACAGTTTGTCCATATTCCTTGGCCCATGGTCCATTCCCCATCTTCAAAGCTGGCAGCATAATGTCTTCAAGTCTTTCTCTCTTTCTCTCTCTCTCTCCCCTTCCATCACCACATCTGCTTCTCCAACTCTGACCCTCTGCGTTCTTCTTTTAAGGCCCCTTGTGATTACCTTAGACCCACTTATTAATCCAGGGTAATGTCCCATTGCAAGATCTTTAACTTAGTCATATCTGCAAGGCCCCTTTTTCCATATATACATGCTAACAGGTTCTGGGCACTGGGACATGGGCATCTTTGGGGATGGGGAGCATTAGTAACCTACCACAGTAAATGTTTTCCAATAATGCCTATTTAATGCTAAAATCCTGAAAATGCTTATTAGTCAGAAAGTGTGATTATTGCTGCTATGAATCAAAATATTAAAACCCACTGAAGAAGTGAAAAGAGCATTTCGTCTATTACCATTTGACTTCTGAGAGCCAAATATGGAACTGTTGTAGTTGATTCAGAAATTAAAAGGGGGGTGTGTTGATTGGTGGGTGAGATTCACAAAACCAAAAAGGGAAATCCAAGTAGGAGGTTGAGGACTGGAGTAAAGTCATCCAGTCCAGTGGCTATCATGGGAGCAGGGTAAGAAATAATTCTGCATTCAGACTGTGAGGTAGGTAGACCCCTGGCAGTCTAAGACTGACACTAATTGGTACTAAAATTTATACTGGAAAGTAAGATGCACCTAGGCAAATAGCTCGATAAACAGAATAAATCTATGTGAACCCTTCAAGTATCAGGTTGATCCTTCCATGCTGGGACCATCGTATTTCCCCATGTTTGACCTACATGAATTCTCTGTTTGCAAGCCTCGGAAGCTTAAATTACCATTTCCGTGAACTTTCAGAGAGACTGTGCTTAATCAACACACATTTAACGTGGCAATGCTGATCCTGACCCTTCAAAAAATGGAGTGTATATGTGTTTAAGGATGGCGGCTACCCATCTTGCCTTTTTTTGTATTAGTTGAGCAGCATAGGAAAATATTAATATTTATTGCACAATCAATCACAGAATACGTCAGCAAGCACAGCTTTCTGGTGAAATGGCAATGGTGTGAGTGTAAGAGACCTGTGATGGTTTGAAGATGAATGGATCCCAGAAAAGTATGTTCTTAAAGTTAATCCATTCCTGTGAGTGTGGACCCATTGTAAGTAGGATCTCTTGCTGAGTAGGATCTTAAGTTAAGCTGTGA
Source organism: Tolypeutes matacus (assembly GCA_026826555.1). NCBI lineage: Eukaryota > Metazoa > Chordata > Mammalia > Cingulata > Chlamyphoridae > Tolypeutes > Tolypeutes matacus. The sequence goes on along the minus strand of JAKSZT010054487.1, from coordinate 8,515,106 downwards.
CCCACTTCATTCAAAGTGAGTCTTAATCCTCTTACTAGAGTCCTTTATATGAGTATGAAATTCAGGCAAAGAGAGAGAAAGCCACGGAAGCAAGAAGCTGAAAGCAATGAAACCCAAACAAAAAGGGAGAGACAGTGGATGCCACCATGTGCCTTTCCATGTGACAAAAGAGTCTAGGATTTCTGGCAGCCAGTCTTCTGGAGAAAGCATTGCCTGATGATGCCTTGATCTTGACATTTTTCTAGCCTCAGAACTGTAAGCTTGTAAACTAATAAATCCCCATTGTAAAAGCCACCCATTTCTGATATATTGCTTTTGTCAGCCTGGCAAAGCAGAACAAGGCCATTTGCAAAGGAAAGAGAACAACTGTAGATCCTACCCAACATGCCCATCAACATTTGCTTCACTTTCTTATTATAAACTCTAAATGGACAAAGTTTAAAAGGAATGAAAAATTATCCAATTCATAATCCAGTTAATGTGTAAAGAAGCATCAGTTACTTTGAACTATAATCTAAGGCATATCTTTTAAAATAAAGGACTTTTATAGAAAATTTGCATCTCATTATAAAAGTGAACACATCACCTTTGGCTTACTAATTCTTTAAAGTAGGAGGCTTTTAATTTTTAATGCATAATGTATAGCTAGCATTACATAATAAGAGTAAAGCATTGTAATGAAATGGATTCCCACAAATGTATTTCAGGCATGAATCCTAGAGATATATATTTTTATGAATATGCAATGTAACCTGAACTTTTACAAAACAGAATAAAATATAATGAAAATTCTTATAGGTGGCATCCCTAAATATTGGTTTCACAAGTTGGATTTGTGATACCCTTTGGGTTTGAACAGGAAAGAGGGTGAGCAAAGGGTTACAAACACATACACATATAAGCATTCTTCTAATATGTTTAATACTTGAACACACGCATGTTTTCTTACTTCATATGGCATTTGGTTTGGTTTTTGAATATTGTAGGTTAGGGCTCCAAATTTGCTTCTTTCTCAATCAATAATGAATTTTCCCAGCATCATTTACTTGAAAAGCCATTTGTTTCTTTCCTTACCGATTTGAAATGAAACCTTGATAATAATCTAATTTCTGATGTATTCATATGTTTGGTTTTGAAGTCTTTATTCTTTTTCACTGACTTCTTTCTACTTCTGTGCTATGTATTCTTGTGAACTTTCTCTCCTTCATAAATTTGAGAATAAGCTTGCCAAATTCCCCAACTCCTCTCATTGGAATAGAGAATACTTTGAATTAATTAATTAATTATTCATTAATTTGGGATACTAACATCTTCAGATTAGTGTATCTTCTGATGTAAGAAGAAACCTGTTTGATATTTGCCTATTTAGTTTTTATTCTATTTCCTGAGTCAATTTCAGAAAATAGTTAAATTATTAAAATTAAATGCTATAAGTAAATAATAACTAGTATAATTAAATGTCTTAGTTTGCTAAGACTGCTATAACAAATGCCACAGACTAGTTGGCTTCAATGGCAAGGATTTTTGGAGGCTAGAAGTTCAACATCAAGGAGTCGGCAGGATGATGCTTTTTCTGAGTCTGTTGCGTTCTCAGGTGGGTTTGCTGGTGATCCATAACTCAATCTCTGGCTCCATCACATGGCCATCTGTCTTCCTGTCCTACTAAGACTGTGTCCAAATTTCCTCTGTTTATAAGGACTCTAGTCATATTGGATTCAGGCCCATCATGATTCAGTTTGGATCCTTGAAGATCCTATTTGCAAAGAAGTTCAAATCCACAGGACCAGAGATTAGGACTTGAACATGTCTTTGTGGGAGATGTGATTCATTCTATAACAAATAAAATTCTTAGAAAATATTTATTTATTTTGGATTTTCCATTTTTTTTGCATCTAAAATGTTTCAGAATATTTTTCTATAATTTCAAAGATCATCTTTATTTCTGTTATCATATTTTCCTTCCTCAAGTGACTTGTTTATATACTGCCTTAATTTCTCCCCCATTGGACTTGATGCAGTGCTATTTAATTTATTGGCCTTTTTGAAGAACAAGATTTTTGGATTTATTGTCCAAGTGTGCTTTTACATTTGTTTCTATTTGATTATATTTTCCCTTTTATTTTTTAAGTTGATTTTGTTGCCCTATCCTTTTATTTCTTGAATTGCAAGCTTAGTGCATTTATTTTCCATCTTTGTTATTTGTAATGCATGTTCTTAAGACAATGAATTTTCAACTGATTACTACTTACTGCCTCCTCCCACAGATTTATACATGGATGCCTTCATATTTTCACTTCAATTATTTCTCACTTCTCTTTATTTAGTCTTTAAATTAAGTATTATTTACAACATTTTATTTTAATTTAAAGGTTATAAGCTTCATTTTTGGGGAGAGAGAAGAACTCTTCTTTCTTGATTAAATTCTAACATTTCCTCATTTTGTTAAAAAAAATTGGGCCAAATTTTTCCTCCTTTTACTGGGGAATGCTTTTAGGAGTGGAACTGCTGGACTGTAAATTATGCTTAATCAAATTTATAAGATGAAGGTGCTGCAGATTTATAAGCTAATGAGATTCTCTCTCAGAAAGCCAAACTCGGAAATGCAAAAGAAAATGTCAGTAGGAAGAGAGACCATGGAGTAGAGCTATGTCCCATCAACAGTGGGAATCAAGTGAGAACTATAAAGCAGTCTTAGATCCAGATCTATGGAAATTTCAGTTTCCATGAGATCTTGCTATAATAACCAAATCTTTATCAAAGTACTCCATCAATACAGAATTTCTGTTTGGGGTGATGGAAAACTTTTGCTAATAGGTAATGGTGGTGGTTGGACAAAATTGTGAATTTAATTAATATCACTCAATTATATATTTGAAGGGGGACATTTTCAGTTGTATATATGGTACTTGAATAAAAATTTTAAAAGTCACAAGAATTATAACAATGAGGTGGAGCCAGTGGCCACTTGGCACTTTTGGGGCAGGGAGGGGACGAGTAGTTGAAATACAAGGGCTTCTTTGGGATTTGGAGGTTGTCCTGAGTACCATTGTAGCAACGGATGTAGGCCATTTTAAATCAGCACACACCACTCAGAACTGTGTGGGAGAGAGTGTGGTCTACGATGTGAACTGTGGTCTATGGTTGGTGGCAAGGCCCCAGGATGTGTAAGTCCATTGAGGGTGGTGGGCCACACTTGTGGGAGTTGTTTGTGTGGGATGTGGTGGGAGGTGTGGGAGGGGGGCAACATGGGAATCCCAGGGGGTTCTGTGTAATATTTTCGGTAATCTAAGCACCTCTTAAAATATATTTTTATATATATAAATAAAAAAAATAAAAAAACTAAAAAGAAGTGGAAACAGAGAGATGGAGAGGTGAAGAATTTTCTTGTTTATTGTTTGTCAGTTTTTGTTTACTATTATTATTGAAATAATGAAAATACTCTAATAATGATCGAAATGATGAATGCACAACTATGAGATTATACCAAATACTATTATTGTACACATTGAATGAATTGTATGCTTTATTAATATGTACCAATAAAATAGATTTGTTTTAAAAAAATAAAAAAAATAAAAAAAAGAATTAAATAAATTTTTAAAAAAGTCTTAAGAGTATACAACTCAGTGACCCCCTCATGTAAACTATGGACTATAGTTAATTATATAATTATAATAATATTGTTTCAGCAATTGTGACAAAAGTACCAAACTAATGCAAAGTGTTGATATAGGCAAAACTGTATGTGTGGGAACTCTGTACTTCATGCATGATTTCTCTGTTATATATATATAAAAGTTTAAAAAATCTATATCCCAAGTTGAGCAATTTTGAGAGGGTTCTGATTTTCACTCCCAAAAATGCCTAATAGAAACCTTTTATCTATGTAAAAAGTGGGAACTATAGGCATAGTGATACTGCAAAGGCCCACTGACCTTGGAATCTGAAGCCCTGTGTTTGAATCCCTGTTTTATATGACTTTGGACAAGATGCACATCATACCCCTCCTCAGGCTTCAGTTTCTTCCATAAATGCAGAATAACACCACCAGGCTTGTCTCCCTCTGAGAATGATTTTAAAAATTAAATTAGATAGAATATGTGAGAATATTTTTAAAATTGTATTTACCCAAAGTAAACAGTGTTTACATGGGATAAGGATTCATTGGAAAGGAATGTAACTGTTGGTCTTACAAAACAATAATAGAGTGACAGCAAGAAAACTGTCCCACACCTGACTCTGTTACCAATGAATCGTATGACCCTGGGTGGATAATCTAACCTCTCTGTGCCTCAGTTTACTCATCTACAAAATGGAGAGGCTAGATCAGGTGTCCTCAAGGCTCTTTCCAACTCTGAAATTGTATGGCTTTATGATTTCCCTGGCTCACCCTCATAGACTTGACCTCTTTAAACATCACACTTCAAAGTCCTCTTTAAAACTCTTCCCTGTTGTCAAATATCAGATGATTTACAGTAATGGACACAGGACATGGTAAATATCATCAAAATTATTAAACTGTATCATCTAAAAAAAAAAAAAACTCTTCCCTGTCTCCCAGCCTTTTGGGCAGTTGCCTCCTTGTTACGGCACTGTCATTTGACTGAATGTGATAAGGAAGAGGCTAGAATCTTCTCTGTCTTATGTTGCTACTTACTGGCAGTCTCTTGCTTTTATCATAGTGACTATAATAGATTGGTAAGTGGTTAACAATACAACACATAGTCAAATCAATTAGAAGTATGTATTAGACACAAATGCAGTGACACTAACTTGGCAAAGAGAAATGACCTCTCTGCTTTGAGCTCCCTTGTTTGAGGAAACTCATACATACTTTATCAAGATTTGAAAATGTCTGATGGTTTTGCTTTTCTAGTTCCTAGAATACTAGTGAACATTCTGAATTAAGAGGCCATTTTCTTCCACTAGTATTTAGCTTAGATGTTTTCAATATTTATACTAATGTTAAATCAGATTTCCCCTGAGACAAAAATGAGGCCCTTCTGAGTATGAGCACATAGATATGTATAACTATCCAGGCAGATATGAATTGTTTCTATCTAATTTGTTACATCTTCCAGGAGAAATCTGAAGCACTCTACAGCATGGCTATTAGAATGTTAATCCGTGAAACTCAAGTAACAGATTTTATGGACAGAAATGAATTCAGCCTCGTCATGGTACATACTAAGAATCAGCCACTCAAGAGTTAATGCCGGGTTGGAATCCTATCAGAAACATAGTGTACGTATTTTAATATGATGCCCTTTTCCCTGAGATAAGGAGTCTAGCCTCCACCTTGCCAAATGTGGAATTTAAAATCTGAGAATTTGGAAGCAGGAATAATTTTCTACTTAAGAATAAGTTTAGAGTTGCAGGGGAGAATAGCTTCTTGAGTGTAAGAAGCCAAAGGTCTGCTTCAAGGTGTGACTCTAGGGACCAGAAGAATCCTAAGGTCTATGCAGCGTATTGGCCTGCTCTTGGCAAGTACCCAGCAGATGCTTATTAAATGACTGAAGAATAAACAACTTTTCCACACACCTGAGAGAAAAGGATAATGGGAGAGACCATTATTATTTTTTCAATATTACAGACAAAAGGGTAGGTCAATAGACCACTATTAAGGAAAAATTCATTTGACATTGAAGACAGTTAGTAGGTTCTAAGATTAGGGATGCCCCAAAGCTTAATGCCTACATTTGCAATCTCTGTTGTTGTTCTGGCTCTTCGATTGTGAATATTTTCTAAGCCTGTACCTGCTTCAGAAGATCCCTGACTTGCACTGTTCACTTCTGCTTTTCTGAAATCTTGCAGGCCTTGCCCTGCAATCAAGGAGAATGTGGAGGGGGAACGAGGACAGCAGGAGATCATCCTGGGACTTCTAATTTCCCTACCAAAGATGCTTCTTTCTCTCTCTCTCTCTCTGTCTCTCTCTTTCTTTCTTTCTTCCCTAAAAGGGAGAGATTGGGGTATATTGCTAAAACTACTGCGATTTAATCTATTCTTTCTTTTGTGCTACAACCAGTGTAAAATTTGAATATTTGGTTCTCTACTCAAAGTGTGGCCTGACACTTTTCTAGAGTGCATACTGGAAAGAGAGGGGGTAAACCCTATGCAAATAGGAAAAGGATTTCTGCTTTTACACAATAAAACACCTGCAAAATGCATCCAACTCTTCATGTCGACTTCATATGCACTAACCAGAATTTTACATTTTTCTGGAAAGTAGACAGATGCTCGTTGCAACACTAATCTCATTGTTTTGCCATTTGGCTTTCTGACAGTTATCTTTAAAATGGTGTGTGTGAATTAAGGCACCCTTTTCTGTTCATACTATAATGAAGGTAACACTGATACCCTGTGTCTCGTTAAAAAGAATGGCAAAGCAGCGCGGAGCCAGTGTATCTATTCTTCTTTGTGACAACCAGTGATTTATAGCAACTTGCCAGGCCAAGCATATGCTCTATCTAACAAGGATAGTTTTTATTATTTAAGTGAACCATGCTAGATCAAATTCTAAGGGAAGTTTTGAAAACTTTAATCAAATTCCATAGGATGATTTTTGTTTTAGTTGCTGTTTGACTCAATTGTATGTCTGCTTAGGGTCACACCATCAAAGGCCATAAGACTTGAAATAAATGTTACTAGTGAAATTTATTACTCAAAATATTTCTCTGATACTTTGTAGTGTGTTCCTTTGCTTTTGTTTCTTTTCTTTTTTCTTTCTTCTTTGCTACCACTGTCTCTACAATTTGATTGGTGGTATATGTATGTACATATGTTTGTATGTATTTTAAAATTTGCAATCACTTCTAAAGAGCCCATGGAGAAAATTGTAAACATATAGTCTTGATTTTCCTTAAAAATTGGGCAGAGATAATTCCAACAGCAGCAGCAGCAAAACTGTAGTAATTTTAGTGTTTAAAGGAATAATATATGGTATTTGTACAGGATGTGGACACCGACAGAGCCCTCAAAACACATGATTACATTCAATTTACCTGGTTCTTAAAGTCGACTGAAATTGTTCATTGTTCTTTTTTTTAAGTGGCCTTATTTTAGTTTCTGATTCCAGGTTGTGTTTTACTCATTGGTAAGCGTGGGAAACAAGTGTACTGTTATAAAAAAAAGTCAGGACAACTACGGCTGAAGTCTTGTGATTATGTTTTTTTCTTCCAACTGACATGGATGACTCTGTCAGATTGGGTGTTTACCAGATAAATTAATGGTTTGAGAATTACCATATGCTTTCTCCTCTTGGCAATGCACAGCACACTAACAAAGGAACCACCCGGGCTTCTAGTTCGGCAAAGTGTATCCCTCTAATCACGCTATACCTGCATACATAATAGCAAAGCCAATAGACGGCACTATCCTTCTGTCTGCAAGCAAATGACTATGGAAGGGACATGCTCATTTGACAATAACTAAATTTGTTTTAGAGCAAATATAATACAGAAGGAAAAAAAACTAATCAGGGTTTTTTTTTTGTTTTTTTTTTTGACACATTTAGTTACCTTTTAGAAAATGCCCTAATAATTTTCAGGTTGACGGGATCTCAGCATCCAGTAGGAAGCTGAAGATTTTTCATCCCATCGACAGGAATCCATTAATAAAACAACAATCTTTTGTGTGTAGTAATCTTTAATCTTATTTTGTCACACACTTCTCAGTAGCATTTCCAATCGTTTTACAGTATAATTTATGGCACTGAAACAACTCCTGCCCTGGAAAAGGTCAGTCTGTCAAGGCTTACTTGTCTTTGAAGAAAAGTAATAGAGCATTATTTATGAACCAAAGAATACACTTCACTATTTTAATCAATCAGGAAGATGCTTATATTATACTATCTTTGGCCCCCTCCCTCCAAAAAAAAAAAAAAAAAAACATAAGCAAAGGATATGCTATTCTTGCTTTCTCTTTCATGTTGCAAAAGGCATCTTACCTTTTATGTCTCTCAGCTTTTGTGTTTATGGCACTATGAAAATAACAAGCCTGATGATGTCTGATATATGGGAACAATTTGTAAATTATGAGCAAGGGGTTGATCACTTCTAAAGATCATAGAATCTCTGGACAGATTAAACAGCCCTATCCAATATGCTCATCATGTGAAATTCATCTGACAAAACAGAAGGGGATTTGCAATTAAAAATCTTGTAGCTAAAGGAAAAGTTGAAGAGGTTTGAAACTGTCTTAGAGAGTATCCAGGAAAACAAAAGCAGTTACCATGTTTTTGTACAGAAGATCCCAAAACATAACCACAGTTGGTCTCCATATGTTTCTGGAAACCATCACAAGCACAAATTAGAACATGCTGTGTGGGGAAATGAATTGGTAGTTCATTAGAGAAAACAGTTACACGTTGAATGAATATCTCTAATAAGGATTTAACTTAGGTTTAGTAAGGGTATTGACTATGAATTAAATACCAATAGATAGCAACACCATCTTATTAAAAATGAAAAATGTCATATATATATATAAAATTATAAAATGGTTAAGTACAGTTTCATATATTTTAAGTAATCTATTTTATAATACATTGGTAAGAAAATGTAAAACTATATAAAAATTAACAAGCAATAACTCTTTAGAGCTCAGTGGAAAAAAACCCATAGAACTGGAAAATCACATATGTAATTAAGATTTTTTGTTTTAAATGTCGTATCAATCAAAGACATTATAGCGATTTCCAAGTAGATTTAGAAGTAAGATAGGGTCAAACAACATTAAATTACTAGTTTATTTATTTACACTACACAAAAGTTTGAGGTGGCTCAATGTCCATTAAGATGGAACCATCTGAAAAACAAAACAAAACAACTGGTTAGTTCAGTCAAAACTTTTAAAACAACCTCTGCCCCTTGAAATGATGACAAAAGCAGTTCCACTCCCAAATGAATTTTTAAGCATTTAAAAATTTTACCAGTGGTTAAAAAGAATTGCCTTTACATGCAAATAGATATTTTGAATTCCAGAATGGGGATAATAAAAGGGGTGTACTCTCAAGGCTCAAGGAAGGAAGGGGCTTTACATTTGGGCCATATGTATAAGTGAAACCTAGAGGAACAGAGATATGAAAAGGTGAAGGGTATTCCTTAAAGTATGGGGCCAGTCATTTAAAATGATGTCTGGTTCACCTCCCTATTGTGAACTTCCCCAGTTTCCTAGTAAAATACTTATAAAGACATTGGAAAAAGAAGTGATAATTCACAATGTTAAAGTATAAGGCTGATGGTTGCTAGAATCTGAGGAGACATAGGACTAAAATAGCACTACAATAGTAAACAAAATAGGAAGCCACACCTAAAATTGAGCATCTTGCTCGCTGCAAAGAGAGTAGGACTATACATGATCCTTCTCAAAGTAGGGCTATCCCATAGCTGCTTCCCAAAGTAAAGATATGTCACATTTCTTCCAAAAGTAAGGATGCACCATAACTGCTTCCCAATGTGTCTGTCCACTGACTTACCAATTTTTAACTAAATCTCTGACTTGTGTGTGCAATTGTTTGTCGGCTGCTTCCCTTTCATGTCACCTCCATACAAAAAAGGTACTTCTTTTCATTCATCATTTTGCAACTCTTAGAAAACAAGGATGGAAGGGCTGGACAATGGTTCAGTATGCAGAAGTATTTCAAGGCAAAGAGGGGTAGTAAGAGAGGGAGAGAGATAGCAAGAGCCCTCATAGCTGGATATATCAGAGATCCCACCTGAAGATATATGTGATCACATTACCCTGACTTTGTCTCATAACACCTTTAACTACTTAATGCTTAACACATAACTGAGCATAATTTTTTGCATTCCATGTTTATATCTTTAAAGCAATTATAGTGAATATTTACAGTAGAAGAATTCTATAAGGTATAAGAGCTGAAATCTCTGAAAGACAGAGCTCTTATACTATAACAGTCTCATTATTTTAGCTTTTATACTAAACTCATTGCTTGCATTTTAAAAAGTGGTGTATTCAAATGTGAATGTTTTTGACTTTAAAAAGTTTTATTGAACACATGAACCCAGAGTGTCAGAGGATTAGGGTTGATGGTAGGAGAGAATACCACCTCAATCAGGCAGAGCAATCTGAAGCTTCTCTTAAGAGCATTAGCTCAACAGTAGATAGATGGGTTAAACAATAATTCTACAATTTATTTCATCTCTAAGACTCAGTTTGTTCATCCAGCAAGTGGAGATTGTAATAGGAAATTCCTCAGAGAATTGCCATGAAAATTAAAGGGAACAGTCCATGTAAACCATTTAAATCTGCCTGGTACATAGCCAGTGGTAACAATTAGACCATACATTTTGATATGGCTCACATAGTCATTTCTAATGAAAAATATCTACTAAGGAAAGAACAACAGGCTTAATTAGGCATTCCTAATCAAAAACTATCTACTACGGAAAGGTCACTTAGAAAGAAATAAAAGTTAGAGTGGGTTCAGGCTTTTCCTCTGCAATATTTAGGCTCAGAAGATAGGGTTCTTTAATATGCAAGAATTTTAAACATATCTAAGTTGTATGTTAAGCCCACAAGATATATGTTCATATATGCAAGAATTGCAAAAAAAATATTGTCATAAAAGTTACTGAAAAGAACATTCCAGTTAAGGGAGTGTGCTGGTTTGAGTCTTTGGACCACAGAAAATCCTGTTCTTAAAGCAAACCTTTTCCTGCAAATGTAAAACCATTGTAGATGGGACCTTTTATTTTGATTCAGTTAAAGGACCTTCTAATTAGATCACTCTTGATTAGATTGCTTCCCTTAATGGTCTTTGATTAAATTGCGGGGCCCAGGGTGGGTCTTTATCCTCTTACTGGAGTCCTTTATAACTGGAGGGCTAAATAGCTGCACACAGGACAAAAGTCATAGAGGTGGAGGGAAGGAACCCTGGAGTTCAGAGAGGAACCCAGGAGAGAGGAAGCCACAGACAGAACAGCCAGAAGCTGAAGCAGTGAGACTCCGGAGAGAAGCAGGTAACTCCATGTGCCTTGCCATGTGAGAGAGGAGTCCAGACGCACTGGTGGCTGGTCTCCTGATGATGTCTTGATTTAGACACTGTCATGGTCTCAGAACTTTATGCTTTTAACCTAAAAATGATAAAAGCTGACATATTTCTGGTATATTGTTCTGACATCCTTCAGCAAACTAAAACAGGGAGAGAAATTAAAATTAAGAACTAAAGAGTTGTGAAGGCGTCACATAAAAGGATAGTGGTGATTAGGAAACCATTCAAGTACAATTGACAACTAATTATTTTAAATTAAATTGCTCAGATCACTATTTTATATAATCTAGTTACAAAATTAAATGAAAATATTAAAAATTATTATTGAAATAGAAAACATATTATAAAAATAATTACTAAATAAACATAATTTTCTCCTCAAAATTTAGATTATATTAGTAAATACTGAAATTTAAGGGACAAGTAAAAATGACTTAAATTTCTAATATTACATAAAAAGGAATCAAAATATGAAATTCTATTTCTGATATCTTTTAAATTTGAAAGTAGAATATATAATTACCAAATCCTGGAAAAAGTAAAAGAATATGTCCATGTATAAAAAATGTAAGATAAAGGAAAGAGAAAAGAACATAAAAACCAGAAATTATGATGCCCTTTTTGTTTGAGTTACCTGGTTGCAATAGAAATTCCTTGAAGTCAGGGATCTAGTCTTATTTACCCACATTTTTACCAACATCAAGAGTGGTGCCTGATACATAATAGAAATTCAATAGTTATTTGTTGCTCAGATGAGGACCAAAGATGATATCTTTAAAATAAACAAATTGATAATCTTCCCCTGTAAAAGATAAAATCTCTTAGGATTGGTTTTAAAAAAGAATCCAACTGTTTAAGAATTGTAATTAAAATAAAATACAGAGTTCCCATATACAACCCTATTATTAACACCCAATAAATAAATGACCTTGTGGTCCGTTGTCACAATTCATGAAAGAACATTTTTATAATTGTGCTATTAACTGTAGTCCATTGTTTATAATAGCACTCACTGTATTGTACACTCCTGTGTACTTTTATATTTTTATTCTAGTAATATATATATATAATCTAAACTTGGACTCTGTATTTTATGCATGATTTTACTCTAAACCTACAAGGTCTATAATAAAATAAAATAAATTGATTGTATTAATAGCATATCTTGAAATGTATGTTTTAAATGCCATTAAAAATATAAGGAAATACTTAAATAAACAAATTGTTAGTATTATTATTTGAGACCTTTACACATTTTTTTCCAGCCTTGATGGATTATGTATAAAGACATATAAGTAAGAATATGAAAGCTTTGAATAATAAAGTAATGGAATTGAATTAGTAAAGACAATAAAATTTTACATTATCTAAAAAAGGAATATACCTTTTCTCTGAGTGGAATTTGCCCTCAAGATATTAAAGTGTAATTAAATCAATGTGAGCTGGTACAGAAATAGATCAATGGAATATATACACACATACACACACATACACACAGAGACATATATATTTAGAAATATAGTATTAAGTTTATGATAAAGTTATAATAACAAAATATGAGAAATCAATTACATTTTTTGCAAAATGGACCATTTCGGGAAGATGTTAAATTAGGTCTTTGCCTTATAACCTGTAGCCAATTGAATTTAAAGAATCCAAGAGGGAAAAAAAAAACTTAGGAGAAAATACACATGGATATTTACTGTTTAGGAAAAGATTTTGTATGCTTTCAAACAATTAAAGTATACCTAAAAAGACTGATTGAATTGCTCTTTAAAAACTCTTGGTGTTCTGTGTATTGTAAATCTCCCTAGAGACCTAATGAAGGGAGCAGATGTGGCTCATGCAGTTGAGCGCCCACTTCCCACATGAGATGTCCTGGGTTCAGTTCCAGGTGCCTCCTGAAAACAAAAACAAACAGCAAGCAAAACAAACAAAAAAACCAACTCAGGGAAGCCTGTGTGGCTCAGTGGTTGAGCACCGGCTTCCTACATACGACGGGTTCAAACACTGCCCCCAATATCTCAAAAAAACAAAACCAACAAAGGAAAAAACCTAATAAATGACAAACTGAGTATTGTATTTGCCACATATGTAATCTGTGATATTATATTATGTTTGTAATGTTATACATGTAATTTGTAAGTTATATTTATATTTAATTCTAAATATGTAAATTTCTTTAGAAAAATAAGACAAATTCTAAATCTTGCTTTTTAAAAATGGATGAGTCATGAACAATAGACAAAATAGGAATCAGAAATATGCAAATAAATATGCAAAAATGTTCAACCTCACAAGATTTTTCAAAGAAATGCAAATAGAAGAAAAGCTACGGTATTTTTACTCATCAAATTAGAAAGAATATCTTTTAAAATTTAATAATTGATGCTGATGTGGGTGCAGTGAAACCAGTGCTTTCAGGCATTGTTCATAACATAAACAAATACAACATTTCTGGAAAGCAATTGGTAATAGGTTTCAAAAGGCTTTAGGTTCATATTGTTTCAATCTACTTTAATTAGGGTGGCAGACAAATATTTATGAAAAATGTTCATCATAGAATTTTTAAGTATGAATATTTCATATATTCACAAGGAAAAGACATTAAAATGAAGAAAAGAGAAAAGAAAATGATGGACTCTGCAAAAATGGAGAATTGCATCATACATAGAGTGAATGTTCCATGCTGGAGAGAGAAACTTGAGTCTTTCTAGGATTAGGGGTGGGTAGACCAGACCCCAGGCAAGTCAATGAGGCAGACATCGTAAATACAATGTATATAGATTTACCTCAGCCCCAGAGAGAAAGAGCCTTTCTACTCACAGACCCCAAGTCAGGCTAAAGTGTGACATAACCTGGAACTGGTAGTGATATTGCTTAGTCATCAGAAGCATAACCAAGCATAATCAGTGTCTTCTGAAAACCCAAGGTGAGGGCAAGCAAGTAGCTTCTGGGAACCCTGGCCAGCCCATCCCCATCAACATGGTGACCTTCCTGGCACTTAACTTCACTTGGATGGACAGTTCTTAGTAAACATTCCTCACCACTTCATGTATACAGTTGTGCCGAGGGAATTTTTTTGTTTACACAGCAATTTAGATTCTGGGCTCTGGAGACGCACACATGGGTTTAAATCCTGGCTCTGCAACTTAATAATCCTGATATCTTAGGTAAGTTATTTGACTGCAAACTCTCAGGAGATAAATATACATATACAATTATATTTCTATAAATACATTTATATATAATATATGTATAATGTGTTTTCCATAAACATTCATTAGACTTGAAGTGTTTTTGTTTCTCTAAAATGAACACACAATTCATACACTAACATATACAAATTCTAAAGCTATTTTGGCATCACAGATGATCTGTTTAAACCTTTCACACTCTCCTCACCCTCTCCAAGTATTAAACCAATGGAATAGACAAAAATATCTAACTTTTTAAAAGTCTTGCAGAGAAGACTAGTATCTCCTTTTATCAGGGCATTCAGCTTTTTAAGATTATTCTTTCTTAGTTAAGTTTATAATTACTCTAATCCTTTATGCTCATATAGCCATCTAGTAACCCCCCTTATGATTTTATCTGTAGACGTAAGGTCATATTCAACTAACATTTATTAGATACTTGACTTTTTTTTTTTAAAGTAGTTATTCATTCAGTTAGCTTTTACAATAACTACAGAAAGTAAGTCTCATTAAACAACAAGGAAAATGAAACTCAGAGAGGGCAAGTGATTGTGAGCTAGTTTGGGATAGAATGGGGCTTTGAAGCTGAGTTGTCATGACTCCAAAGTCTAGGGCAGTTTTCACTGCTGCCCTCCTCCTCCATGTGCCATCTAGCCTAGTAAGGTTACACACCCACGACGTCCATGCTGCCCCTTTCCCTTCTACACACCTGGTAGACAAGAGTGTTCAACATCGAGCTCTGCCTTGCTGTACCAAAGCATGGATGCAGAATCCTTCTCCACCCAGACTCCCAGCCAGGCTCTACCAGGTGATGAGAGCTGGCATGGAAATCTCAACTTATTTGCCACCTCTTAGCACACCCTCGTTATAAAATCATATAATAACATATAATAACTCAAAATACTTACACAGGATATTAATAGTCCCTGAGGTGTGTTGTATATCTATTATATGAAAGAGCCCCAACCCAAACTTAACAAAATGAGAGCTGCATTTCAGAGTCCCTACCTTTCTCATGTTTGATCCCCAAATCATCCTTCTTGCTGATTTATGTTAAGCTCTGTGGCTTTCTAAAATTCTGTGTTTCTTTTATGATTGTACAATATCATATTCCAGTACCTAATGGGTTAGATACAATGACCATTGAAATGATAAAGTACAGTTTCAAAAGAATGTGACATATATGCCCTTTTCTTTCTCAGCCAGAAGGAACTGTTTTATAGCAAAAATGGGAACACATTTTAAAGCCCTATCACCAGCAAGACACAGTATTCTAAGGAACAGTAATTAAAACTAAGGAAATTATAATGCAGCCAAGGATGGTTATATCACTTGTTTGTGCACTGAAATTGAAATAATGCCATTCAAAATTCTATTGAAAATATGATTGCTAATATCAGAGGTGGCATAAATGAAGCTAAATTTTAATGAGAAAAGAAAATGGAATGGCTCTCCAAGCCTGTGTAATTTCTTCAAGGCAGAGCTAAATATATTATCTACAAATGTACAGAAACTGATATGCTCATCCTTCTAGAGCACTAAAATGTTCGTGGATTACCAGAAAAGATTCATTATTACTGCTGACAAATGATGAGCCTTTGTAGCAAAAAAGAAGGTGAATGGAGGGTTTTTTTTTTACTCCACAAAGGGCTAGTGTTTATTTTGAGGGTGAATTTCACACAGATTACAAGTTATACACATTCATGATGTTTTTGACAAGCATTCTCAGTATTTCCAGAATGTAATGAAGAGCTAACCAAAGGTCAAGATTTCACCAAGATTTGAACCCATCTTATATTCTGCTGGAGAATGTCCTGGAATTGATAATATATCCCTGTTTATTTGTTTGAATACAATGCCTGTGAATTTAGAAATTATACTCTTTGGAAATATAGAGTGCAGAAGGAGGAAATAATATGCCTATTAATGAGAAGAGGCTTTTTTCTTGCTGCTGAGTGTTTATTAACACTACTTTTAGTTCATAACACAGAGTCTGTGTTGACCACTGCCTATCCTAGGGTTTGAAGGAGGAGCAAGTCTTTCCCTCAACCAAGGAATCTTCCCTGTTTATGTGCCTGGGGTTTTCAGAAGTAGAGTTAAAGGTCTTTAACACAAGGCTTATGTTTTAACTGGCCGATACTTTGCTCACTTGCGGGGTTGTGAAGGGTACTTGGCTTCCATTGAAGCAGTTTTGGTAATTTAGGTAACTTCCTCCTGCCAGGACCGTGGGAAGGATATATGGAGCAATTTCTAACCCAGTCTAAGAATCCCCAAACCTCTCCTTTTCTCACTTCTCCCCAAAAATGCCCATTGAAATTCCGTGTATATGTATGTATGTATATGTGTGTGTGCATGTATGTATTCATTATTTATTCATGAATTTATAGAACGTTCACTGAATGTGTACTATGTGCCTTTGCTAGGAGTACAAAGATGGGGAGATTTGAAGTCCCAGCATGTTTGAAGTCAGACAATCCTGAATTAAAATTTTTATTATGCCCAAGAATATGGCCTGAACTCTTTTTTATAAAATGGGAAGAATAATAATATTTCACTTCTAGACTTGCTGTGAGACATAAATGATTGTTTTATGCACAAAGCACACAGTACATTGCCTTATAGTAAGCCCTCAGTAAATGTTAGATATATAGTAATGATTAAATTTTTATCAAGTAAAACATCGTTTTTTACCATTTGTTCATCATCAGTTTCTCTCCCACCCTCCCCACTTTGTCATTCCCATTAACATACAAATATGTTTCTATTTACTCATTTATTTATTTATTTTTAAAGATTTGTTTATTTTTATTTCTCACCCCCCCACACACACACACACTGTTTGCGCTCACTGTCTGATCGTCTTCTTTTTAGGAGACACCAGGAACCAAACCCGGGGAACCAAATCCCATGTGGGAGGGAGGCGCCCAATCGCTTGAACCACCTCCGCTCTCTGTTTGTTGTGTCTTTCATTGTGTTTCCTCACTGTATCTCTTGGTTGTGTCATCTCACTGTGTCATCTTGTTGCATCAGCTCACCGTACCAGCCCATTGTGTCAGTTCGCTGTCTTGCTCATCTTCTTTAGGTGGCATTGGGAACCGAACCTCAGACCTTCCATGTGGCAGGCGGGAGCCCAGCTGCTTGAGCCACAACCACTTCCGTATTTCACTCATTTGAAAAAAAATCATCCCACCCCCACTTTTCCCTCTACTTAGACCCCCATTTCTCTGTTCCTCTTCTCAGTGAGTTATCTACACTCTTTCTCTTTAATCCCTTTCTTCCTGTTCTCCCTTGAAATCATCCAGATCAGACCTTCCCCCTTCCTACTCTACCAAAACTACTTTTATGAAGGCTAATGGTGGCTTCCACTTTGCTGAATTAGTCCTTATCTTAGTTGATACTCAGCATCATTTGACCCAGTTAATGTCTTTTTCCTCTTTGAAATATTTTCAAGGTATTCTTTTGGATTTCCTCCTGACTTATTGGTAATTCCTCCCCATTCTGCTTTGTGGGTTTCTCACGGTCCTTCCCAACCTTTTTGGCTTAAAGTGTCCCATGTATGTGTGTGTGCATGTATTTATTCATTATTCCTTATATTAGTCTCAGTCCTTAGATTTCTGTTCTCTTTTGACATTTACTCCCTTGCTGAACCCTTCTAGTTTCCTAGCTTTAGATACCGATTTATATAAAGCTTCCAAATTTATATTTCCAACCTACTCCTCTTTCCTGAATTCCAGGCTTGGAGAGTTAATTGCTTACTTGATATCTTTCATTGGATGTCCAACTGATATCCTCAGATTAATAGTTTTGATCTTCCCTCAAAGCTTGTTCCTCCTGTGGTCTTTCTGAGTGCAGTAGATGGCAGCTCCGTCCTTCCTGTTGGTCACACTAGGGACCACAGAGTTATCCCTGCTTCTTCTTTCCTTCTCATATGATAATTGGCCTCCTCTATCAAATCTGTTGCCAATGAATTCAAAATAGATGCCAGAAGTGACCATTCTCACCACTGGCAAATCACTAGCATCTCTTTCTCTTTTTTTCAAGTTACTGTCTAGTGTCCTTTACTTTCAAAATGAAGAGCTCCTTTTAGCATTTCCTGTAAGCTATGTCTAGTGGTAATGAACTCCTTCAGCTTTTATAGGTCTGGAAATATCTTAATTTCACACTCATTATTGAATGACAGCTTAGCTGTATATTTTATTTATTCTTGAATAACAAATATTTTCTTTCATCATTTAAAAATTCATCCTCTGCCTTCTGGCCTCCGTGGTTTCTAAAGGGGAATAAGATGTCAGTCTTATTAAGGACCTCTTATATGTGACTTGTCACTTCTCTCTTGCTGTTTTTAAGATTGTGTCTTTTATCCTTGGCATTGACAGTTTGTTTTTTTTTTTTCATTTAAAAAGTTTTATTGATGTATATCATTCATACATGAACATACATAAACAATAGGTTTATAGTAAAAGTTGTGAACTTACAAAACAAACATGCATATCATCATACAGGGCTCCCATACATTACCCCACCACCACTGCCTTGCATTTTTTTTGGAAACATTTGTTACAAACTATGAAAGAGCATCCTCATCTCACATACTATTTATTTTACTTATGTGTTTTAATTATTAGCTGATTTTTTTTCCATGCAAGGATATAAGTTCCATACAAGGAGTGTTTTAATTAAATCTTATTTTATTTGCTACTGTGTCCAGAGTTAGATTCAGGTTTTGTGGCATCTGAAGCTTATGATTAAAAACATAAAATCAGGAATGAACATTGATACATATTTAGAAGGAGAAGAAAAATCATAACCAAATTATAATTTTAAAAGAGTTTACAAATACAGATACCATAAAATAAAAAAATACACTTTAAAAATTAATTGCTTGACACACTTTAATGTATTTTCCCAAACCTTTTTGCTGCATGTTCTTTCACTGATATTAAACAACAATTTTGTAGCATGTTTCAATACAGAAAAATGGAAATCTTTAGTATGGTTAATTGAAATTTGCTTTTTAGTTTTAATAGTTGACAAAAGTTACTCTCCATATCTATTATTATGTAAAGCCATGTAAATTTTTAAAATTGTCATCAAATTTGGGGAAACACCTATCAAATTTCATTCATAAGAAGTTTTGTGATTTGGAAGCTCTGCATACTAGCTTTTGTCTCTGTCTATTTCAAGCCTTGTTTCCCCCTACACTCATATTTCTGGTGTGGAGAGCCATAGACATTTTCACTTCATGAAAAAAATCTCTGGCTAGGTAGGCTAGCATAGTGATGATGTGAGTGTACCTGGAAGATACAGCCACATCCAGGTATGTAACAAAAATGTTACTATGTTTGGAAGTGATTGCAAACCACCAAAATATATCCCCCTATATATTAACTAAAGGTATCCCCAAGTGAACTTACCAATAGAAGAATCATAAAATTACTTGTGGCTACTACCCCACCACCAGAAGCTGTATGTACCCCAGGGAAAGAAAGAAAAAACACTTGTTCTTTTTCCAGAGGAACCAAGGATCACTGGCAGCCAGCTCCCAAATACCATCATATTTGGGGAGAAAGCAATGCCTTAATTTGCACATTTTCCCAGCCTCAAACTGTGAGCAAATAAATTTTGATTGTTTAAGCTGAAGCCTTTCATGGTATTTCCTTGAGGAGCCTTGAAAGCTAAAACAGATTTTGGTACCAGGAGAGTGGTGGCTTCTATTGCAAATAACGAAAAGGTAGAAACAGTTTTGGAATTGGGTAATGGGTAGAGGCTGGAGAATTGTGAGGTGCTTGTCAGAAAAGGCTTAGATTGCTTTGAAGAGATTTTTGGTAGAAATCTGGATGCTAAAGGTATTTCTGATGAAGCCTTAGATGGAAATGACAAATATTATTAGAAACTGGAGGTAAGGCGACCCTTTTTTTAAGTTAGCAGACAATTTGGTGAAATGGAGTTCTGATGTATGGAAGGCAGAACTTGAAAGTGATTAAGTTGGATATTTAGCTGAGGAAATTTCAAAGTTATTATGTGGAAAATGTATATGATTTCTCTTAGCTGCTTATAGTAAATATGAAGGGAAAGGAATAAGCTGAGAACAGAACTCCTGGGCACTAAGAAATCATAAATTGATGATTTGGGAAATTCTGAGCTTCTGGAAAGCAAGTTCCCAGAGAATAGTGCTCCATATGAGGGTTTAACTGAACTTAGAACCAGTTAGCCATTTCAGTGCAAGCCAGGACTGGAGGCATAGCTTTCCAGGAAGGATCTGTGGAAAGTTCTTTTGTCTGATGGATTGGACCTCTGCAGACTACATGCAAGGCCAACAATTTTTTTTGCATAATTCGTATGAATGGAACCACTGGCAGCCTGGAATAAAGTGGACAGAGAAGGGACAAATTGAAGAAAAAATCACTTCAAGAGCAGAACCACGGAAGCTGAGGTCTGAACATAGACATCTTCTCGGGTCAATAGAGGGGGCCCACTCATGTATGCAGAAAGTGTGAGCCTGCCCTGGAGCTTAGAGAGAGCAGGCCCTCCACCTCATTATCTAGGAAGAATGCTGCCACTCCAGTGATTGGAGAAGGTAGAGCATATGCTACAGTGTTCACAGAAAGTCTGGTCACCACCCAGATGCTAGGAGAGGGTGAGGCTTCACCCCAGTGTTTGGGGAGAGCATTGATGCTGCGCAGGCACTTGGAAAGGATGGAGCTGCCACTTCTCTTCAGGCCTGGAGGACATAACATCATTCCACAGATGACTCTCAGACCTTGGAATGTAATGGAGAATGCCCTGCTGGGTTTTGGAATTGTTTGGGATTTGTGACCCCTGCTTTCCTTCCAATTTCTCCTTAAGGGAATGGGAATGTTCATCCTATGCCTGTCCCTCCATTGTATATTGGAAGCAGATAACTTGTTCTCCAGGTTTCACAGATCCACAGATGGAGGGGACCTTTGATCAAGTACAGACCACACCCATAACTGATTTTGAGAAGACTTTGTACTAAGCATTGTGTCTGAAAGGACTTATGGCTTTTGGGATATTGTGATGGAATGAATGTAATTTTCATATAGAAAGAACATGACTTTTTGTGGTCCACAGGGGTAGAGTGTGGTAGTTTGAAGCAGTATATACAGAAGAAAAATATGTTCTTAAACCTCCTCCTTTCCTGTTGGTGTAAACTCGTTGCAAGTAGGGCCTTTGGATGAGACTACTTCAGTTAGGGTTTGAGCCACTTCGGTAAGGATGGGTCTTACACCTATTACTGGAATCCTTTATAAGCAGAATGAAATTCAGACCAAGAGAGAGAAAGCCACAGGAAGCAAGAAGATGAACCAAGGATCACTGACAGCCAGCCCCAGAACACCACAGTCTTTTGGGACAAAGCATAGCCTTAATTGGATCATTTTTCCAGCCTCAAAACCTGTGAATGAATAAATTTACATTGTTTAAGCTGAAACATATCATGGTATTTGCTTGCACAGCCTAGGAAACTAAAACAATATATAAAGGGCATTGTTATATAAAGTTGGGGTAATTAGAGACAGTGGTTGGAACCAGTTAGTACCAAAATACCTTACCTATATAAAGTTTACAAAAACACTTGATCCTCAATGGCCTTGAAAGGGACCCATGCAAGTGAAGGGCTTGGAAGCTTCATCTTCATTAGCTTCATGGTGAATTTGCCTCTGTCTTCATACCTAGACCTGCATGGGACATGGAGTTGTCCAATGAGGATTTGCTGAATAAATTGTTCATTCTGTGCATTTTGCTATATTAATAGGGTTGCCAAGTATATTATAGGCCATTCAGTTAAATTTGAATTTCAGATAAACAAGGAATGATTTTTAGTGTATGTATGCCCATGCAATATTTGTGTTACACTTATGTTAAAATTTTTTGTTGTTTATCTGAAATTCAAATTCAACTGGGTCTCCTGTATTTTTATTTGCTAGATCTGACAACCCTTATGTTAGATTTTAGAGAGGTCTGCCCAACATTCATGTAAGATAAAAATTTACCTTTTGCTTCTATTTTTGCTTTTTGTCTGAAAGTAATTTCATTTCATACATTTAAATATTTACACAAACTGGTATTTATTCTGATAGTCAATAGAAGGCTTGACTCCCACTTGAGTTTTATGATTGTTTTGTCTAAATGGTTTTGTTTATTAACTGCATGGCCCTCGAGGATAGGTGTATCCTACCTGATATCAGCAGAGGACCAAGAGAAGGGCAGGTAATGCAGTCTACCCTAGGTGCTGGGTGAATTGTTTGCAGTAAATTTATAAACAATAATAAATGTGACCGAAAGCTGCTCAGCTTTTTATCATCATCAAGCACCGGTGATTCTAAAAAATGGCAGGAATAACTTTTCATTGTTGGTGTGAATTGCTACCATTCCCCTACCCTGGTGGTATCTCTGGGCACAGCGCCTGTGTTACCGAGTGCAGAGTAGTTACTCTGTAGGTGTTTGTGAGCTAAATTGAAATCAAAAGGAGTAGTTGGTCTATAACAGCAACTATTCTCTTTGCTTTCCTTTTGAACCCACTTTCTACAAAAATTGCCATTTTTTTTTCTTCCAGCTTGTCCACTAAATTTCACCAACCAAGTTAATTTCTAAGCTTCACCTTTTATTCCCCCATCCTACATTAGTACTTTCATCTTCTCAAACTATGCTTCAGAACTTAATGTTCACAGTTCCTTCCCAAATCACCAGCTTTGCCAAACATCTACCCTGGGGAAATAGCTTTTGAGTTGTTGTTACTGATGTATGGTCTATTTATTGGAAAAGGGTATTTTAACTTGATGCCATGTGCCCTGCCTAGTGGCTGAATATGAGACCTTTAGGATAGCGGGTAAAATAAGATTCCTTTTTCATTATATGGCAGGCACTGTTCTTAGCCCTTTACAAACAAACAACCAAAATCATAACCAAACTCAATGAGATAGGATATCTTCATTTTACCAAAAAGGCACTGAGGTTAAGTCCCACAGGAGTTAAGTGATGAAGTCAGGGTTTGAATCCCAACAAGTCATTTTCAGAGTCTGGGCCTGGAACCCATCTGTGTCTGGTGCTTTACATATGTTGTCCGATCTCTTGCTCAGAAGCCTTCAAGCAATAAGTTTTTTAATTCTTGTTTTACCAATGAATAAGCTGTGGCACGGAGAGACGAAGCAATGTGTCCAAATCCGCATGTTTGGTCAGTTCTGGGGTTGGAGACTTGATCCATCTGACATGGCTCCATGCCATTCTGCAAGCATCTTTTCTAACATCCAATTCTGTAGAGTGACAAGTTGTGTCTACTGAGTCCTGGGGGTGGGGGTGGAGGTTCACAAATCACAAGGGGAGGATTGCACATCACAGAGGGAAAGAAGGGTACGTGGCCCCAAAGACTGAGCTCTCCTCCTTTGCAATTGTGACCTGGGGCCCACGGAGTTCTAGGGGCACCCTGGTCCTGATGGCCCAAATTCCCACTGTCTGTCCCCCTCCTCTGACCATCAGTGCAGCCATGTGTGGGACAGCATGTTGGAGAGGTCATGCACCGTCCTTTGCTTTGAGAATGTAGAGTATCACCCCGACCCTCATTGTGAATTATTCTGATTAAAAATAAAAACTCACAAAAAAACTAAGTTTCTTTTCTTTTAGAACATAGTCTGCTTTTATTACACATTGGGTTGATGTTATGACCTGTCATAGATTTCTTTCTTCCTGAGTTCCTTATTTGGTGTAGAGTGCATGTTGATTTAAAAAAAAATAGCCATTTTTCTCTTGAAACTTTATACTTGAATTTCTTGACCCCAATGCTTTAACCACTGGTTCAGGTAGACTTTCTTTTTTACCTTTATCTCTTCCTATAATGTTTTGGTCCCATAGTCTCCTGGCTAAAATGCTGAAAATAGGTGAAACTTCCTTTTTATTTGCTATGAGACATTAATTTCAGGCTTCCTTTACTAACAGAAAATATATGGAATTTTAAAAATCATAGTCTATTAAAAATGTTTAATAAATGGGAAAATACAACGAGAATGATAACACTTATCAGATGTATACTGCAGCCTAGCATCCTACCCCTCCTGCTTGTTTTTTGACTAACATTTTCACTTTTCAGTGAAGTGTTTCTGCATCTGCTAGGTACAGCCTTGGAATTTTTTCGGAATTTCTTCTTGCATTTATGGGAATGCTTGTAAAATGGCTTAGGATGAAACTTCAAGGAGCCAGTACTTGAAAACTTTTCTGGGCCTTTTTTTCATGTGCCATTTAGACAGAAAAATGCTAAGAGTTCAAGAATAAAAGTAAAAGTGGGAACGACACAAGCAAGAAATATTTTTCAAAAAGGACTGAAGACTGAGCAAAAAAGGGTCTGTTGGTTTATGCTTTCCCTCGTTCTTACTACAATCATTGTCTCAGGAATGAATTCATATTCTGCATCATTTTCGGTTACCTTTATAGTCTTTCTTACAAGAATGAGGAATGAAAATTTTAATGCCTCATATATTCTGTGAATTACTGTAGATGACTAGACTGCACTACTTTGATCTTTCCTATATTCTGTGGTTTGATTGGATCGTGATGTGAATGGAAAGCAGCACAAAACAAATCAGTTTCTGAGAGAACGACTTTAACAAGAAAAGGGGAAAAAGGTACCTCAGTCCACTTCAGAATATTACATATGAGGGAGTGAGAGTCCAGATAACTGCGCCTGTGTGCATCTCAGAACAATCGCAGCCTTTCTGCTTGCCACACATTCTGACCTGAGAATTCATTACTAAAAATGGCTATCAAGCTTTGGAATAAATAACAATTTAACTTCATTTAGATTTATGTTTTTACTTCCCATGAGTCCTAGCGCAGCACCTCGCACATCAAAGGTTTCTGTAAATGTGGAATGAACAAATGAATGAATGAATGAATTCAGCAGAAATGTGCTAAGATAAATGGGACCTCATAGATAAAATTTTCTACTCCAATGCATGTTTCTCTAATGCAAATGAGAGAAGAACCATGTTATTATAATGTGGAAATTGTGTAGGTCCACAAGCAATTTTTCTGAGTATTTTAATGATTTGTGTCACTAAGTAACTGCAAAGAACACCAGCATGTCTGAACACAGCACAATGTGTGCAAAACCCTTTTCCCCACAGCAAATCTCTGCTGTGTTTGGAAGGGTATGTTGCACCATTTCTCTGATCCAGGTGCATTTTGCCTGTGCCTCTAAACTAAGTCTCAACTCTTCTGTACATCCTCTTCCATCAAGCCATCACATTATTTTTATTTAAAAGTGAAGTCTTCGATTTACTGGAGTATCATTTTGAATGAGGGATTCAACCTGTCTCTTTCTGAATTAGAATTTAATTAGGAAGATTTGGGTTTTGTTAGTACATAGGTTTAAAAATTCCATGGGTTTGAAGGTCTGCCCATCGGCCTTTTTCCCCTCACCCCCAAAACCTATTATTTTTAGTGTGTGATTTCGTAGAATGTGAGTCCTTTTCAGGAATACAAATATTTCATTTTAGCGGACAAGCCTATGTATTGGTTAAACAAAGACCCAAGGGATTTGACGAACAGAGTGAATCTGGGCAGAGGTAGAAAAAAATGGTTTGATAAGTCTCTGACTATTTTGGCAAGAAAAATCTTATAGTATCAGAACTGTAGAGGATTTGAGAGATCACATATTCCTACCTGCCCGTTATACATATGAGGAAACTTCACCCAGAAGGAGTAAGAGAATTGCCAAAGATCTAATGCTTGTTACGAACAAAGTGAAATCAAATCCCACATCTTGTGACACCTATTCCAGCATGCCTCACCCTCATGAAAACTGGGCTCCAGTTTAGTGCTGTCCACATCTGAATGAGGCTCAGATCACATCTTCTCATGGAAAAAGCAAGGATTTCTTTTTCTTGCCATAAGCTTGTGTTAGAAGTAGTTGACTATGCATCTCATTTTGTACAGAACAGTCCCGATCTGTGCCTGTTGTCCTGGTTGCTAATTATTAATAGTGCCCCTGTCTTCTCAACAGCGACCTCATTTCAGAGATAAATTATATGGCTATCCTAGATCTGAGGCACTGTTAGAAATCAAGAAATCATATCTATCTTTTTTCTTCTTTGCATATTCAGATCTTATCCATTCTTCAAGACCCAGTTTAAATTCAGGTTGCTGCATAAAATCTTTCCAGGGTTGTATAGCAAGAAGTTACCTTCCATCTCTAAATTTCCTAGTATTTTCTTTGTAAGTCTCCAAATGACTGTATCATTTTAACCCTTCATTTCATAGTTTCTTAAGAAAGGGTAGTACTGGCATTTTGGGTGATATGTAGAATTGCCTCTAATGCTGTAGGATACTTAGTGTATTGAATGCCATTAGGGCCCCCCATTAAAATAACAACTCAGTATATCTCCACCCACACTTCCAACCCACCTAACCCCTGCAAGGGGCAGAACTCATTCTCGCCACACCTGAATTGCAAATGGCAGTTAAGATTGAGGGCTTGATGAGGCAAGATCCAGGTTTATTTTTGCACCCATCCCTTAGTACCAAAATTGATGATGGGAATCTGATCAAAGTTAGTAGAATGAATGACCTAAAAGAGTTATGGTAGGCATCTTATATAATTTAATGTAACTGTCTGAAACTGAAAGAAATTGAGGAAAACATAATTACAACGTCAAATTGAGAAGATGCCTAGAACTAACTCCTTAGTGAAAATTGACTCCCCTGCACTGTACCATTATATATTTGGTAGAGTAGGCACAAATGACTAAGCACAGACAGAAAATTATGGGATAAATGGTCTTCCACCATACCCATAGCCTCTACCACATATGTTGCAGGTGGTGAATTAGGTACAGAGACTCTCATGCCAAACAGAATGATCCTATTTTTATTACTTCTACCACTACCCTTCCTCTACTTTCCCTTCTCCTCCTGCTAACAATGATGATAGCTCACATAACCTTAAGGCTTTTATATGTGCCAGATATTTTTCTAAGATTTTATAAGGATTATGTAATCAAATCCTTACAAAACAACAATAAAGTAGATAGTATAGGTGTTATTAATTTTCCATTTTTTATATGAGGAAACTGAGGCACACTGAGGATAAATAACTTGCCCCCATTTAGACAGCAAGTGGTGGAGTCAGGATTTGAACCCAGGTGATTGGACTTTAGAGCCAACACTTTTGGTTACTGCAAGTAATGTCTCTATCTGTGGACCTCTTTCATATTTAGATTTATTATCTGGTTATAATACTTTGGTGGCTCTGATGAACTTTCCAGGATTGCCTGTGTATCCTCTTGAATTTACATCTACAGCATAATCATGGGCGTAACCATAAATTTTTGGTTATCCTTTAGAGACTTTTGATGACCTTAATTTATTTTTGTTTGAACTTAGAGAGGTGAATATAATATATTGACGCACATAGCTGTACAGGGATATAATATATGCAGTGCACAGAAAGGCAGTATAGTAAAGTGGTTAAGAATCTGTATCAGTTCCCACCCCCCTATACCCCTCCACCCCACCATCTCACCCTCTCAGCCAGACTTCTTGGATTCAAATCCTGACTCTACCACTTCATAGCTGTGTGGCATTATATGAAACCATGCCTCCATTGCCAGATCTCTAAAATGGGAATTAATATTGGTAAATGGCTCAGATTGCCCCTGTGAGGGTTAAAGGGAAATAATATCCCTAAACACTTAGAACTAAGCCTGGCATATAGAGGTTCCTAGTAAATGGAGCTATGATTATGATGATGCTCATGAACTACTTCTAAGAGATAGCTAAAAAATGCACATGCCTTCTGTTTTAATTATAGGTTAAGAACTCTAAATACACAGCAAAATTGTCTTCCATTTGGCCTCTTTTCAAGTGAGGTGGAAGAAGCAAGGCCCGTGTTTGGGCAAGGATGGGAGCATCCAGCGTCCACACCCTGGTCTCTGGGCCACATTAGTTTGTAGTCCCTGTCCTTGGTTGGACTGTCTGAAAATGGGTAGAAGAAAGGAAATTAATGTTTACAGAAATCCGGAAGAAAATTTATGTAAATATTTACCATTTTTATGATGCTGGAGAGAGACAGTTGTGTTTTCCTCTAGGTTGACTGTATGATTTTAGTCACCTTACAGATAACTTACCTCTCCAACAACCATGCCACTTGGGAAACAAGCACAAGTGACACTTTGAGGAATATAATTTTGAGAACAAAATATCTCCCTATTATAGAGGGAAACATAAAGTTATCTGTTTTTCCTCTTGTGACATTCACCTATTAAAGGCAAGAATTCCATTTTATTGGCTTCTTGTAATCGAGATGAGGTGACCTTTACAGGATTAATATCTCATTCTTTTGCTAACTAATTTACTCTAATAACGTTGGAAGATGCTTTATTGTGTGAAAAACACCTTGGGGTATTGGGAGTGGATATAATAGCTAGAATAAAGCCATTAGAGTGGGATATATAGTAGGAGTAAAATCTTAAATAAAAATCTGTAACCACGCGATATGGAAAATTTCTTTTCTTTTAATGTTGGAGTTTTGCTTTTATTACTTCATTGTTAAAAGAGCTGCTGAACCTTTGCAGTAAATTTCCAAGGGTCTCTACCTCTACTTAGCTTTCTGCCATCTTTACTTCTATTATTCTTGTAGTTCCTCATTTTATAGGGAGCAAAATGAGGTGGTCCTATCATAGCCTCACTCTTAATTTTTATCTCGCCATAAGAAAAGACTCCAGGGACCCATCCCTGTCCTATTTGCCTCATTAGACTGAGCTTTCCCAGGCAGGACCTTTCTTCTGAATCTCCCAATTCCTGGGTTCTAATCAAGTGGCCAGCACACAGCAGGTGTCAGTCCATGTTTGGTAAAGAGTGATTTTTTTTCTAGCACTTGAAAAAATTTCAATATTTACATCACATTAGACCTAAGAAGGACAAAACTTAGTCCTAACTTAGTTCCCACTGCAACAGTGGCAAGATATTTGCAATGCCTGGAGACCCAGGATAGCAGTTATTGCCAGGGCCTGCCTGCTATGCTTTCACTCATTCCTTAAGCACTTTTTAAGGATGTTTTCTCTTCCTCTCTTCCTTAATCTGCAAATAATAATAATAATGAGAGATGATTGATTGGACTTTATATATACACCAGGCACTGTTCTAAGTGCTTTTGTATGTAACAACTCATTTAATCCTCATGATACCCCTGTGAAGTAGGTTCCATCGTGATGTCCGTTTTATGATGAGGACAGTGAATGGTGAAACTGGGATTGGATCCCAGGCGATCTGGATTCAGACCTAACATTCTTCTTAACTGTTAGTCTCAACAATCTCCCAAAGGAGGTCTTGAAACTTCTCTTCTCTCTCTGTACCCTGTCTCAGGATGGCAATTATTTCCATTGACTCTAAAAACATCTTCATGCGTATCTTTCCCTAATGAATAGCTTCTGTTCTGACCCCTCAAGTGAGCTCCTACTTTCATATTCAA
Organism: Tolypeutes matacus; assembly: GCA_026826555.1. Lineage (NCBI taxonomy): Eukaryota > Metazoa > Chordata > Mammalia > Cingulata > Chlamyphoridae > Tolypeutes > Tolypeutes matacus. Next base: position 8,485,417 of record JAKSZT010054487.1, on the reverse strand, counting down.
CTGCATGATGATAACTCTGTTTGTCTAGCTTGCAGACAGCCCAAACTTAATATGTCCTGGATTGTCCCCAGGACTCTTCCCTGACCTATCAACCTTCCCTATTACAGTAAATGACACAACACACCACCACCCCCATCCCAACATCTGAGTCAGACCAACAATCTTTCCCTCACATGTCACCTTCAAACCTGCTATGGATCCTGGCAATATTTTCTCCAGAAATAGGATGGACCATCACTTATTCATGACCAGTACCTCAGTCCAGGTCACCATTATCTTTCATTTGCTGCCTTCCACAGACTCTCTGTTTCCACTCTTGCTTTTCCATTCATTTTCCACTCTGGCAAAACAATTTTTTCCCTAAAATGTAAACAGTATGTCAAATCATTTTCATGCATAATGCTTTTAAATGGCTTTCTGCTGCACTTAGGACAACAGTTAACTTTGTGCCATGGCATATGAACACCTAAATGATCTGTTCCCTGCTCATCTCTCTAGTAACTATTTTTTTTTTTTTATTTTTTTTTTTAGATTTTATTTATTTATTCATTTATCCCCCCCTTGCTGCTTGTGCTCGCTGGGTCAGCTAACCACACCGTGCAGGCGGGCTTGCCTTCACCAGGAGGCCCCGGGAACCGAACCTGGGGCCTCCCATATGGTAAACGGTAGCCCTACTGATTGAGCCACAGCCGCTTCCCTCTAGTAACTATTATAACTTTTAATTATGTTGTCATTTCATTTTTTATTTTCAAAGTGATCTTCCTCTCTGGAATGTAAGATTCTTGAGGGCAGAGACAAAATCAGTTCTGTTTACTGTTTTATCCCCAGCACCTAATGCAGTGTCTGATAAAGGATATATAATTTGTTGAGTAAGGAAAATTTTCTATCACATTATATCTGAATTGTCTCCACTTGAACACAATGCTCAATCCCATTCCATTCCCCTCTTTCCTCTCTGAATATAATTATTCTTCCTCATTTACCAAAAAAAATGAGATAGGAATCTTCAACATTTCCTTCTCTTTAACTTTTAACTATTTCTGTCTCCACACTCTTGCTTCCATCTTGAACAAAGAGACCTACCACTTCCTTCATTGTCAACCTTCCACAGAAGTTCTTTTTTATTATTTTTATTTTTATTAGAGAAATTGTAGGTTTACAGAAAAATCATGCAGAAAATAGAGATCCCATACATCCCCCTTCACGAACACTGTTTTCCCTATTATTAATTCTTTGCATTAGTGTGGAATCCTTTGTTAGCATTGATAAAACATTATTATAATTATACTAGTAACTACAGTAAATAGTTGATATTAGGGAAGCGGCTGTGGCTCAATCAGTAGGGCTCCCATTTGCCATATGGGAGGTCCCGGGTTCGGTTCCCGGGGCCTCCTGGTGAAGGCAGGCCCGCCTGCGCGGCGTGGTTGGCTGACCCAGCGAGCACAGGCAGCAGGGGGGGATGGATGAATAAATAAATAAAATATTTAAAAAAAAAAGAAAATAGTTGATATTAGGGTTCACTGAGTTGTATACTCTTCGGTTTTTAAAATTTTTATTCAAATAATATATATAAAACCTAAAATTTCCCCCTTTTAACCACAGTCAAATACATAATTCAACACTATTAATTACACTCACAATGTTGTGCTACCATCACACCATGCACTTCCAAAACTTCCATCACCTTAAACAGAAACTTATGTACCAATTAAGCATAACTTCCCATTCCGTACCCCCTCCCAGCCCCTGGTAACCTATATTCTAGTTTCTGACTTGATGAATTTGCTTATTCTAACTGTTTCATGTCAGTGAGATCATACAATATCTGTACTGTTGTGTCTGGCTTATTTCACTCAGCATGATGTCTTCAAGGTTCATCTGTTGTATGTATCAGAACATTCATTCCTTTTTATGACTGAATAATATTCTATCGTATGTGTATACCACATTTTGTTTATCCATTCATCTGCTGATGAACACTTGGGCTGCTTTCATCTTTTGGCAGTTGTGAATAATGCCACTATAAACATTGTGTACAAATATCTATTCAAGTCCATTCTTTTAATTCTTTGGAACATATACCTAGAAGTGGGATTGCCAGGTCATATGGTAATTCTATACTTAACTTTCTGAGGAACTGCCAAACTATTTTCTACATTTTACATTCCCACCAAAAATGAATAATGCTCCTATTTCTCAACATTCTCTCCAACACTTATTTTCCATTTTTCAAAAAGTAGTAGCCATTCAGTGGGTGTGAAATGGTATCTCTTTGTGGTTTTGATTTGAATTTCCTTAATGTTGAACATTTTTCATGTGCTTTTTGGCCATTTATATATCTTCTTTGACGAAATGTCTAATTAAATATTTTGCCAATTTTTAAATTGTGTTGACTTTTTGTTGTTGAATTATAGAATTTCTTTATATATTCTGGATATTAAAACCATATTGGATATATGGCTTCCAAAATTTTCTTCCAATCTGTAAGTTATCTTTTTATCTTTGTGATGCAGTCCATTGATGCACAAAAGTTTTTAATTTTGATGAATTCCCATTTATCAATTTTTTCTTTTGTTGTTTGTGTTTTTGGTGTAAGGATACCATTGTCTAACACAAAGTCCTGAAGATGCTTCTCTACTATCTCTTTCAGTCTGAAGACCTCCCTTTATTTAGCATTGCTTGTAGGCAAGGCTACTGGTCACAGATTCCCTTAGCATTTGTTTATCTAGGAGCATCTTAATCTCACCACATTTTTGAAAGACAGTCTCGCTAGATATAACATTCTTGGTGGGTTGTTGTTTTCTTTCAGCACTTTACATATTTCATCTCACTGTCTTCTTGCTTCCATTGTTTCTTTTTTTAAAATATGTTTTTAATTTATTTTTAAAAGATACTTAGATTATATAAAATGTTACATAAAAAAATATAAGGGATTCCCATATGCCCCACTCCCCAGACTTCCCACTTTTCCCCACATTAAGAACTTCCTTCATTAGTGTGGTACATTCATTGCAATTGATGAACACATTTTGGAGCATTGCCACGAAGCATGGACTATAGTTTACACTGTAGTTCACACTCTTTCCCACTCAATTCTGCAGTGATTTCTCAATTCGGTGATTGTCTGATCACTGCATTGTCATCCAGGTCAATTCCAAGTCCTGAAAATGTCCCCATATTACACTTCTCCCTGACCTTAGCACCTCCAGTGGGTGCTGTCTCCATATCAATGATATAATCCATGGTTTCTGATGAGAAATTGACAATCTAATGGGACTCCCTTTTACATACATGTTGATTTTCTCTAGCAGCTTTTGGAACTCTCTTCTTGTCCTTGGCATTTGATAGTTTGACTATTATACGTAAGGGACTGGTTCTCTTTAAATTAATTCTGTTTTAGTTTTGTTTAGCTTTTTGAATATGTATATTCGTGTCTTTTGTTAAATTTGAGGTGTTTTCTGCCATTATTTCTTTGCATATTTCTTCTGCCTGTTTCTATCTTCTCCTTCTGGGGCTACCATAATGCATGTATTGGTATGCTTGATGATGTCCCACAGGTCTCTTAGGTACCACTCACATTTTTATTCTTTTTTCCTTCTATTCCGCAGCTTGAATCATTTGTCTTGTCTTCAAGGTCACATATTTTTCCTTCTGCCAGCTTCAATCTGCTCTTGAAAACTTCTAGGGTAATTTTTATTTCAGTTATTGTTGTCTTCAACTCCAGCATTTTTCTTTTTAAAATTTCTATCTCTTTATTAAGATTTTCATATTGTTCATTTGTCATTTTCCTGATATCCTTTAGTTCTTTCTCCCTGTTTTCTTTTATCTCCTTGAACATAGTTATGATCATTTTTTAAAAGTCTTTGTTCTGTATGTCCAAATCTGGTCTTCTTCATTAATGTTTCTGGATTTTCTTTTTTCCTTTGTTTGGGTCATCATTTTCTTTCTTTTTTGTCTTGTAGGCTTTTGTTGCACACTGTACATTTCAATATTTTAATGTGTTAATTCTGGTATTTAGTCCCTGGGCTTCTTATTCTTTATGTATGTATCCAGTTAGTGGTATAACAGAGAATTACTTGCATGCAAGGAGTTAACTAAAACCAAACAAACCAATGCAAAAAACACCTTTCACAGTCTTTGCATATTGGCTCTGCATTTGTGGGTGCTCTCGTTCAAGATTAGCCCTACTATCAATAAGATCAGCCCGAGATAAAGGTGAAGTGCAGGGTGCTCTCTGTCTTTTCTGGGCCTGCATATTGTCCTGGGCATGTACTCCCTCAGAATCATAGGAATTTCCCTATATTCAGAAATTCACCCTTGCCTGGGTGCTGTGTTGCATTTTTTAAAGTAAGTAGTCCTTTGCCACAGGCCATTTTGACTAAATTGTTTTTTATACTGCTTTAGCTGTCTACGAGTTGCTTCTGCCTGCAGAACAAATTCTGCGGGGGGAGAGTCAGAGATGAGTTTCGTGATTCAGTCTTTAATGATGCTACCCTATTGATTACCAATAATGTACAGGTACCCTAGTATGTGCAGGAACACAGGCTGGCTCCACACTGCTCTGGGGAGCTGGTGAGGGAGGGGCCAGCAAGGGCACCAGCAGCTTCTTCTACCATTTTTTTTTTTTTTTTTATTATGGGTAAAAATAAAAATTCTCACAATACATATAAAGCTGTGTTTTCTTGATTCGGTGATTGTCTGATTACTGCCATACTTCAGTTGTTTTCCAGAGTTTTGGGGAAGATGGCTTTCTCAGTTTTCGTTAGCTATCCAAAGAGTCTGTGGGGGAAGGTCGCCTTGGATTGTATTATGCCACCATCTTTTTTTTTTTTTTTTAAGTAAACTTTTTTTCAACTTCAAAAAATAAAATAACAGACAAAAGGCAGCTTATGGAAACACTGCTTTTAAAAAATTCTGTCTCGACAAATTTATCTTATTTAATTCTAAAAATAAACTCAATCATTTCTCCAGTGTTCAGAGAGACAAATAAATGAGTACAGATTGGTTAAATGACATGACCAAGGTCTCCTTGTTAATGAAGAAAAGTGCTTGTTCATATTCATATCTCATAAAAGTAAACCCCATATTCTTTTTTTACCTTTAGCATTGATATAGTACCTTCTTTGCCTTTGTTACAAAAATATTACAATATTACTCTTAATTATAGTCTGAAAGTTACATTAATTGTCTTTTCCCCATGTATCACCATATTCTTAACACCTTGTAACAGAGGAACATTCTTGTATTTATATTATTAATCACATTCTTCATCTACCACTAAAATCACTAGTTATATAGCCCCCAGATTATCCTCTAGTTGCCTTTCAATTAACATTAAAATCCCTAGACTACCCCTTATGCCACCATCTTGGTTGTCTCCAAGTTACAGAGATTCTTAATCTTACCTTCTGTGACCATCTCAAGACCTCGCTCCTTCTATCCATCATTCTCTTTCCAACATCTCTACTCTCTTTCTCTCTACTGGCTTTTCCCTTTCTCCCTTCAACATATTCACATAGCCTCAATCATCCAATGGTCCCTTGGCTAACATTGTCTCATTCCTTGATTTTTTTCTTTTTTTCTTTTTTTTTTTTTTTACTGTCACATGTTTTGATGCATTGCTATACTTCTTTCCCCTGATCCTTAGTGTTTCTTTTTCTTGACCCCCAGCGAGATAGCAGAATAAGTTTCATAGTTTTTCTTCTGTTAAAATTTCCTTGATATTACCAATGCATTCCTAATTGTCAAATCCAAGTCAATTCTTATCACAAAAACCTGTGCCCACTCTTGACATCTTTCTTTTTGAATGTCTCCTAGTTTGCTTCCCAGAATTCTACACTCTCCTTTTCCTGTTTCTAGTTCTATAGTCAACAAATTTCTGATTCTTCATGAATTCCCTATCATTTTACTGACTTGTATGTATTTATTCATAATTAAGTTTTATCAATTGGCTTTTCTCTTTTCATAATCTCCTAAGAAAAACTCATTTATTTCCAGCATGTTTTAAGCTTATCTTCCTTCCAGACCAGTTCCCCTCCTGAGTTCCTGCTTTTGTTTATATTATCATGATCTTACTGGGCCCTCAATCACAAGCCTGGGAACCTTCTATTAGTCTACTCCCTGCCACTACCCTGCTTCCTACTAGGTCCCAGACACTATTATATTACTTGGCACACAGTGGGCACTCAAAGAATGCATGTTGAGGGAACTAAATAAGAGTAGCCCATCTTCTCATCCCTAGAGTAATACAATAAGCCTCTAAATGGTCTCCATCTTCCCAAATAGTATCCTCTCCAATTTATTCTTCATCCTGACTTAAAATATATTGGTCTTCCCTTTGTCTTTCCATTGTCTAGTCTAGGCAAGGAGTGTCAAATGGACTTCATGTCTTGAAGCAACACTATGCAATGACAGGAGGTGCTTAAAGTTACATATTAAGAAGGATTCTGAGTCCCATTAAGGCTTAATAGGAAAGAGTGTGATGATTGTTTAGTTATACCTGTCACAGATCTGGGAAGAAGTACAGCATGTGTGTAGACATGTGTTCATAACTGTGACCTACAAGATAAACACTAGTACATGGATCATATGTTCCTTTTGATACCATCTCCAGTTATTTATAGCTCCCAGTATTTTGATTCAGTAAAACTCACTGCTCTTCAAACAAGTCTTTCAAATTTTCATGCCATGGTTGGTCAAATTTACCCCAACTTCAATTTCATTCCATCTTCTTACCTCCTTTTTCTCCTCTCAATTTAAAACCATCTTTTTCCATAAATTCTTCCCAGAACATTTTAATTCAGGATAGTGTCTTCTGAATTTCTTTGGTACAGGTTATCTAAACTGTTCATTTGGCATTTAAATACATACTGCCTTGGAATATTGTATTTTTGTTTGAATTATTAAGTGCCTCTTGTAATATCAGTTTCCCTTTGTTGTGTTGTATCATCAATGAAATTTTAAATTTGATATTATCTTCAATAATAAAATTTTCATATGCCTGGCAAATGTGGATATTGCTTTCTCTACTCTAGTATTCTCCTAGAGTTGAAGAACTATTTACCTAACAAATTACCTTCCACATAGTAGGTGTTCATAATATATTATTGTTTTAAATTACAAATGCTAATGAATATATATTGCTTAATCATACGTTTTACTCTGTGCTCTATGTTTTATTTATATCATCTCATTTATTCCTTATAAAAATCTTATGAAGTGTGTTACAATACCCAAGTTTTACAGAAGCTATGAGGTTTGTAAATATTAAAGTTAATAAACTTGTCCAAGGTAGTTACACAGCTAGTAATTGCTGGAGACTTGTTTTAGATGAAGGTCAGAAGAAAGATGCATGTCAATGGAAAAATTAGATCAAAAGGCATGCCTAATTCTTAAGCAAAACCCTATTACTTAGAGGAGCTATCACAGAATGCTAACTTATTTCAGGTCATTAGCTTTTGTAGCAAAATAACACCTGAGCTTCTGCGTGTATGAGCAACATGCTCAAATGTGAATAAATGTGGTCACAAAACAAAGCCATACGTTTGTCAGATAGGTCTAGACCAGGATATCTACCTTTGGAATGCAAGCTGTGGAAACCAAGATGTGGATTGGGACTTAAATATTCCAAGAGAAAACTATTGTTTGGCTATTATTCTGAGTGCAAGGAGGACTAAATGGCTCCAGGACCACAGTACATATAGGCTTAGATGGATATCTGAGGGCTCCCTAGATTAGCTTGGACCCACTGGGACACGTTCAAGCCAATTGGAATTGCTGAAAAGACCATAGATGCTTGAGGATGTTCAGAATGGTCTCTATGTTCAGAATGGCCACAGGTTCTCTAGGCTGACACTGAAATTTTTTAGAAGACCTTATGGAGCAAAGAGAGTCTTGGACAGTACAGGAAGGTCAGTGGTCCAATTGAAGTGGCTGCAGGAAGCCCCTAAATGTCCAAGAAAGGTGTAACTTAACTGCAGCCACCATAGTTCCCCACTTGGGGGCACCAAAATGATGCCTCTGTTTTCTCTTCTTTATTTCTGATGGCAAGAATTATTTTACAATGAGATGAAAAGAATTCCAAATGCAATTATTTCAGTATGAGAACGAGTTGGTAATGCTTTATATTTATCATTCATTCACACAGCCTGCTTTTAATGCTTGCAATCTCTCTATTAATGAACCAGAAATTGACTGCTTCCAAGAGGAGGTAATGTCCTTCTGATGGGTAGTGCATGGGGCCAGGAGTTAGCAGACCCAGGCGCGATCACAGAATCAGAGTTAGAGGGACTTTGGAAGTTACAACCTGACCTCCTACTAATTCACGTATACCCTCTGCAGTGCCCCTGACCAGTGATCATCCCCTTCCAGTTCACGAGGACCACTCCATAATTGTGTGATTAGGCAAGTCACTTAGCAAATACATTACAGAATCATAGAGTGAGTGAGCTGGAAAAGACCTTGGGGATTGGCTAGTCAACACCTTCATTTTGAGATGAGGGCCAGTGAGGTTAAGTGACTTACATGACAAGGTCAGTGGTGTGGCTGGAACTAAGTTTCCTGACTCCCAGGTCAGGAAGGATAATTTCTCCATAATAATGCTTTCATTAATTATGTGGGAGTAGTAACTATTTCCTAGGATGTGAGAGCATTGGGGAAAATAGTTGGAAATTGAAGATACTATCATTTCAATATTCCTACTTATGAATTAAGGCAGAAGGAAAGAGAGGAGGAGGTGGCAATGGTTCTGTGGCTAGTTGGAAGTTAATTCTAATCCAGTAGCATACTCTGGACTGAAATGGTATTCACACACAAGAATAATACCATTTTCTTGAGGATCACCTTCAGGAAGGTTGATTGTGGCAATCGCCAGATTTGAACAATAAATATATATCTTCCCAGTGGTCTTTATTTGTTCTCAGGATTAGAGGAATTCCCTGGTTAATCTGAACCTATTCATTCAAATTTAACTTTTTATTCCATTTTAGCAGGCTTATCTCTAAGAAATAAGTAACTTTAAAAATACTTACATCTGCTCCTATTTGAACAGCTTGGTGACTAATTTGAATCACACTTCACTTGTGGGTACTCAGAACGTGTGTGATACCTTAGGGAGTTGCCTCACAGAAATTTTAAAGATGTTTTTTTAAAAATTAAATTACATCTCAGTTCTTTAAATTGCAGATGGTTTAATATGGGAAAGGACAATTGAAGCCTTCATTTAAATAGATGTATTCCAATTTCATATGTGAAATATATTTTCCAGAGAGAACTTGGTATGTGCCTATCCAGATTGTAGCATTTCCCTACTTTCTAATTTAAATGTTCCTGTATGTGAATCTTGGCTCTACAGTGGCATATATTAAAAGGCTTAGTCATCATTATTGTAAATATCCCAGAATTGATTCTGATCTCTTTGGTGCTTTGAAGTAACATCTTTTTCTTTTCTTTTTCATGTTTATTTCTTTTATTTCCCTACATTTCTCCTTAACGTTTGTTTGCTATATTCTCTTTCTTTCATCTTTGTCAGCATTTGTTAAGGACATAAAACTCTTCTACTGCTTAAAAACCCATTAGTCTCTCTCAAATTAAAGAGGATATTTTGAGCAGTTACTACATAGGAAACATTTTATATTTACCATGACATTTAATATTTTTAAAACTTTGTGAGGTCATTATTTTTAGATCCATTTAAATATTAGCAGAAAATTTCAGAGATTCAATATCTTATTCAAGATCACAGAAATAGTAAACGGCAGAACTGGGATCTCAAACTAGGCCTCTCTTACTCCATGACCTATGTTTGCCCTTTTCACCAAATCATACCTATTCCAGGTCTTTGATTTAGATCAACAACAGAATACTTTTGAAAACACCATAAAAATTACTTATGTTTTCCTTATCTGGGGCCACTTTGCAATTCCTTTAACATGAGGCAACCCCATTTCTTGACTCATCCAAAGATACTCTTATTGCTTATTGATTTCTACTTTTGGTATAACAAAAGCATAATAATCACTAACAACAATGACAAACAAAGCATGTAATCTATCCTTTGGCCATATGAGTTCATTTAAATTAGTGTAAATGAGTAAGGACAAAATAGAGATTCAACCTATAGACGTGTTTACTGTCTCTCTGAGAATAACTGATCCGTAGCTCAGAACTGCACATCTAACTAAGCCAATGATGTTGCCTTATTTCAGGTAAAAACTAGGGCCCAGGAAGAAGTTTCAGATGTCCCAGCACACATCAATTGTCATTACTAGGAGATTATTTTAGAATAATAATTCTAAACATATATCACATTGATAATGGACCTATCATGATCCTTTAAATTTGTGTTATGGTACACACTGAATTCATTGTGTAATTGCAGAATTATATACTTGTATCATTCATTCATTCATTCATTCAGCAGATGCTCTTCATGCCTAGAGCCAACTTTGAATCCTGGCTCACTACTCATTAACTGTGCGACTTGGACAAGTTACAAAGTCATTTTCTCACCTGTAAAAATATGAAACCTAGTACAATAATGTCTGAAATCAATTAGCACTGTCCCTGGTATATAATTAATTCTAATTAACAGAAGCCGTCATGGTTTTATCTCTTTGTCTCGTCAAGAACATAAGCCTACTGCAAGCAGGGAACATGTATCCAGCACCACTGTATCCTTGGTAGCAGCTGGCACAGAGCAGGCACTAAGACCTTGAATGGTGGATGGTCTTTGCAGTGATCCATACACACAGGGGAAATCCTGAGCATCATGGATTCTAAAACCCAACACTCTGCAACCTGTAAGGGATAGCTACCAACATTGACTAGTTCATTGAAAAGTATATAATTATTTGCTCTATTTTGTCCAATATAGGTAGCTACTTTATGCAAACCAAGTACCTTGTCTTCTCTCTCTTAATAGCAAATGTGGAAAATGTCTAAACATGTTTATAGAGTTACAAAGGGATATCTTACTAGAATAACTTCCACTCTTCTTGACTTTTTTAAAAAATTCTTTTTTAAAAAATTTTACAGAAGCTTTAGATTATATAAGTTTTACATCAAAAATATAGTGGATTCCCATATATCCCACCCTCTCTGCCTCCCCTACTTTCCCCCTTAACAACATCTTTCATTAGTGTGGTACATTTGCTACAATTGATGAACACATGTTGAAGCATTGCTACTAACCATGGTCTATAGTTTACATTATAGTTTATACTTTACACCACTCAATTTTATAGGTTTTGACAAAATGTATAATGGTTTGTATCCATCACTGCAATGTCATGCAGGACAATTCCAGTGTCCCCAAAATGCCCCATATTATGCCTATCCTTCCCTCTCCCTCCCCTGAGAAGCTCTGGTGACCATTGTCTTTATATCAACGATACAAGTTCTTCCATTGCTAGAATAGTAAGTCTACTTTAGTCTATAGTTACATTCCTACCTTATGTTTGTTCATTCCTTAATCTTGAGGAATTTAGGATGGTGATGCCCACTCTGTTTCTGACTGAGAGGGGACTCAGATCCCATGGGGCAGATGGATGGAACTGTCTTGCTTGCAATTGTGGATACTCTCTGTTTTGGGGGATGGGCGTTGTATATCATCATCCTTTTGTTTGTTGTCCTGGGCTTGACTCTTTAAAAAGGAAAAGGTCCCATTATTAGGTTTGATAGCTGACCTAACTTTGAAATAAAAGAACACCAACTTGTCTCGCCATCTGGATCCCAGCCAGAGAAGGGCCTGGTTAAAGGACAAAATGCAGTAAAAAAACAAAATGAATCACTATTGCATGTTTTAAAGCTATGTTGACTAAGGGGCAAGGACCTGCATTGTGGAAGGTATGTCAATAAAGAAGAGTTATCCCGATCATATAGAAGTTTCTGGAAGTTTATCTGGGTGAGCTGATTTTGCGTCCCCACCTCTGCACAAAGTCAGCAGCTTAACTCCTACTGCCCAGCTGGAGGGAACAAAGATGACAATTGGCTCCTTCCACTTGTGGAGATCCTGGCTGAGCTTGTTTTAGTGCAAACATCAGATACTATACATTATGTGTCCTTTAGATATTTTCTTGTCAATCATTCAGAAACTATGGGCTGTTTCATTTCTTATCATAAGAAACAGCAGACATTTTCTCTGCCTTGAATTATATTGGTGGGAGGGCATTTTCTAAAGAAATCATGTTGAAGAGATTTCACTGAAGTCAAAAAAGGGAAAATTGGTAGGCTTTCTTTTTGCTTGTCTTAAAGGAAAAAACAAAAACCTCTATCCTGTTTTAAAGATCTATAAACAGCTCAGCTATTAGGCAGGGGGTGGGCAAAAGCAAGAGAGCTAACTTCTGAACTTTAGCAGAAGCCTTTACACTGGAATAAATAAAATGATTCAGAAGAGCTCTTTCCCCCACTACAACAAAGTACAGCCCTGCTTTTCAGCCCATCTGTATTTTCCCTTCATCTAATAAACTGGCTAGGCCAGAGCTGCAAAGGAACATTACAATATTGACAATGTTGCTGCAAAGCCATGTGCTTTAGAATGAATTAACTTTTGCTGCACTGCTGAACATATGAAGAAAAACTGGCTCAGCAGAAAAAAAAATTCACTTTAACCCATTTTTTACCCACTGGGGCTCAATGCAGCAATAAAAATTAATAGGATCCAAAAAAAAAAAAAAAAAAAAAAGCTGGCTCATTTGTACCAAAAGCGGCCTAACTTGGCATGTCCTTAAGCTACAATACATATCCCAAACTTCAGGAAATAGCTGGAAGGTGTTCGACTGAGATGAACGGAATTGCAGGTGAATCTGTTGCCAAATAGGCAAATTATTGGAGCAATGCAAAGGTTATCATATTGGTAAAAGTACAAAAACAAAAAAGCTGAAGTAACTTTATGACATCATTTATAGTATCTAGTTTTTACATATAGAGTCAGAACATGCTTCCACCAGATTCTTAGACCACCAGCTGAGGATGAATTACATTCTTATAATAATTTTCTATCCTACACCTCTCAATATCTATTAGGTAGAACATGCTGGAATTGGTTTGTGCTCTATTTTCCTGCTTTTCCCTTGCTCCTATTTTAGTTTCCTTTAACAAAGTTAGTTTGAAATGTTTTATAAATAAAGTGCACAAATATTTACAAATATATGTTAATAATATGGTAATTAAGAATGAATAACATCATAAATAATATAAAAATATGGGGAGTGTGTATAGTTCAGTGGTTGAGTACCTGCTTCCCATATCCGAGGTCCTGGATTCAATTCCTGGTACCGTCTTAAAAAATATATATATATACATATTATATATATAGATATAGATATGGATAGATAGATCATCATTACTTCCAGTTGCTGCACTAGGCACTTTGAATGTGTTCTCTTGTGCCAGGCAGATTAACCACCCACGCTCTAGTTCTAGAAGTGGAGTTAGGAACATGTTCCTATCTCCCTAAATGAACGGGCCTTTGCATCAAGATCACCTAGTATGAGTAATAAATGCAGGAAACATGCATAATATGAGTAAAATAAAATTAAAGTTAATGTTAGCTTCTGTCCTCCTGAGACCAGAGGGGAGAAGGGGAGGAAGCAGAGAATCACTAGCAGAACAGGCAAGTACAGAGTTGTAGGTTCCTGCCATTCCAGCCATATACCCCGAGAAGATGCTGCCATTTGGGCAGGCAATAGGCCTTCAAAGAAAAACAGGTCCTCCCTGGCCCAGTTGGGGAAAGAGAGAGAGCACTTTGGCCCCCTGAGTCCTCGGGTCTCAGAGGTAGCAGAGCAGCAGTGTGGACGTGGGGTGTGTAGGATGCCTAGGGCTGCTCTCAACAGGTATAGAGAATACCTCTTCTAGAGGACACTAATGGAGGGTGGTCAGACATCCAGGTCCTGGATGCACCAAGTTTTGGAAATGTAAGCAGGTCACCTGCTTACATTTCAGTTGTGGGATTTGCCTTATGGTTGAGTTGCGTCATCTGGCTTTATATCTCAGACTTGCGGTTCAATAATTTAGGGATGGTCAGGTGAGAGGGGAAAGAAAGGCTCATTAAGGTGGGCCCTGGCCCTAAAAGGGATATTCTCCGTGATCCTCTCCAAATAAAGCTCTAAGAATGCAAATTACCTGCATTTCCCCCAGGACTACCCTGACCTAGTAGAATAATAAGGGTAAAAAATCATTGTAAAACTATTATTTCAAGACCTGAACCTCACTTGTTGGGTCTTCAACCCTGAAATCCCCCTTCTTTATCAGGTTGTCCCCTAACTCCTATGTTCTTTCAATTCCCACATGGACTCCTTGAACGATGTCAAGAGTATTCATTCACACATATTTTGAAGAATCTGCTTTCCCCTGCCAAAGTTCTTTCGTTCTTTTTTACCAGTCACCTGTGCCACTGCTTCAGTGATTGGGTACTCTAGCAGGACTGCTTTATTTGTACCACTCATCTCTGAGCTGGATACTTGGGTTGAAGCTGGGCTCAGTCAGCCGGCCCTCCCTTTACAGCCAGCCCCACAGCTTTCCTCCTCTTCTCCCTCTCCCTCTTCTAGCCTTCCCCTTTTGTCTTCCTATCCTTGTCCCCAAACCTTCCCAACTACTGGTAGCATTAGACAGATCACTCTCCAGACTCTCCAATGGTAATTGAAAGGAATATTTAAAATAGGAGGGAGTCAAGAAATTAATGTTTTGAAGAACAACAACAAAAAAAGGGGGGGGGTGGGGGGTGGATTAAAGTAGCCTGACTGGTCTGAAAGGATTTCAAACCATATTGTAGGGTTTTGAGGCTCTTTTTCCTGGCAGAGAATATTTGTATAGAAATCACCTTGTGGAAATAATAGAAGGATACAAGTTTCCAATTGCTTTAAGAAGATAAGGAAATCAGCATTTGATGCTGTGTTACAGTAGTAGGATGCGTTGGTCAGCCTAGAAGTGCTTTGGAGTCAGGCAGCACCAGGCTCAAATCCATGTCCCTCATGGCTAGTTACTTAAACTACCGAAGATTCGGTTTTGGTTTGGTGTTTAATCTAAAATGGGATTAGTGCTAGTTTCTTCTAGATGTTTGATGATTAATGAGAAGATACATGTAAACTTCATAATACAGTGTGCCCAGTGCATGGTAGGTAACCATGAAATGTTACCTTGTCTTACCTCCTTTTTAGGACACATTCTCCACTCAGATTCATCAGCTTCCACTTTGAAAGCCACTGATTTAAATTTTCTCTCAGTCAATATTTTTTACTCCAGTCAGAGCTCTTTTTTTTTTTTTTTAAGTGGGAATCCAATGGCTCATCCTCTAAAATTTCTGTTTTATCACATGGAAAAGCAGCATTGAAGGACACTGCTTTTGAGTTTCTTAGGTTTGGTGAAAATTGACTGTTGCCCTTCCAGGATACCAAGTGGAAAGGCTGTGCATCTTGAAGTTTTATGCATTTTTCTGACTGCCAGGTGGAACTCTACTATGATGTTTTATGAAGGGGATGGGGGGGGGGTTAATGTTAAAAGAAGTAGGAAGGGTTTTCATAATTATGCCATGTGCTATAAAAGGCCAAGTTAGGACATCACTCAAGGTCTCAGCTCTTTGAAGATTACTGTCTGTGTTCTTTTGCAGCTTGCATATTATACTAAATGGGTCAAAAGGCCTTATGTAAAAGCTTTATTGTTTAAAAGAAAAATCCAAAGACCATCTTTTTCTTCGACTTTTCTGAGCTCTTTTCAAGATCATAGGAAGTTCCTTAATTCAGTCCCTCTTCATTTTTCCCTCAAGACCTGAAGAAAATATTCTATGACAATTTATATTTGCAGTAGAACATTAGATGGAATTGGAAGGGGGTTTTATGATCATATAATCAAATGTCTCTTTTTCACAGATGATGAAGCTGAGGCTTGGTGAGGTCACATGGCTTGTCCACCATGGCCCAGTTGGAGGGTCACACTTGAATTCACCACTCAGCTCTTCAGGATTCTACATGTTTCCTATATGCTGGTCTACACTATTGTAATGGCATAAAATATTTATTTCCTTATCTTCTTCTAGCAATTGGAGCCTTTGATTCCTTCCTTTATTTCCACAAAGTTTTTTCAATACAGACTTGCCAAGCCAGCAATTAAAGCCACAAATTCCCAACATTTCCATTGGAGATTCTTTTAGACAGTCTGATTTCCACATTTTGTTCTTAAAAATATTACCTTCTGGGGGGCGGATGTGGCTCAAATGGTTGGGCGTCCGTCTGCCATATGGAGGGACCTGGGTTCGATCCCCGGGACCTCCCGGTAAAATAAAAAATATATTAAAAAAAAAAAATATTACCTTCTTAATTTCCTCCCGCTTTGAACAATTAATGTTCATTCCAGTTGCCCCTGTGGAATCTGGAAAGAATGATTTGTCTAATGCTACTGAGTAAGTACTATTCTTTAGGCTTTGTCACACTATACTCTGGAGGATTCCTAAGTTGTAGGTTCTATCCATCAAATACTCCTAGTAAATGCCTGCTAATAGGACTTTCTCTATTTGATATTTTTTTTGTGAGCTATTAAATTTTATTTACTTAAGTAAATTAAATCAGCTGAGGACTGGGTAGAGGGTGTAAACTCACTCAGTAAAGAGACTCATATTACTCTAAAGGACTCTTCATTGCCCAAGTCATAGAGATTTGAAAATGAAATGCATGGTACATCTTTGCAAAGTCACTTTTTTTTTTTTTTAAGTTGAGGAGTTGATGCAGTTTCTAGGGCCTCAATGATCATCTTTCAGGTTTTACATTTTGACTGCAATTTGGAGAGCAATTTCATTCATTTTCACTGGTTATTCTAGTAACTACGAGATTCTAAAACACTTTAAAAATAAGCACTGTTTTTGTTTGTTTTATTGAGCAGACATAACTAATAAGTGTGCATGATTAGATCCTATTTTCATTAGGTAATTTCTTAGTTGATAATTTACCCATTCCTTAATATTAACTACACACTTCTCTCAAGATTAGAAAAAGACAGTTGGAGAAGGATGCACACACCTGGGTGACACTGGAATGATTTGACTACTTTGGCAAATAATATCACTGGGTTTGGTCCTATTTCAGAGGTAGTATCTCCAGCTCTAAAATCTCTTTAGTCTTTTTTTTTTTAAGATTTATTTATTTATTTATCCCCCTGCCCTCCCCCCCGCCCGCCATTGTTTTTGTGCTCACTGTCTGCTCTCTGTGTCCATTTGCTGTGTGTTCTTCTGTGTCTGTCTTCTCTTTAGGCAACACCAGGAACTGATCTTGGGACCTTCCTGAGTGAGAGAGAGGTGCTCAATCTCTTGTGCCACCTCAGCTCCCTGGTCTGCTGTGTCTCTTATTGTCTCTCCTCTATGTCTCTTTTTGTTGCATCATCTTGCTGCACAAGCTCTCCGCTTGGGCCAGCACTCTGTGCGGGCCAGCACTCCTGTGTGGGCCAGCTCTCCACTTGGGCCAACTTGCCTTCACCAGGAGGCCCTGGGAACTGAACCCTGGACCTCCTATATGGTAGATGGGAGCCCAATCGCTTGAGCCACATCCACTTCCCCTCTTTAGTCTTTAATGCCTACAACACATGTGTAGCTTGTTATATGGGCAGTACTTCAAAAAAAATGCTGTATATTCAAAACTAATTTTTTATTTTACTTTCTATATAATTTGTTTCTTTCTGAGTTCCCTATTACTCTTGATGAGCAGTCATTCTCCCAGGAACATAGAATTGACATGTTGAAGTCATACAAATCTCTAGTATAGAAAATTGCCTAGGCCTGCAGACTCTATGGGCAAATTCCATGATTCTACCAATTACTAAGATAAAGAATGTTAATAATATAGCAATGCTTGATGTGTACATATTGTACTAAAGTTTTTGTGGGTACCTTATTTCTTATCCTATACTATGAATGCCATAATGACAATGAGTATATCTTGTTAATATTTGTATATTTTACAATGGTAAAATATCATGCACATAATAAAAGATCAATTACATGTAAATGAGTGAATAAATTAGTGAAAATGTAGTTGAACATCAGAATTTAAAATTTGAAACAGAAATCAAAATTTCCATTTACTCCTCTGTCAACCTCTGGATCATCTCTCTAGGTTTCCAAGAATGGTATATTTAATGAAATCTTAGCCGGAATAGTCATCATATTTGGATAAGATATTTTTAAAAGATCTCATTGGTAAGCTTAACTTTGGATGCTGGCAGATATGATTGCCAAAAGTAATAAAATTATTACAAGGATTTGACTGCATAAAGGAAATACTTAATTTCGTTGACAGAAATTACTAACAGTCAAAAACAGAATTCAATTTGATCAAGAATAGAGTTTAATTTTCAAAATTACATCAATGATAAAATTTATTTATTTTGAATCTGAAAAGGCATCTACATCCTTAGAATGTGAAGTGGTTGGGATGAAAAGCAAGTGAATAAGGGCTTAATATTCATATATATGAAATTTTTTAATGTCACCATCTGAATGCAATGTTATCATGTCAAGAAGAAAATAACAGAAGTTAACCACAAAAAGGATATACCACTCTTTTTCTTAATTTGTGCAAATATCTAAAAATTCAAAAACCCATTGAATTCTAAGTAAAAACTTTTCATCTTTGTAGTTCTTGTTATTTATTACTGAAATTAATTTTTTAAGTATACCAAAAGCTGATCATGAAAGAATGATTTCCAGTAGCAAAGAAAAAGAACAAACAACTAACTTTCCAAGTAATTCTTTAGTTATAATAAGTGCTATGAAGTCCATAAGCTATGACAGTGTGCATCAAAGGATATTACCAAATATAGGAGATGCAGTCAGAAAAGGGGAATGGCATCATCAAATCTCCATTTTCTTCTTTGTTTTTGTTTCATTCTTTCAAGAATAATTACCTGATAATATATAAAAATATATAGGTATAGGTGTACATAACATCATATACACACAAACACATATACACCTACAGAAAAGTAGAAAGTGAGAAGCCCAAAGCAGTTACCAACAAATAGTTAAGAAAAGATAGGTTCATACTCTACATGATATTATTAGTAGACAATGATAGTTCTAATATCGGTACTAGAGATCAACAATGAGCAAACATATATTCAACTAACTAACTAACTAACTAACTAACTAACTAACTAACTAACTAAC
>JAKSZT010054487.1:8231927-8466260 GCA_026826555.1 Tolypeutes matacus | reverse complement strand
AACTAACTAACTAACTAACTAACTAACTAACTAACTAACTAACTAACTAACATCAATTGATCTGCTATGTGCCAGGCATTGGGCGGTAGGAAAATATGAAAGATTTTTCCTTAAGAAGCTCACAGGAGAGAGAATACATGTATTGCTTAACGTCATCTGGGAGGTGTAGATTACTTTTTAGGCTAGTTTGACTGAGTAGTACTAGTGTGGGTAGGTCTTTGGTATGAGATATTGATTTAGGGAAAAGTAAAGGCTTTGGGGAGTTACCCTTTGCCAGGAGTGCTCCCCTGCAGGGGTGGAGACCACCCCACCCACGGAAAGTACAATCTGCATTTTCATATCCCAGGAGCTCTGAACCCAAACTTACGTCAATGGTAAAAGAGTCTGAATTCTCAGTCCACACAAGGGAAGATGACAACTTTCTACTCAGGTGCATCTGATGGGGTTTTGGGGCTGCGACTGGAGCACATAGCCTTTTTATTACATGCTTATGGCTTCTATTCCTCACATCGACAGCGGCTGTCCCTTGGTGGTACCCAGGAAGGCTGTTCCTTTTGCTGAGACTGCTGCTTTTGGCAGTAGTTTTGGTGTCAGAGAATTAGATATCGTACTCAACTTGCTAAACAGCCACTTGAAACAGTAAGTTGTAGAATTCTAAAATACTGATTTGAAATAGAGAGCCCTTGCAGTTTCACAGTAGAGACTGATTGGACTTAGTGGCTATATTTTGTTTTGTTTTGTTTTTTGATCACCACCTAATAATCCTCGTTTCTCTGTACTTTGTGGGCAAAATTTGTTGTGAGAAATAGTTTAGACTTGGGGTGAAGGACATACATGACAAGAGTAGATAACCACAAACAGAAATTACATTTTCTTTAATCTTTCTACTAATTTTGTGTAGGGTTGTTCTCATGGATTGACATTTACCTAGACCTTGGTTTGTCACTTATGATAAAAAATTCTATTACTTCATGGTCTCATTTCCTAATTTAATGTGAAAATATGCATAGAAAATATCAATCACTTATTAATTCATTCCTATGTATTTATACTTTAATAAATCATGTGGGGTTCATTATGATTTTTAAATTGTCCTATTTAGACTTTTTGTATAAATGTTTTTTATCTCAGTATATTCCAACAGTGAAGGGAAATATGATTATTTGTGGGGTTTTAATTTAGATAACTGTTTTAAAAGATACTGTGTTAGTTTTCTTCCTCCTTGGACCAGATGACAGCATATTTACCCAATATTTTTTTCTATAAATCTACAAAGCATGTAATGAGTCTGAAGTCCAATCCCAGTTATAGAATGCAAATATTTTTTGCAAATTCTTTTTACATGTAAATACTTCTTGTAGTTCAGAAAGAATTTTAATCCAAGCTCCCACATTGTAAGATTTGGAAAATTTGCTTTAATGGATCCACATAGGAGTTATTGGAGTACTGATTTATACTGGGATGTGAAAGCAAGATCTGATGTAGTGTGAAGAATCACTGAGGTTTTTATTAAACACACACACACTTCATATATTTATTCCAGATTTTCTGAATCAGAATCTCCCAGTGACAGCCTGAGGATTTGTGCAAAGAGTATTATTCTGTATGCTTCATCTACCTTTCCCTAAGGGTGATATTTGTGGCTGGGAGACATCAAAACCAGGACATTGACATTAGCACATGGCTGTTAAGTAGCCTACAGACTGTATTCAGTTTTCACAGTTTTAAAAAAAATTAGAGCCATTGCAGGTTTCAAAAAACATCATGTAGATATTACAGAGTTCCCATATACCCCTTCACACATGTAGTTTTCCCTATTATTTGCATTAATGTGGTACCTTTGTTACAATTGATGAAACAATATTATTACGATTATACTATTAACTATAATATATAGTTTACATTAGGGATCAGTCTTTATATTGTATAGTTCTATGTGATGTTTTTAAAATTTTTATTGTGGTAACATATTCAATCTAAAATATCCCATTTTACCATTGATGATCCCTTGATATTGATGACTGTACTTATGAACCTTTTCTTTTCAAATTGAAACTTAGCCTAGTATTATAGGTTTCCTAAGAGTTACCTTCTGAGAGCCTCCTGGTTGCTCAAATGTGGCCTCTAAGCCAAGCTTAGCATATAAATGCATTACCTTCTCCCCAGTTTTGGACATGACTCCTGGGGATGAGCCTTCCTGGCACCAAGGGATTACTACCAAGCACCAACTAGCAATGCAACTGGAAAAAGACCTTGACAAAAGGGGGAAAGGGTTAAGATAAATGGGTTTCTATGGCTAAGAGACTTCAAAGTGAGTCAGAAGGTCATCCCAGAGGTTACCCTTATGCATGTCTCAGCAGGATCCCATTGACTGCCACTTAAATATTGCTTCAAATAGTGGGGCTCATGAGGGCTCTAGATATATCCAGACACATTATGCAGGGCTGATGGCTCAGGAGTTTGGCACCCTGTCAGTGGGCCCTACGTTGGAGTTTTTGCTCCCCAGTGTGACAGAGTTGGACTCAGTTATGGTTTCTCTACACATGGCTCTTCTGCCCCTTCTATTTGAACCTATAGTTAGTACTAGAGTTTATAGGTTTATATCCAAGAGACTTAAATCTTTGGGTTTTCCACTTGCCAATTAGGCCCTGAATCTCAACAGAGTTGCAACACCTACTCTACAGTTCATTGGACTCACTCAGAACAACTAACAAGGAAATGATGATGGACAACGATCATCCCAAGGAACAGAGAGAGTCTACAACTGCAAGCAAGATAGTCACATCCATCTGGCCCATGGGATCTAAGACCCCTCTCAATTAAAGGTGGAGTGGGCATCACCATCCCTGAATCCTCAGGATTGGGGAATGAATGATGGGCTAGAGTAGACTTACTGTTATTCTACCATAGACCTATTGTTATTCTAGCAATAGAAGAACTTTTATCATTGATGTTAAGGCAGTGGCCACTGGAGGTTCTGAGGGGAGGGAGAGGGGAAAAATAGGTGTCTTGGGGACACTTTTGGGACATTGGAATTGTCCAAATGACATTGCAATGACAGATACAAGCCATTATATATTTTGTCATAACTTACAAAATTGTGTGGGAGAGAGTTTAAACTATAATGTAAACTATTATCCACAGTTAGTGGCAATGCTCCAATATGTGTACATCAACTGTAGCAAATGTACCACACTAATGAAGGATACTGTTAATGTGGAAAGTGTGGGAGGGGAATGGAGTGGGGCATATGGGAATTCCCTACATTTTTTTTAATGTAACATTTATATAAGTATCTTTAAAAAATAAAAATAAAAAAAAGTATTATAAAATATCCCATTTCATCTACTTTTAATTAAACAATTCATTGATGGTGTTACTTACCTTCACAATATTGTGCCACCATCACCATCATCTATTACCAGAATTTTTCCATCACTCCAAATAGAAACTCTGGACCAATAAAGCATTAACTTCCCATTCCCTGCCCCTGCTCTGCCCCCAATAACCTATATTCCCTTCTAATTATTTCATGTAAGTAAGACCATACAATATTTGTCCTCTTGTGTCTGTCTTATTTCACTCAAAATGATGTCTTCAAGTTTCATCCATGTGGTAGCATGCATCAGGAATTCATTCCCTTTTATGGCTGAATAGTATTCCATTGTGTGTATATACCACATTTTGTTTATCCATTTATCTGTTGATAAACATTGGTTTGCTTCCACCTTTTGGCAATTGAATTTACACCATTTTTTAACCTGAATTAATTTTGTTCGTGTGTGTGTATTTCTATGAAGTTTTGGAATTTTGTATTTTTGATAAGCCCTCCAGGTGAGTTAAAATCAGGCAAGGTGGACATTTTAGTTTTCTAGGCTGCTTAAGCAAATACCATGAAATGGGTTGGGTTAAACAATGAGAATTTATTTGATCACAGGTTTGAGGCTGGGAAAATGTCTAAATCAAAGCATCATCAGGCAATGCTTTTCCCCCAAAGACTATGGCCTTCTGGGGCTAGCTGCTGACTATCCTTGGCTCTTCTGTCACATGGCAAGGCACATGGCGGCATCTCCTCATCCCTTCCTTCTCTTCTGGGTTCAGCTTCAGATTTTTGCATCCTATGGCTTTCTCTCTGTCTGTCTGAATTTCATTCCACTTATAAATGACTCCAGTAATAGGATTAAGACCCATCCTGATTGAGATGGGTCATACTTTAACTGAAGTAGCTTCATGAAAAGGTCCTGTTACAATGAGTTCACAACCGCAGAAATGGATTAAATTTAAGAACATGTTTTCTGGGGTACCTACAGCTTCAAACCATCACAGTAGGTAAACACTCATATAAAGCAATCATTCACGAACAGAATACAGAGGAATCACATGGTGGCTTTTTTTTTTTTTTTAAAGCATAACATCCCAGGTTCTGATTAACGAGGCCTGGGATTGGGACTAGAGATTTGCATTTCAACAAACACTCCAGTTGATTCTGATGCTGCTGTCTATAAACTAAACTTTGAGAAACTCTGATTTCTCCTGTTCAGCAGGTAAAACTTGGCTGATGTGGAGGGACTTTCATGGAGAGGAAGCAGGCAGTAACAGCAATGGAGTGTGGTTCATTATTTAAGGGAACTTGATTTTTGGGTCCAGCTTTTTTTATATCTACCTATATCAAGCAGTATAACTCGGTTAACCATTTTGATGATCAATTTTCTCATCTGTAAAATAAATTGAGTAGATTACACCATCTCTTATGTCCCCCAAAGCTCTAAAATCTAACTTCTTGCTTGTAATTCTTGGATTCCCTAGATTTGACAAAATTCTAATCTATTTTCTTCCAGAGCATGATGTAAGATTTAGACATTTAATGAAAGCTGGTCTGACTGATGTGAAGGGACCAACTTGATTTAATAAATCTAAGGACATTATTGATTATATTAATATTGTTGATCTGTTTCATTCCTCAGGAGGTGAGAAACTTCTATAAACAGAAAAAAGTAATACATGAATTAACCATTTAGTAATACCCACATTCCACAAAAATTTAATGAAGATAACTTGCTTTGAGTAGGTTTTTCCAATCAAATTTAGCACCAGTGAATTTCTAGTTTTATTAAATAGTAAATAAACTTTTGATAAACAGCTTGTAATTCTTCAGTTCTATAAACATTTTAAAAATAAATTATCTATATTCCCATTTATTTTGTTACACTTCAGATCTAATTGTTAGGAACCACATTTTGTAAGCTATAAAATGGCATCTCCATCATTCAGGCTGGTCAAGCAATTTAAGATGAGTTTGCTGAAAGCAGTTTTCTACATAGACAAAATTAGACCAACAGCTGGAACTACTTCTCCCACCCAGAAATGTAATCGTTTTTTTATTTTTGCTTGTCTTTATTGTATCCATTCACAGCTGAAGTCATTTGGCACAGTTTAAGATATTCTGAAATGAAGACTGGTCCTGTCTCTATAACTTTTGCCAGAGACAATGATGAAACCACACACTGTACACACAAATCTGCAAAATACATAACTCGCTCCTATCTCTCTTCATACTAGTGAAAGTCGAGATGGCAGCTACCAATATGAACGTCACGGTTGAGTTTTATATTCTCTCCAGACTTGATGACTTTGGCCCTGTTATGTATTCCCTATCCAACTTTGATTTTTTTTAAAGTATTTTGTCCAGATTTCTGGCCTGTTGAAAGGGAAAAATCACTGTAGTCCTGCATGACTGAAGAGATGGCTTCGTCAATTTCCGGTGGTTAGGTTTAGTCATAAATTCTGGTACTTAAATACTTTGTAGTCAAAGTTATTTTTCTATTGATGACATTTCTTCCTCCAAATATTGCAATCATTATATAGCTGATTATTTTATTTTCTTATTATAGCACGATAGTTTTAAATATGATAAATGTAGGTAAAAGGAGAACCAAAGAATTAAGATGTCAGATTTGGAGCCAGAACACCTGGATTCCAGGCACAGTGCTGTCTGTCTCACCTCAGGCACATTGTCTTAAACAAAAGGCTAGATCTTTGAGTCTTAGTTTTCATATTTGCAGCTTTGGAAAAAATACAAATATATCTGATAACCTTCTTTTTGGTTATAAGACCGCATATGTAAAGATAAAATAAATAATTTCTAACTGCAAATTTTTAAAATTATGTTTGTCATATCTGTAATAAGTTACAGGATAAGAATGAAAGGTCAAGGATGTTGGAGGCAGCCAGAAAAATGTGAGGCTAAAATGGCCGGCTAACAACTAAAAACTAGCCTGATCCTATATTTAGCCTTCTTTGAAAAAATAGCTCACCCTGTTCCCGCGCCCGGGAAACTTTCCTGCGCCCGCGAAACTTTCCCGCGCCCGCGAAACCTTCCCGCCTTCGACAGATAACAAACCCTCCCTAGCAACCAACTGTGCTCAATCCCCGCCTGCCACGTACTTCCTCTCTTTTCTTGCCCTGCCTCCTGCTCCACCCCTTACCTAGCTTATAAAAGGTTGTGCACTTGCTCAATAAAAAACCCCCTGCATGCTTACCTCATCTCTGCAATAATTCTTTCCCTCACCGTCAAGGCCCCCGGGACGCCGACTACCACCCGGCGCCCCCCCCCATCCTGCCCGTCAGCAACACAAGGGCATTTAAATAATTAATATAATTCCTATACTACCAGCATATATTTTAAAAGATAAAACTCTGTTTTGAAGATAATGCTTTTTTGAATATTTTCGAAATATAATGTTTGACCCATTGCACAACAACATATATGGTATTATTTCTGGAAGGAAAGGGAGCAGTAGCTACCTGTAAGGTATGTGAAGGGTACCCTTTACTCTTTTTTTAGTATACTTTTAATTTTAGAATAGTTTTAGATTTACAGAAAAAAACAAGTTAGGGCAGAGAGTTTCTATATACACCACACCTAGCTATCATTACTATCTTATATTAGTGTGGTATAATTGTCACAATGAATGGATGGATATTGATACTTATTAAAGTCCACACTTTATTCTGATTTTCTTAGTTTTTGCCTAATGTTCTTTTCCTGTACCAGGATTCCATTCAGGATGCCACATTATATTTAGTCATCATGTCTTTTTGATTTGTGACAGTTTTTCAGGTTTTCCTTGTTTTTAATGACCTTAATTTTGAGGAGTACTGGTCAAGAATTTTGTAGAGTGTCCATTAGTTAGGGTTCATCTGATGTTTTCTTCATGAAAGGACTGGGATTACGGATTTTTGACATGGAGGTAAAGTGAAATCCTTTACACATTATATCAAGTGTACCTACTACCAATATGACATCACTGTAGATGTTAACCTTGATCACTCAGTATTTAGTTTTTGTCAGATGTAAAGTTATTCTCCCCTACTCCCTCCCTTTCCATACTGTGTTCTTTGGAAGGAAATCATTATTTGCAGGCCACACATAAGTGGTGAGTTATACTCTATCTCCTTGACAGAGGAGTCTGTACATAAATTATTACAAATCTTCTCCACAGGAATTTGTCCATTCTCCACATTTATTTATGTGATTAATTATTTGTTTATATCAGTATGGACTCATGGATATTTATTTTATACTCTGTGTATGAATCCAATACCATACTACCTTATTTATATTGTTGTCCAAATTGTTTCTGCTTTGTCAATTGGGAGCTCTTTCAGTGGGATCCTGTGTCCTTTTTACATTCTCTTATAATTGTGTATGTGTGGACTACTTCCTTACATTATGGCATGACAAGCTGCTCCAGAATCATCTTATATATCTCCTGCCTCAGTCCTAGAATCAGCATTTCTCCAAGGAAATCTGGTTTCTTATACCAGAGAATGGTATTAGAAACCAAGATCTGGTGCTAGTTGCTGCTTAGGGTGTTTTCATTTCTAGGCTATCTTAGGTGAGAGACCAAAGAACTATATTTTGTATTACTTACCTAATCCATGTCTGTACATTATCTATCAATATCTAACCACTGTTATATTAAGCTAAACACAAGTTCATATTGATGTTTCCAACTCGAATCCACTACTATATTCTAACCTCCACTTCTTGCTATCTGTAACCTTCCACTCCGACAGAGAGAACTCTGGCTCCCACCATTCAACCACTGTTTTTCTTAATTGCTCTATTTTCTTATACATGTGTAGTGGTCTCAAAATCGATAACTCGTACCCACATGGGAAAGAATTTTATCAGCTAGAGTACAGTTCTCACTTACAGTTCTTTTGTCTTTAGTCTTATAGACGCCACTCATTTTCAGAGTTACTTAGATCAGCTTTCCTCCCACCAATTCAGTAAGGTTGTTTCACACATTTATAATAAAGTTAGATTGCTTTGTTATAACCTGAATTACTTCCTAATATACCCTGACGCCCTGAATTTTTAAAATTTGCATACATTAAAGTTCACAGTTTGTGCTGTAAAGTTCCAGGGTTTTGACAAAGCAAAGTGTCATGAATGCACTAATACAGTATCATACAGAATAATTTCATGTGTAAACTGTAATCCATGGTTAGTAGCAATGCTTCAATGTGTGTTCATCAATTGTAGCAAATGTACCACACTAATGAGAAATGTTGTTGGTGTGGGAAAGTGTGGGAGGTGGAGGAGGTGGGGTGTATGGGAATCCCTTATATGTTCTATGTAACATTTATATAATCTAAAGCTACTTTAAAAATAAAGAAATAATTTTAAAAACTCCCCATGCTTCTCTTAATAGCCACACCTCCCCATCTTGTACCCATGGCAATCCGTGATCTATTCATAATCTCTATAGTTTTGATTTTCCCAGAGTATTATATAATTGTAATAAATAGTATACAGCCTTTTCAGACTGGTTTCTTACACTTAGCAGTATGCATTTAAGATTCATCCATGTGTTTTAGTTGCTTAATAGCTCATTCCCTCCCCGCCTTTTTTTAAATCATTGAACAGTGTTTCATGGTATGAATGTACCACAGCTTGCTTATCTATTTACCTACTGAAGAACATTATGTTTTTTCCTAGTATTTGGTGATTATGAATAAAATTGAAATAAGCATTCACATGCAGGTATTTTATAGGAAATATTTTGAAAATATTTTCTCCCAGTCTGTCGCTTATCTTTTCATTCTCTTGACATTGCATTTCATGAAGCAGAAGTTTTTAATTTTAATAAAGTCCAAATTAACAATTTTCTTTTTCCTCAATTGTGCTTTTGGTGTTATATCTAAAACTCATCACTAAACCTAAGGTCACATAGTTTTCTCCTGTGTTTTCTCCTAGAAGTTTAATGGTTTTATATTTTACATTGAGGCCTACTATCTACTTGAAGTTAAGTTTTGCCAGAGGTGTTAAGATCAATATCTAGGTTCATTTTTATTTATTTTTATTTTTATGGATGGTCACTTGTTCTAGCACCATTTATTGAAAAGAATTTGCTGTCTATATTCAATTGTTTTTGCAACTTTTTCAAAGACCAGTTTACTATATTTGTGTAGGTCTATTTCTAGGGTCTCTAGTCTGTTCCATTAATATGTGTTTATTCTTTTCACCAATACCCACACTGTCTTGATTACTGTAATTTTTTCATAAGTCTTGAAATTGGGCAGTGTGAGTCCTCCAACTTTGTTCTTTTT
Source organism: Tolypeutes matacus (assembly GCA_026826555.1). NCBI lineage: Eukaryota > Metazoa > Chordata > Mammalia > Cingulata > Chlamyphoridae > Tolypeutes > Tolypeutes matacus. The sequence continues at coordinate 8,456,642 of JAKSZT010054487.1, read as the reverse complement.
CTTCACTATTCTGCTAGCTATTCTAAGTCTTTTTTCTTTCAATATTTACTTTAGAATCACTTTGTCAATATTTACAAAGTAGTTTCTTGGGGTTTTGATTGGGATTACATTGAGTTTATTGATCGGATTGGGAAAAATAGACATCTTAACAATTTTGGGTTTTCCAATCCATGCACACAGAATACACACACACACACACACACACACACACGAGAGTCTTATTATAAATGATAGTTTTAAAAATTTTAAATCCTAATTGTACATTGCTTGTATATATGAAAGTATTTGACTTTTCCACATTAATCTTGTATCCTTCAACCTTGTTATACCTGCTTATTAGTTCTAGGAAGATTTTTTTTTAGATTCCTTAGGATTTTCTGACTAGACAATCATGTTATCTGTGAATAAAGACAGTTTCTATTGACCTACCTTCAAGCTCACTGCTCTTTTATCAGCCATGTTGAGTCTACTGATAAGACCATAAAGACATTCTTCATTTCTGTTACAGTGCTTTTGATTTCTAGCATTTCCTTTTGATTCATTCTTCAAGTTTTCCTCTCTCTTTTAAAATTACCTACTTGTTCTTGCATGGTGACTGCTTTTTCCATTAGAGCCCTTAACATATTAATTATAGCTGTTTTAAATTCTCTTTCTTAATTCCACCATATGTGTCTTATCTCAGTGTGGGGCTGATGGTGGCTTTTTCTCTTCTAGCTATGTTTTTTGCTTTGTTTTCTTTTTGTTTTGTTTTGTTTCTTGCCTTTTGGCATATGTTGTAACTTTTGGTTGAAAGCCAAACATATTGTATTGGATAATAGGAACTAAGGTAAATTGGCCTATAGAGTGAAGATTTATCTAATCAGGCTAGGAGTTGAGCCATGTTTAATGTTTTTTGTAGGTTTATGTGCCAGAGACTTCAAATTCCTCTCATGTCTTTGTTTTTGTCTTTCCTCTTGACTTTGGGTTTTCCTAAGAACTCTTCCTCAGAGAAAGGATGTCTATTCCTGCTCTTTAAGGTGTATCCCATTGGGAGCTCTGTTGTTGTGGTGCTAAGTTGTAGGGGTTGGGAGAGCATGTCTACAATCTTCTGATTAAATCTCAATCTTTTATTGGGTCTTTGTTTTGGAGCTATGAACTGCACAAATGTCTCTCCTGTGGTACAACTTTTATCCTCTGCCCCTATATCCTTCTTTCGCTGCAGAGTTAGCAGTCTATTTCCCTGAAGCCCTGGCCTTTTTTGACTATTTTTTCCCCTCTTAGGGACAGGAAGGCTAGAGGAAGCTCCGGTGGGAGGAACACCCTTCTTTCAGCTGGGATATAGGGACTTGTACAGTCCTGTCCCCTGGAGAGGAGACCTTTGTACGGAGGAAGATCTGGGCATATTTCAGAGGTTATACTTTCTCTTCTCCGCCAGAGCCACAGTGGAGGTGATCTTTATCAAATCTTTGCTGTGAGAACCTAGTGGGATTCCTATCAGTAAAGTGCATGAAAGTATGGGATCTCCCCTTAGAGTACAGTCCTCAGGAGTTTCTACAGTCCTGAGAAAGTCCTCAGGAGTTTCTTACTCTAATACTTGTCTACACTCAGAACCCAGAAATCTGTCAAAATCACCACATGAGTGTTCCTATCAGCTTATGGCTCTAATGGCCTCTGCTCCAGGCAAAGAGATATGTGTTACTCTGGATTCTTTTGTCTTTCCAAGTATCAGGGTGATGGTTTATAGTGTGACTGCAGACTTCTGGTGGGTCCAAGAAATTGCATCCATTTTCAATTTGTTCAGATTTTTCTTGTTGTAAGGTTGGGAGTGATAACTTCCAAGCTCTTTATATGTCAGAGCTGAAACCAGAAGTCTAAATCTTTCTGTACAATTATTTTCTTGTCTGTATTATAAAGTAATAGTGATGCCTATCTCTTAGGGTTCTTGTGAGGACTAAAGGAAGTGTTGTAAAGTGTTGTAAGTCTTGTAAAGGACTTATTAGTCAAGTGTGTGATACATTAGCCTCTAGCCACATGTGCCAAGTGATCATTGAAAAGGGGGCTTAGCCCATCTAGAGATTACTTACACATGTAAAATACAAATAGATTGAGAAGGCTCTGTACATAAAACAATAGAATATAAAATATCTCATTAATAAGATATTACTTTTAATATTGATGACATATGGTAATGATAATATTTTGGATACACTGGGTTAAGTAAAATTTACTATTCAAATGAATTTTACCTGTTTCTGTGGCACTTGAAAAACTAAAAGTATATATTTGCCTTACATTAGAGCTTCATATTATATTTTTATTGGAGAGTGCTGATCTAGTTCATAACAGTTACCCAACAAACATTATGATTACTTTTATTATAATTATTTTTATTAAGCTCTGCAGCCAGTATGTTGTGATCATTATGTCTGGTTTATTGGCTTGAAATTCAGTTATTTCAAGTGATATCTAAGTAGCTGAAAGCATTTATTTAACTCCAAAACTAGTATGATATAATCCATCCCCCAGCACAAGCTGTTGATCTTAAGGAAAAAATAAGCATGTCAATCAAAAATATGTTTTTCTTTCAGTATGATCTAGAAGTTTATCACACCATGTTAATGATCTTGTGAGATTTTTGATTCATGGTGGTAGATATTATGGAAATAAGAGTGCATGACATCAGAATTCTATCATAATGGCATTTCTACAGAATAGCATGATTATTGAAGCCTGATCTGCTCTCTTCAATGTGGAGCTGAGACAGCAACCTATGGGTTCTCTGCCCAAATTCATAAAATAGACTAATGAAACATTGTTGGAGGCAGCCAGAAAAATGTAAAGCTAAAATGACCGACAACAAAAAACTAGCCTGATCCTATATTTAGCCTTCTTTGAAAAAATAGCTCACCCTGTTCCTGCGCCCGGGAAACCTTCCCGCCTTCGACAGATAACAAACCCTCCCTAACAACCAACTGTGCCCAATCCCCGCCTAACACGTACTCCCTCCTTTTCCACGCCCTGGCTCCGACTCCACCCCTTACCTAGCTTATAAAGGATGTGCACTCGCTCAATAAAAAACCCCCCTGCATACTCACCTCGTCTCCACGATATTTCTTTCCCTTGCTGTCAAGGCCCCCGGGACGCCAACTACCACACGGCGCCCCCCCCCATCCTGCCCGTCAACAAAACATGATAGGTTTAATTGGTAAATTATGAAACATCATATATTTAGATTTAAAACATGATTTTGGAAAGACTCCATCCATATCAGTATGCTAGGATAATAATAATTAACTTTAAGGGTTTAATGGAAAACCACTGTTATTTATGAAACAGTATAAGGAATGATTCCTCATTCCTCATGATATTAATTTGCAAATACCTGGGAAACCCCTTAATTATAAAAAGTTCACCAGCCCTTTTCCCCAGGCCTGGACTAGACCCAAGTTCTCGTCTCCCAAATGTCCTTGGAGTCCAACTCATTTCAAGGCTTCACTATGTACGTACCATCCATGCTTTTCAGACTGGGGCTGCTTTCTTACCCAGATTTTCTTACCACAATCATTCCTGGCAATAGTTGGCCATGATCTCTGCTACCAACTGCTCTCAGTGTAAATGATTTCCATTTATTTGCATAGGAAGTATGACTGAATATGCTATAATTTAAAATGCTATCTGTGTCCTAATCACAAGCTATAGCAAAATACACTAGCAAACATAAAAAGGAAAAAAAAAAAACCTTTAACATATTGACAGGGTAGGTATTTATACATGAGTTTACTAAAATAATTTCCTAGAGAAAACTTGACATTGGGGGTGGGTGGGTAAAGAAGCTCTAATATGTGTTTACCAAATTCCTTTATTTATTCAGCTTAAATATACTATTGTATATCCAGTTTGAAATAATCAATATATTTTCTTTTCATATTGAATAACCAGGACTCAAACTATAATTCAATAAAGGAATAATTAGATTTATAAAACAATAGGACTCTGGGGTTACTGAATTTTATTGATGTTACCAGTAGTTAAAATTACAGAATAATATAGATAAAGAAATAAACCAATTACTAATTTCAAAGTCCAGGGAAGATCCAGAATTAACACATAAATATTTTCTAATTGGGAATTTAAAATTGCATATTTAGAAAATGTATCATTTACTTCATAGAAAAATCCCTTAGAGCAATACTATTATGGAACACAGCTCGCTAACTAAGGAATCAGATCGAGCTAAGAACCAATAGATTTTAAAGGTCATATTGATAGATGTTTTGTATAGTAAGATTCTAATATTAAATACTTTTTAAATGCAGTATTTATTTGGTGGCTTAAATAGACCATTGGAATAAACTATTCTGTAGAGAATAAACTATTCTGATAGTTTTAGTAGTTTTACTGATTTGATCAAATTTAAAAAAAATTTAAGTGGTAACAAATGAAAGTCTTAAACTAGAAGGAATCTACCTCTCATCATGTGAAATAAATATTTATTGAAAGAATTTAAAAAGGTAAATTTATTTTTCATGACTGAATTGTCTTCTTTTAAAAGACTTTCTATTCCTGTCCCAGAGTTTGCTGCATCACAGATTGGAATCTTGCCTACACCTGGGAAAAAAGTGCTGCTTGACAGAACTCTGTGGTATGGTTTCAGAATATTGAGCATGAAGGTCTTTTCTTCAGATTAGGTGGTGGGGCATAATTTGCTTAAGGTGTTAGATTTATTTATTAAGTTCTTCATTTAGTACTGAAACTCATGCCAGCTATCAAACTAAATGGATGAAATGCCCAACCTTGTCAATTGTATAGTCATCTGCTCCTACCTCTCTATACACCTCCTTGGGCTCAGTTCCCCTGTTCGAACCTTCCCATTCTCCATTGTGGTACATGTTACTACCTTTCTGGCTTTGACTTTGGTTGCCCCTGATCCAAACGGCTTGATTGTAATCATCTCTCAATAATCAGATCTAACACTTCTGGAGCATCTACCACATGCTAAACACTTTGTTAATCACTTTTCCTGGATATTATTTAACCTTCACCTCAGCCTATGAAGGGTGCTTCAGGGAACATTTACAAACAATGAATGACCCATGAGATTAAGAAACTTGCCCATTTCCTACACATGGCTCTTCTAAGCCCCCTCTATTTGAACCTATCGATTGTACTAGAGTTGATAGGTGTATGTCCAAGAGACTTCCATGTTTGGCCAATCCATGTACCAGTTGAGCCTGAATCTCAAAGAGTTGCAACACCTACTCTCCAGTTCATTGGACTCACCCAAGACAACTAACAAGGAGATGATGATGGACAATGCCCATCCCAAGGGACAGAGAGAGTCTGTAACTGCAAGCAAGATAATCCCATCCATCTGTCCCATGGGATCGAAGCCCCCTCTCAATTAGAGACAGAGTGGGCATCATCATCCCAGAATCCTCAGGATTGGGGAATGAACGATGGCCTAGAGTAGACTTACTGTTATTCTACTATAGACTTGTGATTTTAACAATGGAAGAACTTTTATCATCATTTAAGTGGAGGCAGTGGCCACTGGAGGTTCTGAGGGGAGGGAGAGGGGTCATTTTCGGGACTTGGGAGTTGTCCTGAATGATGTTGCAATGACAGATACAGGCCATTATATATCTTGTAATAACTCACAAAAATGTGCAGAAGAGAATGTAAACTTTAATGTAAACTATGTGCCACAGTAATGAAGGATGTTGTTAATGTGGGAAAATGTGGGAGGGCTAGGGAGTGGGGCATATGGGAATTTCCTATATTTTTTATGTAATTTATATAATCTAAGTATCTTTTTAACAAATAAAAAGTATATTAAAAAAAAAAAAAAGGAACTTGCCCAAGGGCCCACACCTTGAAGGGGTAGAACTTGTATACACTCTGAGACCAGACCACACTCTTCATCCTTAAATTCACACCCATCCAGGCACTGTGTCCCATCCTCTGCTTGGGAAATGCACTTTCCAGTTTGAAAAGCCCATGACTTCTACCTTGGATATTTTCCAACTCTCCTCCTTCCCCCCACTATCCAGGGCCATGCTATTACCCATTTCACCTAGTCCTGGGTAGGATGGGGTGAGGTAGGGGGAGAGTACTGGCCTCTCACGTAAAGTAATACTTCATATATATTTTCAGTCTGACACATACAGGGAGTTTGCTAGGCTTTTAGGAGTGTAATGACTTATGTATGGGGGTATCCAGGTGTACATTTTATGTCAAGGCAATCTGACTTTCATGGAAATATTTATTGAGTCACAATAAATTACCAGTCTCATAGTGGAGATGAACCAATATTCAAGTTATAACTCTGTTCTAAAATAATTTATTATCTAATAGGCAAAACAGACAAATAATTGTTACATACCATTCTGTATGATGTTTTAGCACAGGAGGATGATCGTTCTGTGATACTCAGCATCCTCTTCTAGATCCATCACTTCTTGGGGTTCCAAGCTTGATTTTTGAGCACTTTTGATGAAGATGGCAACTAACCTTGCCTCACACCTACAAACCCTTTTTCTCCACTAGTAACGTACCTTCAAATCCAACTTTTTGATTCAACTAAGTCAAATGTTCTCCCTTATTCCTGTAGTTATGCCCTAGGGGCATTGCACTTAGGAAATCTTTAACAAGCACAAAAGTGCCTCAGCATCCTATCTAAAAAACAATGAATTAAAGGCATGAGGAGAATGTTATTGAGGCTGGCTGGCAGTAAAGGAAAGCAAGTGATTAGTTTGATCCTGAAGGAGATCTTGAAACCTCAGATTGGGGTATTAGACCAGAAATTCATGGGTCACCAGTGATGGTTTGACTTTCAGGAACAGGGAGCCTGAGAGCAGTGGCAGTACTTTACTGGTGGGTACATTGCCCAAGTGTAGATCCAAGCAAACTAGCAGTCCTGGATTTTCTATTTTAACTTGGGTTCTCCTGGACAGTTTAGCTAAAGATTATATATTAATGATAATGTACGACCAATAAAATATTTTTTTTTATTGGTCCCAATTGTAGATCCAAGCAAACTAGCAGTCCTGGATTTCTATTTTAACTTGGGTTCTCCTGGACAGTTTAGCTAAAGATTATATATTAATGAGTAATGTACAACCAATAAAATATTTCAGCTGCACATATAATTCCCAACCTGGTATTCTAATATACTTTCAAAAGTTTGCTAGTTTGGTCAAATAAGGTGGAAAAAGAGAGGAAGAAAGAAGATGGCAGCTGAATTTTTAAGAAATCTTGATAAATAGGTTGGTGTTTTCTTTAATTGGTGTAATAGATTCTGAGTTCCTTATTTTCATGGTAATTTTCACCCTTGAGACTTAAATCTCTTAGGTTAATAAACATATCATTACCAGCTTGTACAACCAGTTACTGAGTACTAGCCAATAGTTTAAGACAAGTGCTAGCATATGACTGAAAGTTTGATAATAGAATGAACTTCTTTTCCAAAGGTAACTATTCAGCTTCATGTTTGTGTGACCTCACCAGGCCATCTGCAAGGGGTCTTCCCCCCTTCTAAGGTATATTCTCTTTAACATTGTCTTGACTTTTTGTTCCCCACTACTTGCAATATCTTTTTTTTTTTTTTTTTTTTTCTGAGTTCCTTTTATTTTTATGTCAGATGGAAAGTATAGAGGTATATCATAGAGTTTTAAGTTAGGAATCTTCTTTGGTTAAATTTTTTTTTTTCAAGAAAATACAAGATACTATTCTACCTAGGGATATCTTCATTCCTAATTGATACAATTCCTATTTCCTCCTCTTCTGGAAAGAGTGTTATATTTTTTTACTAAAAATAACTGTGTGATAAAAAGTCTCAGGCTTCTTTTTTTATAGCCTCATTCCTTAACAGTGGAATACTTTAATCACAATGAGTTATTAAAATGTAGTGTGATATCTTTATAGGAATACAGAGGGTATGTGACAATGCTGACAGATATTCCACATATTTATAAGGTCAGTCATACTTTCTAATCAATCAATGAATATTTTCTTAAGGAGTATACTATAGACATGGAGGCCCAAAACAGCATAAAAATGTTGTCAGGATACAAGATAAAAATGACCGTTTAATGTAACAATAAAGAAATGTATCTGTGTAATTAATTGCAAAGTGAACTGCATAGATAATAAGCTCAATCTTGGAAATGAAAACACTTGAAGCATGTTCTCTTATTAAGCATTTGACCTACCCCAAAATAGTTAATACTAAAATTCAAAGTAAGAATATTAGCTATATTAGGTCATGATGTGGCACAAAATTAGATTCAGATACTCTTGTATCTTTTTTAAGATTCAGTAACATAAATTCTTTAAAACTTTGGATTTCTAGCCAACATCAAAGCTTTACTTAGTGACATAAGCTAAAACCATTTCTGTGTGAGTACAAAGCACTAGAAAATCACATTTAAGAACAAAGTTAGAACAAATATATATAGGCCACTACTAATATGGCTACTACATTTAAAGATAATTGTGTTTTGGCCAAGGCTGGTGGTAAATTTCTTACCATCCTTAAGTTTCTTGCTATGGCAAAACCATAGATAAATCAATTCCATTTCTCAGACACCTGTTGCACATCTACTGCCAAACAATTATGCTGCTTACAATTATGCTTTGTTATTGGGATATAACAAAGTTCTGTTACACGTGATATCGGTCTTCTTGAGTTTATGGTCTTGTGGCATCACCCTCTCCAGAAAGGTTGCATGTTAGAAAATGGATATTGTCTATGACTGTTTGAATGGACATTTGGCTATCATTTTGACTCAGAGCATTTGGATGTTCTTCTTTCTTACAAATCTTGGTATCTCACCATTAAAAATATTCCTTTATCTTACCCAACTACAAGAAAGGTAGTTAGGTTCCAAACAATTAAGTTGTAGGTGTATTTCCTAGCCAACAATCTGAGGGTAGAAATTCAAAGACAATCTCTCATTCTGGTTCAACAATGGGTCCATGTGTTTCATAAACTGCTTTCTTCTATTATTCCTTATAACCTCCTTATGCCACTGCTGAAGAGTGTACTGACTACTCTAGATTTACCTAGATGCTCCAAGCCCTCTAGCATTCACAGGGCCAGTTGAAAATATATCTCCATTGTCAGCCCTCTGTAGTAGGTTCTTTTGCTCTTACTGTTCCAAGTGAATGGCAAGAAATACCCTTTATCCACCTGCATTCTGTCTAGCAGTAAAACACAAAATAACATGACCAGTTTAAATAGAGAGTTTAGTGGTCAATTTCTGTTGGCTTGCTCTTGGCTCTAGTCTCCCTCTCCGAGGGCCTTTGAATTAGCATAAAGAGATTTGGGATAGAAACCAAATCTGGCTTCGCTACTCCTCCCAATCCCCCATTTTATACCCAAACTATATTTCCCACACCAGACTTGTGCACCATGACTCTTCAATCTTTTTAGGATCTTTCAATCCAATACAATGTTTAAGGGAGGAGAGATTTTTATATGGTATCTAGTTTAAAAAAAGAAAAAAGTTTTCTACCATTGCTATGATTTCTGACAAGGTTTCACTTTGTCAGTTCTGGAGCTCAATCCACACCAGCGTTCATTTGAAAAATTCAAGTAACTATGAGTCTTGTTCTTCAAGGAATGAAGCTGGGTGATTGCCATGGGCCCTGAGGGGAGAGGGAGGGAGGAATAGAATAGATGGAACATGGGGCATTTTGGGGGGTATTGGAATTGTTCTACATGATCTTGTAATGATGGATACAGGCCATGTTAAATTTTGTCAAAATTTATAAAAGTGTATGATCCAAAAAGTAAACCATAATGTAAATCATTGACCATGGTTAGTAGTAATGCTTCAATATTTGTACATCAATTGTAACAAATGTACCACCCACATGTACAATGTTATTAATAGGGGAAAGGGGAAAGGGGGGAGGATGTTGGGTATATGGGAATCCCCTATGACTTTTCTGTAGCCTAAAGCTTCTTTGAAGATAAAATGAAAAAATAAGACACCAGGGGTATCAATGGAGGAAATGTCACTGTACATAAAAGACAACAGATCTTACAGTGATGAAAGACATAATGCCAAAATTTATTTTATTTTATTTTTTAATATTTAAAATTCTTTTTATTTTTTATTTGTCATTCTTAAAACTGTCATTATTATTTCATTTTCTTATTAATTTTATTTGGTTATTTTGTTGGCTTCATTTGTGAAGAAGTTTTGGATCACAGAAGGGTTACAACTGTGGCAGGGGAAGATCATTGGTGTGGTGAGTCAGTGATGAGGGATGCATGGGAGGAAGTTTACCTGGGGCATGCTATAAGGCATATGAAAGAGTTCAGATGTTCACGGGGCATTGTCAGGGTGGGTAAAGAGCCATACAATAACCAAAAGAATATCCAATTCCCATCCTAGGGAGTTCTGCTACATTCTCTAATGGGACAGCAAGAATCCGCTGAATACAGGGGCAGTGACTAGTGAAGAAGGATCGACCATTGACAGGCCCTTGATATTGATGACTGTACATATACACCTTTTCTTTTCAAATTGAAACTTAGCTTAGTATTATAGGTTGCCTAAAAGTTACCTCCTGAGAGACTCCTGGTTGCTCAAATGTGGCCTCTCTCTAAGCCAAGGTCAGCATATAAGAACATTACCTTCCCCCTGGTGTGGGACATGACTTCTGGGAATGAGCGTCCTTGGCACCAAGGGATTACCACCAAGCACCAACTAGCAATGAAACTGGAAAAAGACCTTCACCAAAAGGGGGAAAGGGTTAATACAAATGAGTTTCTATGGCTAAGAAACTTCAAAGTGTGTCAGGAGGTCATCCCAAAGGTTTTGCTTATGCACGTCTCAGCCGGATTCCATCGACTGCCACAGTAAATATTGCCTCAAATAGTGGGGCTCCTGCGGGCTCTAGATACATCCAGACACTATAGGCAGGGCTGACAGCTCAAGAGTTTGGTACCCTGTCAGTGGGCCCTACTTTGGAATTTATGCTACCCAATGTGACAGAGTTGGACTCAATTGTGGTTTCCTTACACATGGCTCTTCTGCCCCTTCTACTTGAACCTATAGTTAGTACTAGAGTTGATAGATTTATGTCCAAGAGACTTAAATCTTTGGGCTTTCCATGTGCCAGTCGGGCCCTGAATCTCAACAGAGTTGCAACACCTACTCTCCAGTTCACTGGACTCACTCAGGACAACTAATAAAGAAATAATGATGGACAATGACCATCCCGAGGAGCAGAGAGAGTCTACAACTGCAAGCAAGATAGCCACATCCATCTGGCCCATGGGATCTAAGCCTCTCTCAATTACAGATGGAGTGGGCATCACCATCTCAGAATCCTCAGGATTGGGGAATGAACCATGGACTAGAGTAGACAGTGTTATTCTACTATAGACTTACTGTTATTCTAGCAAGGGGAGAATTTTTATCATTGATGTGGAGGCAGAGACCACGAGAGGTTCTGAGGGGAGGGAGAGGGAAAAACAAGTGTTATATGGGGGCATTTTTGGGACATTGGAATTGTCCTGAATGACATTGCAATGACAAATACAGGCCATTATATATCTTGTCATAACTTACAAAATTGTGTGGGAGAGAGTTTAAACTATAGTGTAAACTATAATCCACACTTAGTGGCAGTGCTCCAAAATGTTTTAATCATTTGTAATGAATGTGTCACACTAATGAAAGATGTTGCTAATGTGGGAAAGTGTGGGAGGGGTAGGGAGTGGGGCATATGGGAATCCCCTACATTTTTTATGTATCATTTATCTAGTCTATGTATCTTTAAAAAATAAAAAATAATAATGATAAAAAAGAGTCAATGGATTCAGCTCTTAGGATTAGCAAATATTGAAGGAGAGTTATTAAACACATTATTGCCTTAAATTAATTTTTATCCAGGAATTTTGGTTTGGTAAGTAACTTTGATGCTAACCTTTAATTTGAAATTTCTAAGCCTATAGAAAAGTTGCAAGAATAGTAAAATAAATATCTATTTACCTTTTACCAAGGTTTACCGGTTATTAACTTTTGAAACATTTCCACCACTTTCCCCCTTTTCTTCCCCCCCACCCACATACACTGCCTGTGTTTTGTATAACTACTTGAGAGGGCTCATGACACTTCACTCCTAGATATTGAAGCTGTATCACCTAAGAACAAGAATATTTTCCTATATAAACACAATACAACGATCGAACTCAGGTAATTTAATACTAATACAATACTGTTTTTAATATACAATCTATATACAACATTCTACTGAAGATATTGAAAATTTCCATCACCTAAGAAAATTCTTTTATGCCCCTTTCTAATCAATACCCTTTCCTCCACACTGCCTAGAGGCAACCACTGTAAAATTTTTTAACTACATGAATTAGTTTTCCTGTTATTGAACTTCATATACATGGAATCGTACAGCATGTACTCTTTTGTGTTTAGTTTCTTTCTCTCTGGTCCAGGATTCCAGTGTCTGTAAATAAAGTTTTATTGGAATACAGCCATGCACATTTAATTGTGTTCTCTATGGCTGCCTTCAGACTATAACAGTAACATTGAGTAGTTGTGACAAGGACTGTTTGTGGCACTTTCATTGCTTTGTACTGTTCCTTGGTATACTACAAATCACAGTGACACAATTATAACTTAATAGCATTTTGAGTGCCATGCCTATTACCATGCAATGACATTTTCTTTATTTTTTTCTTACCAGTGTCAAAAAAGAAAAGAGGAGAAAAGTAGATTTTGAATGTTATGCTTTTAAGGCAGAGTGTGGATTATTTTGTTAACATATTATGGCACATCCTTGTGTTTATTGTGCAGTGACACTACAGCTGTGCCGAAATAACACAATCTACATCAACATTAGCAGACTAAGCACTCATCACATTCCCACTCACAGAAAAGCAACCTTTGTAAATATTTGAAATTTAAAAATGGAATATTCGTCACAGCAGTATTTCTTCACACATACAAAAATTAAAATGGGGTTGCAACCAAAGTAAGTTTCTGAGGGGCTCATTTGTTAGCTAAGCAATGAAAGCCATTTACTAATGTTGAGTTAATTAAATTGAATTTGATTGCAGCAGATGAAGAAATGTGTCCAGAGAAAATAAACTTAATTAAGACTAATAGTCTTTTAGTGAGAACAGTTGTTTGAGGAGTTGAGGACACTGAGAGCAACAGAATAAGTCCACTTCTGCATCCCTTCTGCTAAGTACAGCTAAAAACTCTGGATATTATATATAAAACAAACATAAATAGACTCTGAAATGTGAAGAGGTGAAGAGAAGAGGGCAGACTGATTAGGGAGCTTATGATCCAAAGAATGACTTAGAGGTGGAGTTCTCTAAAGTTTCTAATTCATATATCCCATACTGAGGACTGAGAAGCAGGCAACCCAACAATGCCATGGGCACGAATGGAAAAGAACCCCAGGAAAAGCCTATTGTCTCTAGCCAAAGAGCCAGGAAAGGGGCATCCAAGCGAGACAAGAAACTTTTAGACAATAATTACTCTATTCCACCAAGCACCACAGAAAACACTGTGGTCCCACACTCATCTCCACCAAGAAAGATGGAGTGGAGAGCCTGGGTTTTCATTCACCAGGCTGTAACAAGGCACCCCCAATTTCCCTAACATGGTTGTGTCAGAGTTTGAGTGGGGAAACAGGATTTTCATCCCTGCTGAATGGGAATAAGAAATCCCCTCCACCTGCAAGTGCCAGTGTGAACCATGGGCAGGTCAAAATCGGTTGGGGAGGAGGTGTCCTCTGTTCCTGTAAGCTATTCTTCTGAGTTTGTTTAACTTCAGATCATATAACCTGAGCATGCACAGAAAACACTGACTCTTGTCCTTTAGACAACCTTTGAGACACCAGTAACAGAGCCCTGGAACCAAGATGATGAGAACAGGGAGACATTAGAAGCAGATCAAATGCAAAAGGTCCTTCAATAAGGAAGATCCAGCCTAAAATCCACTCTCCCACCTATGGACAATTCTATAATTAACCAACTGGACTGTGCCAAGTCAAACCTCCCCACTTCTGTTTTCCACCTCTCACATCCCATTCCCATAAAATCTCCCTTAGTGCTCAGATTAGGAATACAGATTTGAGCCTTGTCTCCTGTCTTCATGCTGGTTGATCTTACATGAAAGCTTTCTTTTCTCAAAATCCTGCTGTCATAGTGTCAGCCTCTGTGCATGTCAGGCAGCAAGCCCTTGCACTGTAACTAGTGGAGAGGGCCTGGGGAGCCTGGAATTCCACCCCCACCCAGTGGAGTGGTGTCAGAAGAGGTATGGGAGGCAACTCAGATGTCCCACCACTCAGAGGTAATGAATTGTCAGTAGAGATCATGTGGAGAGCCTGAATTTCTGCCCCTGCTCAGTAGTAAGAAGTATCCCCACCCCAGGGGGCAATGTTGGCTCAGTGGAGAAGTTAGACTTTCAACCCCAGTTGTCAGTAATGAGGTGATACACCCCATCCCCACTGGGGTGGTGTCAGAGCAGGTTTGCTAAAACACAAGAATTACATAAGATCCAGGCTCTCATAACATAATACCCAAAATATCCAGGTTTCAATAGAAAATCACATGTTATACCAAGAACCCAGAATGCAAAAAGACAATCATCAGATGCCAACAATGAGATGACACAGAATATTAAAGCAACTATCATAAAACTGTTTCAGTGAGCTATTACAATCACACTTGAAACAAATGAAAAAATAGAAAGTCTTAGCAAAGAAATAGAAGATATAAGGAAGAACCAAATGGAAGTTTTAGAACTAAATATTATACAGTAACCAAAATAAACTTGAAGATCGTCTCATTGGAAAATAAAAGGACAAATGAATAAGTTGGTGAACTTGAAGATTGAACAATAGAAATGACTCAATCTGAACAACAAAGAGAAAAGACTGAAAATAAATCCCAGTATGGGGCATGTGGGACTAACAAAAGAGTTTCAGAGGAAGGGGAGAAAGAGTGCCAGGTGAAAATGAGTTAAAAGAAATAATACTGTAAATTTTCCAAAATTGGTAGAAGACAAAGTTAAAGATTTAAGAAGCTGAGTGAATCACAAACAGAATAAACCCAAAGGAATCCATATTAAGACATATCATGAAAACTAAAGATGAAAAAATATTGAAGACAGTCAAAGAGAAACACTACTAAAAATTTGAATAACAGTGGACTTCTTATGAAAAACCATGGAAGCAAGAAGGAAGTGGCACAATATTTTTCAAGTCCTAAAAGAACTGTCAATCCAGAGTTCAATATTCTGAGAAACAATTTTCAGGAATGGAGGTGAAATGAAGACATTCTCAAATTGAAAGGAAAATTAAGAGAATTTGTTGCCTGCAGACCTGCCCTAACAGAATGACTAGAAATCTGGTAAACAGAAATGAAATGATAAAAGATGTAATCTTGCAACACTATGAAGGAAGAAAGAATGGAATGGGTAAATAAAATAGAATTTACTTCTCTTCTTGCATTTAAACAATTATGTTTAATGATTGAAAAAAATTATTAAGTTCTCTAAAGTGGCCCTCTATGTAGAGGAACAATTTAAGACAATTACATTATAAATGTGGGAGGGTAAAGTGAAATAAAGGGAGGTAAGGTTTGTATACTTCATTTAAATTGGCAAAATGTCGAGACCAGTAGGTTGTGATAAATTGTGTATATATAAAATATCATCTACAGCAAAGATTAAAATAGTTATATAGAGAGATATACTCAAAAATACAATAGATAATTCAAATTGGGATTTTAAAAATGCTCAGGTAACTGAGACAGAGAAAGAAAAAGGAAATAGTGAAAAAGAACAATGAAAAACTAAAAATAAAATGACTGTGATAAATACTAATATATCAGTATTTTTCTTAAGTGTAAATGTTCTGGAATACAATTAAAAGTTAGAGATTGGCAAAGTGGATTAAAAAAACATGGTCTAACTTTAGGCCATCTATAGGAAACTCATTTCAAATGTAATGATAAAGTTAAGTTGAAAATGAAAGGATGGAAAAAGATATACCATACAAACACTAATCAAAAAAAAAAAAAAAAAATAGAAGTGACTACATTAATACCAGATAAAATTGATATCCAGGCAAAGAAAAATACCAGAGAAAGAGGAGACCATAATGATTAAAAATGTCAGTCCACCAAGAAAAATGTGTGCACCAAAAAAAAAAAACCCAAACAAACAAAACAATGGAGCTGCAAAATATATGAAGCAAAACCTGATAGAAATGAAAGGAGAAATCAACAAATCCACAATGGTAGTTGGAGATATCAATACCCATATCTCAACAATTGATAGAATAACTAGACAAAAATATCATCAAAGATAGAAGAACTCAGCAAAACAATCAACCAAAGAAGATCTAATCAATATTTATAGAATAGTCCATCCAGCAACAGCAGAATACACATTTTCATAAACCAGTGGATAAATACCAAGATAAATCACAGACTGGGCCATAAAACAAACCTCAACAAATTTAAAAGAATTGCTATCATACAGTGTGTGTTCTTCCTGGAACACTGGAATCAAGAAAAGAAAGAGAACAGGAAAACCTTTAAATGCTTAGAAAGTAAAATAACACCCTTCTAAATAATCCATGGGCCAAAAAGGAAGTCTTGAGGGAAAGTTATAAAACAACAATAACAAATACCATTGAATTTAATGAAAATGAAGCATGATTTTTCAAAAATTGTGGTACTTAGGGAAAGCAGTGCTGAGAGGGAGATTAGAGCACTAAATGCTTACATTAGAAGAGAAGAAAAGCCTCAAATCAATAATGTAAGCTCCAACCTCAAGAATCTAGAAAAGAAAAGAGCAAAGAAACCCCAAAGCAAACAGACCTTTCATACATCAAAAGGGTAATAAAATAATAATATGAACCGCTCTATACAGAAAAATTCGACAACTTAGATGAACTGGACTAATTACTTGAAAAGTATAAGCTAATACACCTCACCCAATATGAAATAGATAATTGGAACAGCACAATATCTTTAAGGAAATTGAATTAATAACTTCCCCAAAAGAAATTTCCAGGTCTTGATGGTTGTACTCAAGAAATCTATCCTTTTAAAGAAGAATTACTATCAATTATAAGCTATGTCTTCTAAAATTAGAGGAAGATGAACTATTTCCTAGTTCCTTATATGAAGTCAAATATTTCCCTGAAACCAGAACGAGATAAAGGCAGTACAGAAAACTACAGACTAATCGCCCTTGCGAATGTTGATGCAAATTTCTTAAAATATTAGCAAATGGAATTCTACAATATAGAAAATGAATTATATAGCATGAACAAGTCGGGTTTATTGCAGAATGTGAGGCTAGGATAAATATTTGAAAATCAATCATCAATATTAACTTAATAAAGAAGAAAAACCAAGTGATGATATAAATTGATGCAAAAATATCACCCAACAATATTCAATATTCATTTATGAAAACTAGCAATAGCAGGGAACTTTCCTCATCTTGATGAAGAACATCTACAAAAACCAACGAACATCATATTTAATAGTGAAAGACTGAATTTTTTTCCCTCAAAAGTTGAGAAAGGAACAAGGTTGTCTGTTTTTACCATTGCTCTTCAGCACAGTACTAGAAGCATATTGTAATCATAGATTGGAAAGTCCTGACAAATTAAAAATGTCAATTTTCCCCAAATTGATATATAGGTTTAACAAAATTCCTATTAAAATCTCAGAAATATTTTAATGGAATGGATAAAATTATTCTAAAATGTATATGGCATAGAAAGAAATAGAAGAGCAAAAGAATTCTGAAAAAGAAAAATAAATTGGAAGGAACCTGTAGCAGTTAGATATTATTTATGAATCCCCCAAAAGAGAGATATTTGTAAACTAATCTATTCCTTTGGGTGTATCCCTTTGACTGCATTAGATTCAGCTGACATGCCTTGATTAAATGACCTTTTAAGATTAGGGCTTTGATTCAACCATGTCAGTAGGGCATAACTCAGGGTTGAGTCCCTGCCCCCTTTGTGGGCTGATATAAATAGGCACTCACTCAAGAAGAAGAGAGCTCCATAGACACAGAAGAGGAGAGAACTTTGTCAGTTTTTACCCTGGAGCCCCAGGGAGAGATGAGCCATTCACCTGATAGTTTGCAGCTGAAGAGAACAGAGCAGTGAGCAGTTGATAAGGCTGGAAAGAAACAAGCCCTATGCCAGATTGATATAGGAAGCCCTG
This sequence comes from Tolypeutes matacus, assembly GCA_026826555.1. Lineage (NCBI taxonomy): Eukaryota > Metazoa > Chordata > Mammalia > Cingulata > Chlamyphoridae > Tolypeutes > Tolypeutes matacus. The sequence goes on along the minus strand of JAKSZT010054487.1, from coordinate 8,438,416 downwards.
GGAGATGAGCCCTGTGACAGCCTGCAGCTGAGATCAGAAGAAACTGGGCACACAGAGCCTTAAGAGGAAATAGGAAGGAGAGATCAGGCAGAGATCACCCTCCATCTTGCTTCAACACATGGCAGCTGACTTTGGTGAGAAAGCAGCCTTGAGTTGGACTCTTTAGGGTCTTGTAACTGTAAGCTTTTACTCAAAGTAAATGCCCTTTATAACCAACAGATTTCTGGTACTTTGCATCAATACCCCTTCGGGTGACTAATACAGAATCACTCTATTCACTTTCAAGCTTATATAGGTCCAGTAATCAAGACTCTGTGGTATTGGCCAAGGAATACTACATGTATTAATAAAACAGAGTAAAGAACCCAGAAATAACTCCACACAAGTATAGCCAACTGATTTTTGACAAAAACACAAACACAATTCAATGAAGAATAAATAAATAGTCTTTTCAAAAAATAGTGCTGGAGCAATTAGATATCCATAGCCAAAAATTGAATCATATAAAGCTCATACTTTATATAAAAGTTAACTCTAAAAGGATCATAGAAAATTGGACTTCACCAAAAATGAAAAACTTTTGCTCTGTGAAAGACTCTATCAAGCTACAGACTAGAAGAAAATGTTTGCTCATCACTTATGTGAAAAAGGCCTCATTTATCTGAAATATGTAAAGTAGTCTCAAAATTCAACAGTGAAAAAAACCAAACAATCAAATTAGAACATGAACAAAAAATGTGAAGAGGCATTTCACTGAAGAGAATGTATGACTATATGGTAAGTTTATGATAAATAAACACATGGAAAGATGTCCAATATCACTAGTCATCAGGGAAATGCAAATAAAGACCACAATGAGATATCACTACACACCTATTAAAAATAGATAAAATGAAAAATAGGTATTATACCAAATGCTGGTGATATGCAGATCAACTCAGTCTCTCATAGATTGCTGGTAGGTGTACAAAAATGGCACACAGCTACTCTGGAAAATGCTAAGCATACACTTAGGATACGACTTAGAAATCAAATACCTAAGCATTTATCATTGGGAAATGAAAACTTAAGTCCACCCAAAAACCTATCCATTATTGTTCATAGCAGATTTATTTGTAATAGACAAAAACTGGAAATAACTCATATGTCTCTCTACAGGTGAATGGTTTAGCAAACTGTGGTCTATCCACAGCATGGAACACTATTCAGCAATAAAAAGGAAGAAACCATTGGTAAGCACAATCACTAGGATGTATTGCAAGGGCATTATGCAATGTGAAAAAAATCTCAAAAGATCACATCTTGTATGAGTCCAATTTTATGTAACATCCCCCAAATTATGAAATTTTAGAGATGGAAAAGAGATTAGTGGTTGTCAGGGGTTAGAGATGGGGGCACTGATGGAGGATGTGACTTTTAAGCGGTAACAGTTGGGAGATCTTTGTAGCGATAGAACGGTATCTTTTTTTTTTATTTTTATTTAAAAAAATTTTTTTAGAACTGTATCTTGAATTAAGTGGTGGTTGCATGAAACCACCTATATGGTAAAATGACATACAACTATATACGCACATTGTACCAATATCAATTTCTTGATAGTGATATATACTATAACTGTGTAAGACAGCACAATGGATTTCTCTAAACTACTTTTGCAACTTCCTGTGGATCTATAATTGTTTTAAAATCTAAAGTGAAACAAATTAGGCAAATTATTTTGAGTGGTTGTACATGGCCCTTGGTGAGTCCTCAGATATTGTTTATTCAAGAGTCAATGCTGAGTTTGAAGAGACTAAAGAATTTTAGTTCTCTGAATAGTCTGCGTGGAGCACCCACAGGGGACAATATTTTCAAAGTATTTGAGAAACATTCACTCAATACAATCTGCAATGGAATCTGTGAAGATGTGCTGCAACTGATGGAGGTAAACATACACGTGGAACAGAAGAAGACTTAGGTGGAAAAAGTTATGAGGCTTTGAAAAATGCAAGGTTCACATTGTACAGTAGGTAATTCATCAGCAGGCAACTTGTGGAAAATATATGAACATTTCCATTCAATTTTAATGATTGACACCAACTAATATCTGTTAAGTGAGATGTGATTCCTCAGGAAAAAAATTGCATGTTTCTAATTAGAGAAACTGTTGTTCTTTTATTTCCAGATGGTCTTCTTCGACAATAGTTTTAAATATTAATTATATTCTATTGTTTTCTCCATGGATTATAATTATATGTATCTATTGTATCTTCTTTGCCTATCTTCTATTTGTATCACCTTCACTGTGATTCCGTTCACTTCTTTTTATCACTTTTTCATTCTTTTGGCTGCTTCTTCCTGTCCTTCAATACATTTTTAGTTAAAGCTCTTCTGCTCCGAGCACTTTTAACTTAGATTTCATTTGTCTTCATTTTGAATTCCCAGTAGCCACTGCTCTCCGAGCACAACTTGGACATATTTCAAGTATTTCCTACTTAAAGTACGATTTTCTCTGTGTTTTGTCATCTCTAGGCTTCATGCTCTCCTTCCGTTTTTTCTCCATAATTTCCACTTGAATTTCCCCTCAGGTATTATTGGTTATGGAGCTGGGTATTATGAATATGCGTGTTTATTTTTTTTTACTTATATACAAGTTTAAGTTTATTCTTTTCTTCTTCTCCAAGTTATGCTACAGGCATACCTTATTCCTGGTTATATTATTTGCTCTCTTTGTATATCTTTATTATTTTTTTAAGCCTCTGTAGAGTAATTGATGGGAAGAAGTATTACTTATGAGAATATACTTATTTTGGTTGCTCAGAGATTCCCAAGCACTTCAAACTTGTCTCCTCAATTACAAGATAATGTTTCTAAATCTGTCCCTATGTGGCTAGATAACTCCCAACTACTCTGTTTCAGATCACTGTAGAAGTAGAGTAAACCTGGCTATAAAGAGATAGTAACTGTGACAATAGTGGTATTGGTACAAAGATGGACTTATAAAGAGGATAGAGGGTCCAGAAATATGCCACACTATAGGGTATATTGGTTTACAACAGGAAATGTCAATGCATTCAGTGAGTAAAGAATATACTTCTCAATAAATGATGCTGGAACCAGGGAGAAAAAAAGAACATTGACCCATACCTCACTCCATATGTGAAAATTAACTTGAAATGAATCACAGTCCTAAATGCCAAAGTTAAAATGACAAAACATCTAGAAGAAAATATAGGAGAAAATAATCTAAAACTTGGGGGAGGCAGAGAGTTTTTATTATAATTGATTTTATCAAATATTCATAAACTGTACAATCCATTTAAAGTGTACAGTCATTGGCATTTGGTATAATCACAGAGTTGTGCATTCATCACTTCAATCAATATTAGAGCAGGCAAAGGTTTTTTAAAGACATGAAAATATGAACCGCTAAAAAAATGGATAAACTAGATTTCCTAATAACTGAAAATTGTGCTCTTTCAAAGATTTCATTTAGAAAGTGAGGGGAGTGCATGTAGCTCTGCTTTCCATGTATAAGGTCCCGGGTTCAATTCCCAGTACCTCCTAAAAAATAAAAAAAATAAAAATAAAGTGAAAAGGAAAGCTAAAAAGTGGGAGAAAATATTTACAATACATATATTGACAAATTAAGCATATATACAACTCTTACAACTCAATAATAAGAGGAAAATATACCCAATAAAATAGGGTAAAAGATTTGGACAAATTCTTCAAATAAGAAGATATACAGTACAAATGGCTAATAAGAACATGAAAATGTACCCAATATCCTTAGCCAACAGGGAAAAGCAAATCTAGACTCACTCACTAGAATGGCTGACATTTAAAACACTGGCAATTAAAATGTTGGCATTTGGGATTTTATACTTTGCTGGTGGGATTATAAAATGACATATTTACTTAGCAATACTGTTTGGCAGTGTCTCATCATGTTAAACACACAATTACCATATAATCTAGCAATTCTACTTTTAGTTATTTACCAAAGAGAAATAAAAATCTATGTCCACATAATGACTTGGACATGAATGTTCATATTATCTATTACTTGATAGCCAAAAATTCTGAACAGAAGATATCCATAACAGGTGAACAGATAAACAAATTGTGGTGATATATTTTTATATTATTGTAGTGGGCATTATAATTTTCAAACTCATCAGACTGACCTCTTAAAATTGGTTCATCTTTTCAAAGTAAATTATACCTCAATGGAGTTGGTAACAAATTATAAAAAATTAAAAAATAATGTCTTTCAATCATTTCTTCCAGTTATTTACACTTGAGGAGATATGGAGTAGTATAGGAAATTGACTATTAAAATGCTTCCAATCAGTGGGACCCCTTTCAATAATGTATTTTAAAACTGCTCAGGAATAGTCACTTATCCTTGATATATTAGTAAAATATATTTTTCATCATCCATCCTTCCCAAATATTTTATCAATTATGGAGACCTCACTTCTTGGAGACCAGCCATAGGTTAAGGAAAATTTTCCCTCATATTTTTGTAAATCTACTTTGAGTTGTAGCAATGATTATTTTCTTTCCATGCATATGTTACTGAGGAATAAGTTACAATGCACCTGTTTTAAAATGTGCTTCTTTTTCTGCTTTTCTAACTCTTGGCAGACATCCATCTTCTACATCAGAAAAGTGAAAAATCAAAAACCTTTCGCTTCTTAGAGGCTTCAGTTTCTTGTAATTCTTTCAGTCTTCCAGAGTTTTGGCACACCTTTTTTTCTCCTGGAGAATACAGATCAACTCAGTCAAATCGTGCTTTGAAAACATCACTGATCTTAACCATCTGCTTCCAACCTCTAAAATCTGCTGAGCAATGTTCTTAAGCGAAACAGAAATTGCCATTGATATAGTCAATGTCCCTTTCTTTCATAGGATTCATTCTCCTTGTTCAGGAGCTCTGAATCTTTATCCACACCTTTGACTGCTGCCAAAAGTCTACATTTGTGAAAACAGGTAGATTCATCAACGTGGTTGCTTCCTTGTAACCAATCTATCAAATATGTATGACCCAGCATCCCTTTCCCTGCTCCTCTGTAGCCACATAAGGTACCCATAGACCTCACTGAGTAACTGTAAAAACTTTGGCTTATCAGAATATTCTGGTGGACACCATCTGAAGAAACCATCTTCCTCCTTCTCAAGTTTTGCCCAGAATGCAAAGTGCACGTTGATCCCAGAGATTACCCACTTTGGCAATTTAGAAACAAGTCTTCTTGCACAGAATTCAACGTTTTTTACTAATAACTATGTGAATCACATCTGAGAGGAAATTACTATCATTTTACATAAACTCATTATTGAGCTCGAATATGCAATCTTATTTAAGAAGCTGTTTTAATATAGTCCAGCCAGAGTTGCCACATCTGGATGTTTCAAAGGGAACTCCATATCTCTGGTGGCTGCCTCCAGAATACATGCCAAGTATTTTTTAAAAAAACATTCACCTTCTGCAACTTGAGCTTTTGTAAGCATGTGTTTTACATTTGAGTTAATCTTCTCATCCATCTGCCCGCAAGAATGGATTCTTTTTATTGTGCCTTTCCTGAGTTCACACTGGAAAAGTAGTATTACCCTGAAACATCTACCACCGAATGGCAAGAGTCAGTGATGCCCTTTAGACAGTAGGTGAATCCTTATTTTAAAAATGAATACAGAGTATCAGCTGGTCCTTATGAATAGCAAAATAAAAATTGTGGGTTTTTTTTAATGCTTCCATCTTCTTACATTGTAAACTAAATGTCATGGTCAAAATGGGAAAAAGCATCTAGAATGGAACTGATTTAACTACAATAAGTTGAAGTTAAGAAGAAATTGACATTGTCATTGTAGTTATGCCTATATACAAAACCAATTAAATAGGCTTAACCATTCTAAGGTAGTTAACGTGAGCATTCCAGAATCACCAATGACACTAGGCTTGGCAGTTCTGCACCATTTCTGAAGTAGTGAGGTGTATGGCATCCGACTTGGCCTATCCTTTTGTGCTTTGCTTCTCTCAGCACTTTAGATCCCTTGTGAAATGTAAAGCAGGGACTGTACTCACTCAAGTCTCTAAGTCTATGGACAAAATTTGGCCTGTGGATGGGTTTTGATTGTCTTGTGTAGTCTTAACTTTCTTTTTACTTATCTTCTATAAAATATTCACATAAAATGTAGAAACTTGAGGGTTGTTTTTTTTTTTTAAATCACTGGTATTGGTGATATTCCGGAAAGTTGAGCCCTGCTTTAAAAACATGTGTGTGCACACGTGTGTGTATACCCATATATATATCCTGACTATTTATGAGTCTTTTGTAAAATTAGCAGTGACATTGTTATTGTAGTAAGATGAAGAATTTTATAATAAAGGAAAAAAATCACTGAAAATATAAATAAAATGCTATTGTAGGAGTAGTATGATTTATGAAGGAGGAAATAATAATGACTCCTATACTACTGATCTTTGAAATATAAATCAGAAGTTAAAAAAGGGGAGGAGCCAGTGAGTAATTTATTTTGAAAGCCTTTGGTAAGTTTCCACATCACAAATTGTTACACCAGATTCTGTGGGATTTTTGTGAGCAGGTTACAGAATGGAGGACATTTTCTATACATGAAGTAGTAGTTTATATGGAGGAATGACAAGTGATATTGGGACATTTGTGAATGTAAATGTTTAAAGCCTGGGGGAGCCAGCCTTCTCTAATATTTTAATAAGTGACTTAAATGAGGGACTAAATAATAATATGGTCAAACATTTAAAATTATATCACTTTTTCATTTGTAAAAGGACTAAATTGAAGGGATATCTTACAAGGCTGAGGATGGTGTCATAAAAGTGACAACCAAAACAAAATATCCACAAGTATGAGGAGAAGGATTCAGTTAAAATGAATCTTCAAAAATGTTATAGGATGAAGGGTGAGAAACCATTTTAATTCAAGAAAGGAATCTAAATGTCATTATAGACTATTAAAAACCCAGTGGGATAGTGATCATACTCAGCAATAGCATTTGAAATTACACACACACACACACACACACACAGCTACTGGGTGATTTCCCTGCATTCTAATATTTGTGAATAATTGTATTAATGTAAATGTTATCTCAGAATGGGGGAGTTAGGAAAATTACCCAACTTGTTGGTTTCACCAGCTTTCAAGGCAATTGCATTTCTCCTCTAAAAACTAATTGAAACCTAAATAGCTTTTCTTAATTTTTTGTGTTCTTCTAGCTAAAATGTGTAAGAAATTTCTCTAATTCACTTAGCCTTATCAAGGTATTTCTGAAAGCTTTAGCAATTCAAAAATGAAAACAAAGATACAGTTTTATAATTTTCTGTAAACTTTTCAAACTTTTCATTCATTCATTGAGTCATTTACTCAAGTCATTCTTTTATCTAATCCATAAGTAAAAAATGATTCTATCTTAACTGAGAAAGATTATTCAAGCCATGTTTTGTGAAATGGTTTTGGGTAGTGGTGGAATGTTAGGTGGGATGCCCCATTGACTGTATGTCACTGTGGTTAGCTGAGAAAATGCTACTTTGAAGGGACACTTAACATGTATTAGACACACTCAGTGCACACATATACACACATGTGTACACACACATCTCCAATATGCATTTGCATGTGGGAATTCTTACCCACAAATTTTGGGGAAATTTATTTGTTTTTCAAATTCTGAAGAGTGAGAAAAATTAGGAACCTGGGAAATGGGGGTAAGAATTATAATTCCCACATGAAATCAAAGCTTAACTTTTTCCATAGACATTCTACTGTTTGGAATGAATCTACTGACACCAAGTTGAGAGCAAGAGTAGGAAATACTGACCCTATCGAGTTAAAGGTTTAAACTGACATTTCCAGGAACCAGGACAGAAGCTAGTGGGAGAGAAGTAGTCCTGCTTTATCAGTCAGTCTTGCTTGTTACTGATGCTAAAACTTGATGCTCACGGCTAATGTTGAGTCATTCCAGCAAACAAAATAAATATTGTTAATTTTATACACATATGTCATACAAATTCTATTGATATTGATATTCCAAGAAATAACAAGCTTGGGAAGTAAATGTGCCCTTAAATTGGCAATTTTAATATGTGCTAGTGATAGGAGATCTGAATGATACATTATTCAAATACGACCTGATAATGCTTACTGGAGTTTTCCATTATTTGAATATTTGCTATAGGCCACAGTTCTTGATAAAGGCTATAAAACACAACATTTCTTGCTTACTAAACAATTTTAAAAGACATCTATAATAATTACATAGAATGAAGAATATTGGAAGTATTTAATAATGGTTTGGGGTATTCCTGACAATTTCCAGAAATTTTGATTTCTTGTCCCAAATTCTGAATATTAATATCTGTTGGGAATGTGGAAACACTATTTCCCACAAACTTCAGGAGTTGTATTGCTTTTTCTTTCCTCTAGTCATAAAAAACTGAGTCAAAATTTTCCAACTTAATAGCATGTTTTCTGTCACTTATTTGAAGACTCCTCTCATATTTAGTCTAACTTGACAGATATGGAAATTGTGTAATATTTTTTTTCTGGAGCAAAACAGAGAAGTACTTTAAATTCAAAATGTGTGTGTTTGTGGATATATAGAGTATAGTAAATGGATATGAATTTTTTTATTAATCAGAAACAATGGAGATCAATTAATAGTTTTGAAACAGTCTAGGATACTTTTTATTTCCATATAAAATGAATTAATCTGCATTTGATTCAAGATATTACTTATTCATATTTTTATTTAATGGTCAGTAAAGCACCTTTTAAAAATTTACTTGACCTTCCTCTTCTGCTCTGTTTACTTTGCCAGGGAAAGCAATGCTATGAATAATAAGATTTGTATCAAGGATTTCTAAAATAACCTATAAGTATGGAATTAAAGGACTTTAAAAACCTGATTGTTCACATACTTGTAATGATGACTCATATCTTATAATGCAGCTTTGAAAACCCACAGATCTTTCTGTACTTAAAAAATGTAAATGACTTTTTTTTTTGCCAATGGGGAGAGTAATAAATTCACTAAGGTGAAAAAAAAAAAATGAATTCAGTCTTTTCCAGTAAGAAAATTGCTCAAAGATTAATTTAGCCTGTTTAATTCAGCGCTCAAATGTTTCTTTGAGCTCTAAAATATTTTCCTACCTTCATTGCACCTGGGGCATCAATTTGATTATTTTTACTCTTGATTTTAATGTGTCTACTTTCTATATCAAGCTATTTTAATTTTCATTCAGTTCATTTTACCCTTGGTTTCTTTTTCATTTTTTTTTTTTTAGAAGATTATTGCTATTCATATTTTGCTGGTGATCTCCTCTCACCTTATTCTGGGCTCAAGGCCAGAAAGAACTCATAAGAGATGTAGCATTTTCCCTTTCCCTTTCCTGCCTTAGTTCTTTTCTTCCCTATCCATAAATATACATCACTGGTGTTGATGAACGTGTAACACTTCATCACTTGACAGTCCTTTCTGAAGAAAATTATAGGATGCTAAGCTGAGGGAGCTCATAGCAAACTTTAGCAGAACTTTAGTGCCAATTTCCAGGCTTTTAAAATCCTATAGTATTTACCCAAAGTGACAACGGACATAGTCAAATTCCACATTCCTTATGTAGTTACTTTTACTAAAAAAAAAAAAAACAAAAAACAAACAAAAAAAAAAACTGCTGACTGTAACACACATTTTCACCTTTTAAAAACAGAGTATGGTTACTCTGTGGTTGTCATTGCATGATTGCAAGCTTTTGAGGTCAGAGCCTGGTGATTTACTTCTGATACAATCACCTTTACATTACAAAATGTAATGTGTCATGTAAGTGCAAGGTGATTCTCTAAATATTTACTGCTCTCTCTTTTATTCCCCTAATAGCACTCTGATAAGATTTTCTTATAAAATATGCCAGATTTTATTGTTTAGTTTATACTAAACTAAATGAATGTCCCAAATCATTTGCTTTCTTTATGTCTTTCTTTATGTCTTTCTTTATTACATTTATATTTTGCAAATTATGAAAAATTTCATTTTGACTTGAAATAACAAACACTTTAAAAATCAATGAGCCTCAGCCCCTTTTCTGTTTAAAGGATCAACCTTCATGGAAATATTTCAGTTTGCAGAAGGTAACACTACAAAAGAATTGTTTTGCTAATAAAGCTGATATAGCATCTTGGAATTTTGCTTTACTCATTTTGTTTTACTCAGAGAAAATAAATACCTCTAAAAAGTTTAACTTTAGAGAATTGCTTAAAATTTTTATAGACTTTTAAATTAAATCCAGAACACAAAAGAGAAGAGCACTGTGTGTGCTTCCTCGTGCTCCCTTCAATTTACTCTCAGGAACCAAGCCATACTATAGTTAGTAGTAATATTTTGATGATGCTTTCATACTTTGTAACAAATGTTTCACAGCAAAGCAAGGTATTGGTGGTGGGGTGATGTATGGGAGCCCTGTATGATGATTTACATGTTTGTTTTTTAAGTTCACAACTTTTACTATACCTTTATTGTCTATGTATGTTCATGTGTGAATGATATAGGTCAATAAGGTTTTATTTAAAAAAAGGAACAAGCCATAAAATATATCCAATGGGACTTTAACCCCAATTCTTAGAAAACTACTATGAAACAGAGAAAAGACAGTTATTAAGAAAAGAAAAAAAAGAAAAAAAAAAAAAAAAGATACAGTCCATTGCATCATTGCATCAAGTTGTTTCTACCCTATATGCTTGATGAATTCTTTGGGGTGGGAGGAAGGTTGGACCAATCATTGATGAGGACAAAACTGCATGCAAGGGAGGCAGAATAGCTGGTGTCTTTGTCTTTCCTGAATGGCATGTGACTTCTGCTCATTACCAGGGGCGACCCTCAGCACTGATGACACATCCTGAGACCAGGTGCTTTTGCTTATTGGTAACAGGTTTTGATTTTGCCTCTCCTAATGAAAAATGAATTCAAACAGCAAGGAGATACTGTTTCAATAAGACGAAGGATAAGATGCAACCTATAAGCTGTCTACAGTCTACAAAATAAGTGAAATGTTATGACAGTGAAAAATATGTGTTGGCAACATAGCTTGACTCATGTTTCAAGAGTAAAATTGAAACCATACTTCTGGAGGGCCAGGCATGCTCGGACATGCCTACTATTTCAGAAACAACCATGCAGCCCCTGCTCTGCCCAATTTCTTTTCTATGTAGGACAAATACACCTCAGGATGAAAAAGCAACTTTGCTTCTAAGTTCTGGGTGGGAGGCAAAGTGAGAAAAGTATTGAGGAAGGAGAAAAACTGTTAAGGTAAAAAGAGTATATTCTTTAAAACAGCATTTGCATTAAATTAATAAAACACACCATACAAGATAGGGCCAAAGTCAGATAATCACAAGAAAGAGTGAGTATCATAAAGTTTCTGGCTATTGGCCCACAGAGCAAAGTATACCTGGCTAAATTAGCCCTACTCTTTATACAATCTGGTATTTTGTATGCCTTAAGAAAGGGATAGATTATTTTGAATCAAAGTCAAAAGATGTTTTTATCTTCTTATCAAGATTAAAGGAATTCCCAAAGAATGAAATGTCTAAGCAAACACGAGTGTAGCAAATAGCGTCTAATCTAGACTCCTTCATTTTTTATTTTTAAATTTCCTTTTAATTTTTGGCTTTTCATTAGAACTAAAAGTAATTGTAAAAAAGTATAGCACTATTTGCTTTTCAGGCAAGCACCTGAAAGCCTTGTGCAATTATAATTTCTTATGAAGTATCTTTTGGTTAATGAACCTTGGATATAAATTCAAATTCTCAAATAATGGGTGAAACTTGAAAGGTCTCAGGGATACAGCTCAGCTCATCACCCATGAATTTAGATATTTACATTGAGTATTAAACAACTTTAAAAATTCTTCTCTGAATAGGGACTGTGGAGGTTGTTTGGGATTCATGTGAGCCAGATAACTCAGTGTCTCTTACCCTGAACCAGTGGTGTTCCACGAGGCTCATGCCAAATATGCTCTGAGGGCACCATGAGGGTAAGATCTGGCTGTGTGGTGCAACTTGCACTGTACTCCTGGAATGTACTGGCTCATGCTGGGTGCACAAAGAATGCATTATTGGATGGATGGATGGATGGATGGATGGATGGATGGATGGATGGATGAATGGATAAAACTTCCCCATTCCCTTTGCAAAGCTCTCTTCTCCTTTGTTTCAGTGATGAGATTCCATCTCACTCCCTGACTGTTCCTTCTAGGTGGTGTATATGTATGGGTGTGTCTCCTCCTTGTCCACTTGCCCATAAAATATCGTTGTTCCTTAAAACTCAATTTTCGTCTCTTCTTGATCTATATTCCTGAAGCAGGGAACTCATCTGGATGTATAGTTGCATAGTTTCAAATACCAGGAATATTCTGGTGACTCTGACTGTATCTCTGCGAACCTTTTTTCAGGGCTCAAGAACCACACATCTGTCAAGTGGCTATTTCCACCTAATGGTTCACAGGTCAATCACTATTCATGATGCAAATTGATGTGCTTATTTTTCACATTTGTTCTTCCTTTTATAGTCCTTTTTATTCACTCCCTGGAACCAAAACAGCCATCTTAGAATCCTAGATTATTTCTTTCCTCACCCAATCAGTTCTGAAAGCTATTTCCTGAATATTCTCATGCCTTTATACTCCTCTTTCCTCTTGGCACTATATTGGTTCTTCTAATGGCCTCTCACTTACCTCATTACAGTAGCATTCTAATCATCCCCTGCCTCCATCCATCCATATTTCACACAACTGACAGGGATTTTATGAAAATGGGATATACTCATGTTACTCTAAAATATTTTTTCTCTGAGATTTCAAAATAGGGTCCCCACCTCTAGCTGCACTGTCCTGGTTTGCAAGGGTTGGAACAAAGTATCACAGACTAGTTGGCTTAAGCAACAGAACCAGCATTATTGTCTCATGTTTCTGGAAGCTAGAAGTTTGAAATCAAGGTGCCAATAGGGTCATGCTTCCTCTTAAAGGGGACAATCTGTTCCAGACCTCTCGCCTGGCTTCTGGTGGGTAGCAAGCTATCCATGATGTTCCTTGACTTGTGGGATAACTCAATCTCTGCCTTTGTCACAGTCTCGCTCTCTCTCTCCCTTCTTTGTCTGTCTCTGTCTTAATGTGTCCAAATTTCCTCTGCTTATAGAGACATCAGTCAAAAGGGTCCACCCTAATCCAATTTGGCCTCACCTTCATAATAACATCTTCAAAGACCCTATTTACAAATATGTTCACATTCACAGGACAGGGGTTAGGACATGAACTTGTGTTTTGGGGGGACATAAGTCAGTCTATAACTTGCACTTTCTATCATTGTGCCTCACATGTTTCTGCTGTATACCCACATACTTATAATCACACAATTTTATTTCTTTCATGTTCCCTCATCTTCATATTTCCTATTAATTCTGCCTGAGTCCCTTATCTTCCCTCTGCCTAGCTCCCTAGTATCCATACACTCAACTTGTTCAGTGTCACTTTTGGTGAGATATTTCCTCCTTCCCAACTCTGGTTTGTATGGTTTATATGTTCTTCTTTTATTCTTGTGCCATTTTGAAAGCATAACACTTATCACCCAGTGTGATAATTTCTCCCACTGTTAGCTCTTTGAGGACACGTATCATTCTTCTTTGACTTTGTGTATCCATAGCATATCACAGTGCCTGACACATAGTAGATGCACATTAATGTTTACTGAATGGATGCATGTACAAATTCATGGCTGGAACACTGAGTTTTTATTAAGGCATGGACATGAAGAAAAACATGATTCTGATAGTGGAACAATCTGGCTTTGGCATATTGTGATTATTCACAGACCATTCCAGACATTTGGATCTCAATAATAAGATTAAAAATGTGCTGTGAGTATAGCCATGAGAGTAAACTAGGGTTATGGCTTTGGATCTAATGTCCTAAGTTTAGTGATTGTTTTCATTAGTCTTTCGGTTTTAAGTTCATGTGAACCTTGGACTAAACCAAGCTGCTTTAGTTTCATTATGAAACTAGAGCTTTTATCTCCTCATATTAAAACCTCGGTTTAACACTCAGCAGTTTCAGGAGATCGTTTCATAAAAATGTCAATTCTTGCAGTTTTGGAATTGAGTGACAGCCAAAGTTTTAGCAAAACATCTGAACAGAAATTACTTACCAGTACTTCACAAATGGTGAATAAAGCAAAATAAGACAGAAAAGCAGAGACCTCAGTTATGTTATTTGAGCTATAGATTCAGTGTGTTCGGCACAAAATTTCTGATCTTTGGAAAATCTCTTACAACCTTAAAATATTCACAGGATCATCTAAATTTTTGACCCACCTCCCATGTTCCTATTCTCTGTTCCCTTGAACTCTTCAGAAGAGCATTGATCCTGATCCTAGGTTTTTAGAACATTCTCATCTATTTGTGATTTCTTTTCTTTAAAAGAAAACTGACTTCAAATTACTTGAAGCCAATCTACCATGAGAAAAATGGGAAAATCACTTAACCTTCTGGTGTCCCATTACTCTCTTACAGACACTCTGATGGAAGAGTTTATTCCCTGTTTACGGCACAATTCCACATGGGTTATTTCAAGCTGAAAAGTGTATTGGTTATTCAACAGAAGCATGAATGGAAAAGACAACTCTATCATTTGGCAAAATGCTTAATATCCAGAGGATTTCATCTGCTAAATTTCAATGTGAAAGTTTTATAAGGCTCTTATATTTGATCTCCCATTAAAGCATGTGTACAGGTTAATGTCATTCACAGAGTATTTAACATGACTTTAGTTCACATGAAAATATTTAAAATGGAATTAATTTTATCTTCTGACACGTTTGGGCTTGTTGTAATATTTTCTTTGTGATTACTCACTAGCTTATCCTGTAGCAAGAGTGTGTAATTTAATATAAGATCACTCTGTTTAAGGGGTATGTTTTACACTATTTCTCCAGTGTTACATAGTCTCATTTATTAACTTTTTTGGCACCTACAGTAGTGGTGCTTAAACTAGAAAAGAAGCAATGTGAGCATTTTCAAAGAAACACAATATATGCTATAGCACCTTCTGGAAATAAGCTTCTTTTCTTTTCTTTTTTTTTTTTTTTTTCTTACCTGGTGGTCCTGGGGAACGAACCCTCCATATGAGAGATGTATGCCCAACCATTTGAGCCACATCCGCCCCCTAAGCTTCTTTTAAAAATCACTATCTGCATTCCATGTACTTTTATTTTTAAAAGTACATGCATGATCATTTCCCTATGAAGAACCTCCACTGACACTTTATTAGATGTTGTCTAATTTCCATGAAGTCAGTTATTTTAGTTGGGATACAGAAGCCATGCCAATACCTTGAAATGAAAAAAAATGTAATATAAAGGAGGAAAAGGCATGTCCTCCTCAGGAGCTCTGTGAACCTACTCCCTAGTAAAACTAGTGAAAATTTTAAGAAAAACAACCATTTGGTAAGAAAAGTGAGAGTCTGTGAACCAATAGTTCTTGCTCCCTTCATCCAGACATCAGCTCAGGGAGGATGGAAACTACTCCAGACAGGTGAAGCCAAGAACACAGGCTTCCCTCCCCACCCTCAGCTTCCAGTTGGAGGGCTCTTTCCCCAGGAGAAGTAGAATGTCAGCCTTTTCACATCCGGTCACCAACTACCTGTTCCTGAGGCTAAGTTCTCTGCTTTGGGTGTGAAGCTGCCCAGAATACCTGGGCCCCTAGCATCCTTGTCCAGCTCCTCAGGTGGTGGAGAAGCAAGCCCAAAAGACCTCAGGCTACTGCCCTTCCCCATTCCACCAAGTGCTCAGCAGCTAAAGCGGTTGTCACTTAGAAGCATGCTGTTGTCCACACTTTAAGCCCTACAGTCTTGGCTCAGGGATTTTTTCCTGGGGGAAAGGAGGCTATAAAACAGATAGCTTTTAATTTTTTCCCAAAGAAACGGACGTCATTTGCAACACAGTCTGCAACAGTTCAAGCCTAAGAGCACTCTCAAAACAGTGGGGGTGAATCAGCTCCACTTTTAGTTTCTAGCTCCAGCTTGGAAGTCCTGTTATCACAATGAGAAAAAAACAAAACATACGGAAAATAATCAACTCTTAGATCCATCAGCGAATCAAGGTTGCAGTACAAAAGGCTACTACAGTAACTGAAGAGACCTGCATTTGCAGAGAACCCCAGTTTACCACAGCAAAAGCAGCTCCAGGACCCAGCAACAGGCAGGTACACTTAAAGGATAATTCACTAATTGCTGGAGACTCAGGGTGGACTAGCTTGAGAGAAAAACTCCTAGGGGCCCAGCCTGATGGGAAGGCCCCAAACTTTCATGAATTTTACTTCCAGGAGATCCACCAGGTTCTCCTGAATCAGAAAAAAAGAACAGACAAAAATCTCTACATGCTTCTGACAGGGGAAGGGGAAAGAAAATATTTTTAATTACTCCATTGGTTCTCTGTTCTCCTTAACAAAGGCCTGCCTCAAGTGAAACTATTTTGTCAAAGCATAACCAAGGTAAGAATACTCAGCCCCAGGCCACTCCGTCCTTCCTGTCTCACCTAAATGTGGAAGGAGGGAGAAGTTTGGAAGCACTTCTGAAGGTCACAGTCCAGGAGAGCAGACTCACTAAAAGACTGAGACCTAATCATAGGATTATAGAATGCTTCCCTTTCTCCCATGCCTTACCAACATATCAATAGGGCTCCTGTATAAAAACAGGGGATTACAGTTAAGACCTGCAAGTCTGCAATTTAAGGAGTCTGTAGTAGAACCCAGAAATAAGGGAGATAAAAACAGGGACACTTGAGAAAATTTTAGCTTCTGACATCACAGCTATGACATTACTGTGGTAATGTGCCTAATTCCTATCCAGATAAACATAAAATCTCACCTTGAGGTCCTGTTTACCTTGGTACCTTTTACTCAACATATCAAGTCCAGTTTACAACAAAATATTACAAGGCATGCAAGATGGCAAAACAACAACAACAAAACAAACAAACAACAACAACAAAAACAGAGCCTGAAGAAACAAAATAGGCATCAGAACCAGCTTCAGGGGTAGCAGAGATTTTGGAATTATTAGGATAGGAGTTTAAAATTACTATGATTAATATGCTAAGGGCTCTAATGGAAAAAGTGGACAACATGCAAGTACTGAAAGGTAATGCAAACAAAGAGATGGGAACTTGAAAAGAGTCCAAAGGAAACACTAGAAATCAAAAGCACTGTAACAGAAATGAAGAATGTCTTTGGTGAGCTCATCAATAGATTGGATATAATTGAGGAAAGAATCATTTAGGCTGATGATATGTAATTAGAAACTTCCCAAACTGAAAAAAAAAAAAAAATGAAAAATAAAAAGGTACAGAATATTCGAGAATTTTGGGACATATACAAAAGATATAACATATGCATAATAGGAGCACCAGAAGGAGAAGAAAGAGAGAAAGGAACAGAAGAAATATTTAATGTAATAACAGCTAAGAATTTTCCAAAAGTAATGATAGACACAAAACCACAGATCCAGAAAACTCAGAGAACACCAAGCAGGATAAATATCAAAAAACCTATAATTAGGCATATAATTTTCAAACTGTAGAAAATCAAAGACAAAGAGAAAGTCTTGAAAGAAGCCAGAGGAAAGAAAACACATCACCTATGGAGGAACAATGGCAGAATGTCATCAGACCTTTTACCAAAACTATGCAAGCAAGAAGAGAGTAGAGTGAAATATTTAAAATGTTCAGAGAAAAAAAACCCCACCAACCTAAAATTCTGTATCCAGCAAAATTATCCTTCAAAATTGAAGGAGAAATACAGACTTTCTCAGATAAAAATTGCCAGAAAACATGCCTTGCAAGAAACAATAGAACATGTTCTTCAGGACGTAGGAAAACAGTATAGCTCAGAAACTTGGATCTATATAAAGAAAGGAAGAGCATTTGCAAAGGAATAAATGAAGGTAAAATAAAATGTTTTCTTTTTCTTTTTCTTAATTGGTCTAGTAGATAATAATTTTCTCAAAATAATAGCCATGATGGATAAAAGAAATGAATGAAAAAATTAAAATAAGGGTTGGGTGGGAGGAATTGGAAATACTCTGTTACAAGTTACTGGCACTACCTGTGAAGTGGTACAGTGTTATTTGAAAGTGGACTTAGATTGGTTGTAAATGTATATTGTAAACTCCAGGGCAACCACTAAAAATGTTATAAAATATGAATATAATTGATATGCCAAAAAAAGGAAGAAAATGGACTTATATAAAATGCATAATCGAACCCAGAGAGGGTAGAAAAAGAGTAGAAGTTAAAAAAAAAGAAAAGAAAGAAAAGAAAGAACAAGGGCAATGAATAGAAGCAATTATAAATATGGTAGATATTAATCCAACTATATCAATAATGACTTTAATTGTGAATGGTCTAAATAAAACAAAGACAGAGACTGAGTAGATAAAATGTAAGAGCCAACTGAATGTTTTGTACAAGAAAGACACAGATAGAGTAAAAGTAAAGATATGGAGAAAGATATACCATGCTGACACTAAGAAAATTGGAGAGAGTTCTGGGAAGAATGTGTCAGACTAGATAGGCAGGCTCAACTCTCAAAAAAAAAAAACAACAGAGGAAGGGCAAAATGCTGTCCAAGGGAGCTGCTCTAGGGATCTGCAGACTAGGAGAGTGTTGCACATCCTCCAGGAGGGCATGAGACAGAGGAGAGGGAGAAGCTGAAATGAAAACCGTGAGTTGCTAACCCCCATGGCTGGGGTACTTTCAGCACCTTAAATACATTATACCACTTCTTTTTGCCTCCATGGTTTCTGATGAGAGGTTGGCACTTGGTCTTATTGAGGTAACCTTGTATATGATGCATTGCTTTTCTCTTGCTGCTTTCAGAATCTTCTCTTTATGTCTGGTATTTGTCATTCTGAGTAGTATGTGTCTCACAGTAGGTCTATTTGGATTTATTCTGTTTGGGGAGTATTGTCCTTCTTGGATTTTCATATTTATGTCCCTTTTCTGTTCTCCTTCTGGGGCACTAATAATATGTATGTTTGTGCATTCTGTGTTGTCATTCAATTTCCTGAGACTCTGTTCCATTTTTTCCATTCTTTTTATGTTTTCCTGTCTTTTCAAGTTGAGATGCTCAGTCCTCCAGGTCACTAATTCTGTCTTCCATCAATGCAAATCTGCTACTATATGCCTCTAATGTATTTTTAATCTCATCCATTGTGCCTTTCATTCCCATAAGCTCTGTTACTTTTCTTTGCAGACTTTCAAATTGTTCTTTATACTCATCCAGTGTCTACTTAATATCCTTTATCTCTTTAATCATATATTCCTTCAACTCTTTGAATTCCTTTAGGAGAGTTGTATGATTATCATTGATTAGTTGTCTTAAATCCTGCATTCTTGTCAGGATTTTTGGTTTGTTCTTTTGCCTGGAACATCTCCTTCTGTTTCTTGGTGTGGTTTGTAAGTTTTTGCTGATGTCTAGGTGTCAGAATATGTTGGTGAATGTACTCTGACAGTCAATTTCTCTCTCTCGCCTAGTGGTTTTGTTTCATGGCTCTACTTTGATTTTTGGTTCAACTTATTCTGAGTCTTTAAAATTTCCCAGCTTAAGTTATCAAAAAAGGCCCAGAGACTCACTAATGGGGCACATATCATCTCCTAGGGGACTGGGAAAAAAGACTCCCAAGGTGGTTTTGTTCCTTGCAGTTTCCCAGCTGGTTAGAAGATGGTGTGTGTCAGAGAACCTTTCCACTGAGGTGTCTCTTTCAACTTCCACTTACCTGCGATTCTGGTGGGGTAAGAGCCAAGATTTAAAGCAAGCTTTGCTGGTCAAATCCACTGAAGAGAAACCACTCTCTTCCCTTTGCTGCACCCTTCCTTATCCCAGGGAGGAAGAAGTCTGTTGCCCTCTAAATTGGCTCCAGTGGGCCACGGGATTTATCCAGGCTGTTCACCTTGAGGAAAGGGGATGGGTGCTGTTCCCAGCCATGGGGGTTAGCAACTCATGGTTTTTGTTTCCACTTCTTCCTCTCTCTGTCCTACACTCTCCTAGAAGATGTGTAACACTCTCCTGGTCTGGAGATCACCAAAGCAGCTCCCTTGGACAGCTTTTTGCCCTTCCTCTGTTGTTTTTGTGAAAGTTGAGCCAGTCTACCTATTTTGACACCTTCTTCCTAGAAGTCTCTCTAATTCTTTCTAATTCTAAATCTAAAATTGATGACACAGACCTCTGTGATGAAAGTGAGAGCCACTGAGTGTGAACTTTGAATGGATTGTACAAAGCATGGGGCTGTATAACACAGGGAATCCTGTGGTGGAAGATGGACTGTGTTTAACAGGACAAATATGGGAACATTATCTCATGAACTATAAGAAATATAAAATATTAGTACAGGGTCTTAATAATTGGGGGAAAATATACCAAATGTAAGATATGAGCTATAGTTAGTAGTAATAGTTTGACGATGCTCCTTCATAGTGTGTAACAAATATCTCATAACAATGCAAGGTGTTGGTGGTGGGGTGATGTATAGGAGCCCTGTATGATGATATGCATGTTTATTTTGTAAGTTCAAAACTTTTACTATACACTTATTGTTTATTTTTGTTCATGTATGAATGATGTACTTCAATAAAATTTTATTTTTAAAAATACCTCAAAAAAGAAAAAAAAAAAAAGAATGTTGGAGTATTATATTCCAGTCAAAGCAGAGAAAGGAAATTTATCAGGCATAAAAAGGGATAACTGCCTCATGATATTGGGGCCCATCTCCAAGAAGATATAACAATTCTTAATGCGTATGCACCTAACAAAGTGTCAAAATGCGTGAGGCAAAAATGAATCCAACTGCAGAGAGAAACAGGAAAATCCACTATTATAGTTGGAGACTTCACCCTACCTCCATTAGTAATTGACAGACCCAGCAGGCAGAAAATCAGTAAGGATATAGTTGAACTGAACAGCATCATCAATCAGCTGGATCTAATTGACATTTATAGAATACTTCATCCAACAAGAGCAGAATACACATTCTTCTCCAGCTCAAATGGAGCATTCACCAAGGCAGACCATATTCTGGGCCAAAAGTACACCTTAACAGATTTAAAGGTAGAGAAATCATACAAAGTAAGCCCTCAGACTGTAATGGAATTAAATTAGAAATCAACAACAGAAAATTAGTTGGAAAACCCCCAAATATTTGGAAATTAAACAAAATACCACTAAATAACATAAGATCAAAGAATTTCTCAATAAAAATTAAAAAACATTTTGAACTAAATGAAAATACAACTTATCAAAATTTGTGGGAAATCAGCAGAAAAAACTTATAGCATTGACTGTCTATATTAGAAAGGAAGAGAGATCTAAAATTAATAATATAAGCTTTCACCTCAGGAAATTAGAGAAAGAACAGTAATTTAAGCTTAAATAAAGCAGATAGAAATAAATAACAGAAATTAGAACAGAAATTAATGAACTTGAAAGCAGTAAAACAATAGAGGATATAGGTGAATCCAGTCTGAAACTCTATACAGGAATGGCAGTAATGTGAAATTGAACCTCTTATCATGTGAGGACAAGTTCTAATGAGTATAATGAAGGCAGAAGGCCTTAGTTAAATGGAGAAAAACTTACACTGATAAAACAAATAAGTCCTCTCAGCTGTGAACAGGGCCAACGTTCAATGTTAATCTACTGCCTACTTCATATTATAGATTTGCATTTTATTCTTGCAGAGATTAAACAGGAAATTCTATATTAAATTAATTGTAGTTTGATAAGAAGTCTTTGAATTTTTGTGTTATCATGTCTATGGCAACCCCAGTGACAATTATTCAATAATTTACCGTTGTGAACTCTTCCAGTCTTTACTGTAGACATCAGGAAAATAAAAATTAGTTGTCAAAAGATTCCAAAATAAAACTTGTTAGCATTAGTGGATATGAGACAAAAAAAAAAAAAAAAAAAAAATCTGTGAAGAGGAAAGAGGGAAGTAGTAGAGAATAGACCATAACAGGGACACATAATATTTTGTGAGTGTTAGAGTCAGATATCACCCTATTTTATTCTTGACAACAGTCCTAGCTGCGCATTGCTTTTTAAATCAAGACCCGACCCTCAGAGAAGTTCCAGTACCCTATTCATGTCAAACAGCTGGTTAGGAGCAGAGCCAAGAATTGAATCCAAATCTACCTGGCCCGAAGACTATGCTTTCTCAACTACAATCCACTCCCTAGAAGAACTCTTTATTTAACCCACAGTCAATCATCATTAGAAGTTTTTTTTTTTTTTTTTTTTTTTTTTCCCCCCTAAAGCATGTATTTTCAGAAGAAGGCAAATGACATCAGAAAGATAGTCTGAAGCCCAGGGGGACATTTTGAGCAAATCTAATGTTAAAGATGTTTCCAAATCCCCCCAAAATATTGTCTATATCAGAGATAACTCTGCTATTGCTGCACTTGATGATGATGGTAATGATCACAAATTCACAAAAATAGGTAAAATAAACACACCAAAAACATAGGGGGTGAAAATGTGAAAAATTAAAGGATAGAAAGTTTATATCACACAAATACTAATCAAAAGAAAGCTGATACAGTGATATTAATTTTAGACAGTATAGACTTTAAGTCAGAAAGCATTTTTAGGGATAGTGTAACTATGTAGTGATAAATGGTTCATGCAGTGCATCGGGATGATAGAATAATTTTAAAGGTGCGTGCATTTAATAAAATAGCCTTGAAACACATTACGCAATGTCAAGGTCAGGAAAGACAAGGAAAGACTAAGGAATTATTTCAGATGAAAAGAAACTAAAGACACATGAAATGAGTACAAGATGGACCTGGATTGGACCTTGGATCAAAAAAAGAGAAAGATTGTTACAAATGTCACTATTGGACAATTGTCAGAATTTGAATTTGATTCTATATTTCATATTCCTTCAATTAGATTATTTTACTGTGGGATTGAGAGAGGACTAGATAAATTATGAAAATAAGGCAAAATTTTGACAATGGTGAATACAGATGAAGTTTATGCAGTTCTTTGTGTACTTCTTTCTTTTAACCCTTTGGTAAGTAAAAAGTGTATGTGTATCTATACATATATATGTAGGTATGTATGTATAAATTGCTAGCTCTAATCCTAGAAACTGAAAAATCTATCATCATAGTGAGGGATTTCAACAAACCACTTTCAATGATTGATAGGTAGAACAAGCAAAGAAACCCATAAGGGTACAGCAGATTAATACAATTAAAATGCTTGATCTAATGGGTTTATAAATAATCTTGCATCTAGACATTAGCAAATAAAAATCTTGTCTAGCTTATATGAAGTATTTTTTTAAATTACCATGTAGCAGATCATAAAACAAGCCACAAAAGATTTCAAAGGATTGGCACAACATTCTTTAACAGCAATATAATTAATTTAGGAGTGCATAATTGATATCTTTGGAAATAAAAAAAAGATTTCTATCAAATCAAGAGTCAAAATGGAAATCAAAATAAAAATTTCAAAAGACTTAGAACTATGATATTGAAAATATTTCTACAAAACTTGTGAGATATAAAAATATGTTACAGGGAAACTTTTCATCCTAAATAGTTATATTAAAAAAAGAATAAAGGCTCATATAAAGGAGTTAAGTATCTAATGTAAGAACTTAACAATGATGACGACAACATACTCCCAAAGAAAGAAGGGAGAAAAAATGGTGCCAAAAATGAATGAATCATAAAGGACTAATAATGATAGTAGCAAATGCTGTTTGCCTAGCACCATTCTATGTCCTTTACAATATTAACTCATTTACCTCTTACAAAATCATATGAAGAGGTGCTATTATCATTCTCATTTTATGGATGAGGAAACTGAGACATAGAGAGGTTAAGTATGTTGCCTAAGGTAGAGTTGCCTGATAAAATATGAAACACCCAATCAAATTTGAATTTCAAATTTATGTAATCTAAGTATCTTTTAAAAAATAAAATTTAAAAAATTGAATTTCAAATAAACAGTGAATATTTTTTGCGTAAGTATATCTCAAATATTACATGGACTTACTTGTACTAAAAATTTCATTTTTTTCTGAAATTCAAATTTAACTACATATATGAAAACTAGATCATTTTGAGAAGGAAATAACAAGGCAGTCTTACTCATGAGCATAGACAGAAAACATCTAACTAAAATATTTAAAAAAATAAATGTAGTGATATGAATGGCTTAACATTAGAAAATCTAAAAATGTCATTTTTCACATTCATAGATTAATGGAAAAATGTAATCAACTCAGTAGTAAATACAGGAAAAGCATTTAATAAAATTCAGTTCCAGCCATGATTAAAACCCAATATAACCCAACAAAACAAAACATCTAGCAAAGCTGGAACAGAGGGAATGGTCTTAAATGATGAATATCATCTTCAAAAAACCTAAAGCAAACATAATTGTTAATGAAAAAATCTTGGAAGTTTAAAATTTGCTGACCATCACTTTTCATTTCAGCATCTTAGCCAGCATACGATATAAAGAAAAGAAATTAAAGGTGTGTACATTAGAATGTAAGAAAGAAAAATTGTCACTATTTGCAGATGATAGGATTATTGTGTAGAAAATGCCCCAAATCTGTAAATTATTATAAATAATAAAACTTTAACAATGTGATTTAATATATAAAAATAAATCATATTTCTAAATTTTAAAAAATACCATATTCATAGCAACAAAGCGACAAGGAATGTATCTACAAAATATGTGAAAGACCTTAAGCAGAATATTATAAAACATCATTAAATGACATTAGAGAAGACCTTAATTAATATGAAAATATCCTATATGGATATAAAGGCTAAGTATTTTTAAAATGTCAATATTCAGCCTATTGACTTTTAGATTCGATGAAATTCCAAGCAAAATTCCAAGAGGAATTTTCATGAATTTTAACAAGCTTATTCTGATATTTATATGAAATAACAAAAGATCAAAATTAGCAAAGTAACCCTTGAAACAGAAGAATCATGTGGGAGAACAGTCCTCTTAGATTTTAAAATTTATTATGTAGATATGGAAATAGGTGTATAGGTATGGAAATTATTGTGAGTGATTATCAAATTAACAAAGGGAAAAGAATAGTGAGTAGGACAGGAAGAAAATCCATATATGTGAAAATTATATATGTGAGAGAACTGGCATTGCAGATCAGTAGAAAAACTATGAGATGATTTGATAAATTGGGATAGGACAAATTGCTTATCCATATAGGAAAAATTGAAATTAAAATATCTTCTTCATACCTCAGGCAAAAATAAAATTTAGATGAATTAAGTTCGTAAATAAATAAAGCAAGGCTTTAAAACATTTGGTATAAAACATGTGAATATTTTAATGCCTTAAGCTTTGGGAGGATTTCTTTAACCAGACATGAAAAGCTCATGGAAAGGTTAATGTCTTTAATCCGCATTAACTTTAAAATTTTTTTCATTAAAAAGAAAGTGAAAAATAAGCTACAAATTGAGAAAATTTATTTGTGCTACATAAGAAATAATATAAATCAATAAGAAAAATAAAACTTATTAGATATGAAAAGGCATTTGACAAAAGGGGAAATATATATAGCCAATAAACTTATGAAAAATTCTCAAGCTTACTAGTAATAAGGGAAGTTAAGTCCTTGAAATACGATTTGTATCTGCCAGTTAAAAATGTAAGAAGTTTTCAGTATTAATGCTGGAGAATAGACAAATCAACTAGACCTCTTCAATGTGGCTGATGGGAGTGTAAATTGATAGAACCATTCTTAAAAGTAATGTGGATTGTCCTGAAAAGTTTAATGTGTATAGAGTATATAATTTTGCAATCCCAATCCTAAGTATATACTTAAGAAAAACACGTATATATGTACCATGAGACATGAACAAAGATATTCACAGAAGCAATATTTTTAATAGCAAAAATTCTGGGAAAAATCCTAAATGTTCATTGAAGTGGAGAATTGATAAATCGTTATATATATCTACATGGAAAAATAAAGGGGAAGTGCTGCTAAAGAAAGCAAGGATGACTCCTGGAAATATAATGTTAAAAATAGGATTCTGATTTTATAGATCTCAAAAAAAAGGCAAACCCAAAATAATTTATTGTTTAATTGTGTGTATGTGTGTGTGCATGTGTATGGTGAAATAGCTATATAAAGTTTAGGATAGATGGGAAGGAATTGGTATAGAACAAAGGAGAATTATGCAGGAAGATGTAAGATCCTGGTAATGTTCCACTTTGTGCTAGCTCTTGGATCAGGTAGTGTTTCCATGAGTGTTCATTATAATTTTATGCCTTACAAAATTATAAATGTATGTTACACATAGTCTCTTGTAGGCATTAAATAATACATTAAAGATAAAATAGAGGGTACATTTAAAAGTATTTATTATTTATTTTTTATGAATTTTTTATTAGGGAAGTTGTAGGTTTACAGAAAAATGATGCAGAAAGTACAGAGTTCCCATATACACCCCCCACACACATACAGTTTCCCCTATTATCAACACTTTGCATTAGTGTGGTAACTTAGTAAAAACTGATGAAGCAGATTATATTATTATAATTATATATTAACTAGTTCACAGTTTATATTGAGTCACTGTTTTATACATACAGTCCTACGGTTGTCATATTTTAAAATTTATTCTAGTAATGTATATACAACCTAAAATGCCCCCATTAACCCGTAAATATATATAATTCAGTGGTGCTAATTATATTCACATATTATGCTACACCATCTATTTTTTTTAAAGTTTTGAAAATCACGTAATATTTTGAAAGCACACTAAAACTTAATGAAACATTCCTTTTATGAAGTTAATTCTCAATTTTCATTATTTTCTTAATGACCATTAGGCAATCTCTAAATCAACAATTACGTTGTACTTGATATTTTTATATCGAAGTTTTATAAGAATCAGATTTTTTAAAAGTCTATTTTAATATTTTTATAGCCTTTAAAATTTTTTTTTTTAATTTTTAAAAAAATCTAATTTTTTTAGATTACATAAATGTTACATGAAAAATTTAGAGGCTTCCCATATGCTCTGCTCCCCACATCTCCCACACTTTCCCACATTAACAACATCCCTCATTAGTGTGATACATTCATTGCAAATTGATGAACACATTTTGGAGCATTGCCACGAAGGATGGATTATAGTTTACATTGTAGTTTACACTCTCTCCCATACAATTCTGGAAGTTATGGCAAGATATATAATGGCCTGTATCTGTCATTGCAATGTCATTCAGGGCAATTCCCAAGTCCTGAAAATGCCCTCATATTACACATTTTCCCTCTCCCTGACCTCAGAACCTCCAGTGGCCACTGCCTCCACATCAATGTTATAAGTTCTTCCATTGCTAGAATCACAATAGGTTTATAGTAGAATACCAGTATGTCCATTCTAGTCCATAGTTCATTCCCCAATTCTGAGGATTCTGGGATGGGCTACACCATTTATTAACAAAACTTTTCCACCACCACAAACAGAAACTCTGTGCCAATTAAGAATTAATTTCCTATTCCCTACCCCCATTGGATTCCCTGATAACCTGTATTTTAGGTTCTGACTCTATGAATTTGCTTATTCTAATTATTTCATATAATGAGATCATACAATATTTGTCCTTTTTTGTCTGGCTTATGCCATTCAACATGATGTCTTCAAGATTTTTCCATGTTGTCACATGTATCAAAACTTCATTCCTTTTGATGGCTGAATGGCTGAAAAATATTCCATTGTACGTTGTATTAGTCAGCCAAAGGGGGTGCTGATGCAAAGTACCAGAAATCTATTGACTTTTATAAAGGGTATTTATTTAGGGTAAAAGCTTACAGTTACAAGGCTGTAAAGAATCCTACTCAACGGTTCTTTCTCACCAAAGTCAGTTGCCATGTGTTGACGCAAGATGGCGGGCGATCTCTGCCTGGTCTCTTGGGCATTCTCAGCTGCTCAGCTGCTCTTTTCTCTTTGGCTGAAACTATCAGGAAAATGGCTCATCTCTCTTCCCAAGGCTTTAGCTGTTTGAGCCTTCTTTCTGTCACATGGCAGGACCAAAATGACTAAGTTCTCTCCTCTTCAGTGTGTCTTCTTGAGTGAGTGTCCATTTATATAGGCCCACCAAGGGGGCAGGGATTTAAACTGAGTCATGCCTTACTAACGTTGTAGAATCAAAAGCCCTAAATTGATTTTATTAAGTAAACTTAAAATCTTTGAATTTAATACAAAGGGTATCACACCTAGAGGAACAGAACAGTTTACAAACATATCTTTCTTTTTGGGGGATTCACAAAAATAATCTCAAACTGATACATATGTATACACCACATTTTGTTTAACCGTTCTTCTGTTGATGGACACCTGGGTTGCTCCCATCTTTTGGCAATTGTGAATAATGCCGCTATGAACATCAGTGTGCAAACATCTGTTCAAAAGTCCCTTTTTTCAGTTCTTTTAAGTATATATTTAGAAGTGGGATAGCAGGGTCATATGGTAATTCTATATTTAGATTTCTGAGGAACCACCAAATTGTTTCCCACAGTAGATGCACCATTTTACATTCCCGCAACAGTGAAGGAGTTTTCCTATTTCCCCATGTACTCTCCAACACTAGTTATTTACCAGTTTTTAAAATAGTAACTAATCCAGAGTGTGTGATATGGCATCTCATTGTTGTTTTGATTTGCATTTCCCTAGCTAATCTTTTTTTGGAGAAATGTCTATTCTAATCTCTTGCCCATTTTTTAATTAGGATGTTTGTCTTTTTGTTGTTGATTTGTAGGATTTTTTAGAAACATAATCTGGATATTAAATCCTTATCAGTTATGTGGCTTCCAAATATTCTCTTCAGTTCTATAGATTTTGTTTTTTACTTTCATGATAAAGCCCTTTGACACTCAGGTTTTTAATTTTGAAGTCCCATTTATCTATTTTTTTCTTTTGTTGCTCATGCTTTTGGTTTAAATTCTAAGGGACCATTGCCTAACACAAAGTTCTGAAGATGCTTCTCTATGTTTTCTCCTAGGAGTTTTATAGCTTTGGTTCTTATATTTAGGTCTTTAATTAATTTTGAGTTAATTTTTGTATATGGTAAGTTAGAGGTCTACCTTTATTCTTTTGCATATGAATATCCAGCTCCATTTTGTTGAAGATACTATTTTTTCTTCATTGAGTGGACTTGGAACCCTTGTCAAAAATGAATTGACCTACACCAGCACACACCACTCAGAACTGTGTGGGAGAGAGTGTGGTCTACCATGTGAACTGTGGTCTATGGTTGGTGCAAGGCCCTAGGATGTGTAAGTCCATTGAGGGTGGTGGGCCACACTTGTGGGAGATGTTTGTGTGGGATGTGGTGGGAGGTGTGGGAGGTGGGCAACATGGAAATCCCAGGGGGTTCCGTGTAATATTTTCGGTAATCTAAGCACCTCTTAAAATATATTTATATATATATAAATAACATTTTTGTAAGCAAATGCACATATATGCATATATATTTATATATCATTTTACAAATAGTGGTATATATTGTGAAAATTTTGATTTTTACCCACAATAAAAAATAAAGAAAAAAAAAATGAATTGACCAAAGATGTGAAAGTTTATTTCTGAACTCTCAATTTGATTTCATTAGTTGATATATCTGTCCTTGTGCCAGGACCATGCTGTTCCAAATTTGTTCTGCTTTTTCAAAATGAATTTAGCTATTTGGGACCCCATACACGTCCATATGAATTTGATTATTGGCTTTTTCATTTCTGCAAAAAAGGCTTTTGGAATTTTGAATGGGATTGCATTGACTCTGTAAGGCACTTTGGGTCGAAGTGATATCTTAATATTTATCTTTCCAATCCATTTGCAGAATGTCCTTCCATTTATTCACATCTTTCATTTTTTAAAGCAAAGTTTTGAACTTTTTTGTGTGTAAGTCCTTTATGACCTTGGATAAATTTATTCCTAGAAAATGACTCTTTTAGTTGCTATTGTAAATGGCATATTTACTTTGTTTCCTCTTCAGAAAATTCATTAGTAGTATATAGAAACTTCACTGATTTTTGCATGTTAATCTTGCACTCTGACACTTTTCTGAATTCATTTATTAGCTCCAGGAGCTTTTTGTGGATTTTTCAGGACTTTCTATGTATAGGGTCATATCATCTCCAAATAGAAAAGGCTTTATTTCTTCTTTTCTAATTGGGTGCCATTTATTCCTTTTCCTTGCCTAACTGCTCTGCATAGAACTTCCAATACACTGGGAATCCTTGTCTTTTTCTTAGAGGGAAATATTTCAGTCTTTCACCATTGAGTATGGTTTTAGCTGTGAGCTTTTCATAATGACCTTTATCTTGTTAAGGATTTTTCCTTCTATTCCTACTTTTCTGAGTGTTTTTTTTTTTTTTTTCTTTTTTCAAGAAGGGGTGTGGGATATTGTCAGATGCCTTCTTTGCATCAATTGACATGATTGTGTGTACCCCCCCCCGCCCCTTCATTCTATTAATGTGGAGGATAACCTTGATTTTTCTTTTGTTGAACAACCGTTAAATACTTAGGATAATTCCAACGTGATCATGGTGTATAATTCTCTTGATGTGCTATTAAATTCTGTTTCCTAGTATTTTGTAGAGGGTTTTTGCATCCATATTCATAAGGAATATTGTTCTGTACTTTTCTTATGGTATCTTTATCTGGCTTTGGTATTAGGGTGATGTTGGCCTCATACAATGAGTTAGGTAGTGTTCCCTCCTCTTCAATTTTTTGGAAGAGTGTGAGCAGGACTGATGTCATTTCTTCTTGGAATATCTGGTAAAATTCACCTATGAGGCTGACGGGGCTTTTTTTGTTGGGAGATTTTTGATTAGTGATTTAATCTCTTCATTTGTTATTGGTCTGTTCTTCTTGAGTCAGTATAGGTAGTTTGTGTGTTTCTAGGAATTTGGCTATTTCATCTAGGTTATCTAATTTGTGAGCATACAATTGTTCATGGTATCAACTTATAATCTCTTTTATTGCTTTTCTTTTTATTTATTTAGTAGTAATGTCCCTCCTTTCATTTCTGATTTTAGTTATTTGCAACTTTTCTTTTTTCTTTGCTAGTCTAGCTAAATAAATGTTTGTCAATTATTTTCTCTATTGTTTTTATGCTCTGTGTTTCATTTATCTCTGCTCTAATCTTTGTTATTTCCTTCTTCCTTTGTGTTGAATTTGTTCTTCTTTTTCTAGATCCTCCAGGTTGAACTTAGGTCTCTGGTTTGAGATCTTTCTTATTTTTTTAATATAAGCATTTAGAACTATAAAGTTCCCTTTTCAGCCCTTCCTATGCTGTATCCCATAATTTTGGTATGTTGTGTTTTCATTTTTATTTTCCTTAAAGTACTTCCTAATATCCCTTGTGATTTCTTCTTTGACCCACTGATTGTTTAAGAGTATGTTATTTAATTAGTTGTTTAAGAGTGTGTTTAACTTCCACATAGTTGTGAATTTTCCAGTATTCTCTTTGCTATTATTTGTAGCTTAATTTCATTACAGTTGGAGAAGGATACATTATCTGATTACACTATTTTTTAATGTATTGAGACTTGTTTTGGGACCTAACATATGGTCTATCCTGGAGACTGTCCAATGTGTACTAGAGAAGAATATATATTCTGCTGCTGTTTGTTGAAGTATTCTATATATATCTGTTGGGTCTACTGGGTTTATAGTCATTCGTATCTCTTGTTTCCTTACTGATTTTCTCTATAGATGTTCAATCCATTATTGAAAGTTTCCTGCTATTACTAGTACTGTCTATTTCTCCATTTAAATCTGTCAATATTTGTTTAAATATTTTCGGGCTTTTCAGTTAGGTAAATATATTAAATATATAGTCATATTTATTATGTCTTCTTCTTGAATTGAGCCTTTTGTCAGTATATAGTGAGCTTCATTGTCCCTCATAGCAGTTTTTGACTTAGAGTCTATTTTATCTGATATTAGTATAGCTACCCCATCTTTCTTTAGGTTATTATATGAATGGCATGTATTTTTTCCCGTCCTTTCACTTTCATCTTACTTAAATTCTCTTTGAATTTCAGGTGAGTCTCTTGTAAACAGCATATAGTTAGGCCATACCTTTTTATTCATTCTGCCAATCTTTGCCTTTTGATCCATTTACATTTAAAGTAGTAGCTTACAATGCAGGACTTTCACCTGCCATCTTGCTATTTGATCTTTGTATATTTATGCCTTTTTTTGACACTCAATTCTTCTATTGGTGCCTACTTTCATATTTATTTGATTTTTTTAATGTACCATTTTGAGTCCTTTCTCATTTCTTTCCATATATGTTTTTCAGATATTTTCTTAGTGGTTATAATAGGGCTTAAGTTGAATATCCTAAATCTATAACAATCATGTTTGAAATCTTATCAACTTAACTTCAGTAGCATACACATACACTGTTCCTATACCCCTCCACCACCCAACTATTTGTTGTACTTGTTGCAAGTTCTATCTTTATACATCGAGTGTCTGAGGCCATAGATTTATCATAATTTTTATTATGCATTTATCCTTTGTTCTTTCTCTGTGTTTTCATTTATCTTCTTGTCTATAAAACGGGTCATTTTTTTTTTTTTTTTTTTTTTTTAATGACTAAGTGGAACGCCCAAATCTAGTCTTCTTTGTTAATGCTTTCTGGATTTTTATCTTGTTCCTTTGGATGGGCCTTCATTTCCTGTTTCTTTGTCTTTTAATCTTTTTTTGCACACTGTACATTTTAATATTTTAAAGTATTAACTCTGTGATTTAGTCCCTGAGCTGTCTGTTACCTAAGTTTATATCCAGATACTGGTATGATAGAGATTTCCTTGAG
Organism: Tolypeutes matacus; assembly: GCA_026826555.1. Classification (NCBI taxonomy): domain Eukaryota; kingdom Metazoa; phylum Chordata; class Mammalia; order Cingulata; family Chlamyphoridae; genus Tolypeutes; species Tolypeutes matacus. Next base: position 8,405,449 of record JAKSZT010054487.1, on the reverse strand, counting down.
TACCAGGAACTAGCAAAACAAACAAACCAAAGTGAAAAAACCTTTCACCCTCTTCCCAAATTAGTTCTGCATTTCCTGGTGCTCTCCCTCAGAGTTTAGCCTTCCTATGTAAAAGATCAACCCAAGTCAAAATTGAAGTGCAGGGCCCTCTTTATTTTCTGAACCTGTGTCTTGTTCTAGGTTTGTGCTTGCTCCTGGCCTTAGGAATCTTCCTATTTATAGGAATTCTAATGACCCTTATACTCCCTATGAAATAGACTCCTTCCCTCTCTTGGGTGCTTTATTGTGTTCCTTAAAGCAGGTACTTTTTTGCCCTAAGCCATTAAGTTCTTATCTAAGGATAAGAAACTTAATTGTTTCTTATCCTGCTTTAACTGCTTCAACAAGTTGACTTCTGCCTTCTGGGCAACTTCTGTTGAATTTCTATGAAGAGAATGAAAAGATAAGCTACAGACCAAAAAAACAAAGCAAAGCAAAACAAAACAAAACAAAAACCTGCACACCACACATCTTAAAATGGACTTGCATAAATAATATATAAAGAATTCTCAAAGCTCAACAGTAGAAAAAAAATCCAATTAAGGAAAAAGCAAAACACTTTTCACTAAAGAGGATATATAGATGGCAAATTAGTACATACAAAGATGTGCACAACTATGTGATTATACCAAATACCATTGACTGCACACTTTGGATGGAATTTTGCTTTATTGATATGTATCAATAAAATAGATTTGTTTAAAAAAAGAATTTATTTTGAAATAAATTTCCTTTCAAATTTTGAAAAAAAAAAAATGGTGTGCAACCTCATTAACCATTAGGAAAATACAAATTAAATCACAGTGAAATATCAAACACTTCTATCAGGATCACTATTACATTGCTTGCATAGCTACTCCAGGAAACAGTATGAGAGTTTCTTCCAGAACTAAGCACATAGTTACCATAGAACCCAGCAACTGTATTCTTCGGCATTTATCACAGAGAAATGAAAACTTGAATTCATATAAAAACTTGTTCATGAATGTTCATAGAAGATTTATTTGTAATAGCCAAAACTTAGAAACAATCCAAATGTCCTTCAATGGATGAATGATAAAGGATATACTTTAAGAAAAAACAAAATGAAAAAATTGATATACCTGAAACTTTAAACTCTTTTCTTCCACCCTTCTAGTACAGCTGCCATATGCATGATGGCTATAAACTCTGCTTTCATGTAGGTCCCTTGACGGCTCTCATTTTCTGGTATTGGTGCTATGAACTGATTTAATAGTTATTTATATTCCACCCTTTATTATGAAGATTATTTTAGAAGAGTCTCTGTACCAATAAAAAAAATCAAAAGAATAATTTGAAGTTCTTAAAATTACATCTTCAACTAGACTAAAAACATCAGATTTAGGGAAACTGTTTAGATTTATTATTTATGGTGAAATATTTAAGAAACCTAAAATGTTTTTTAAATGTTTGAAAGATTTTATTTAATATTTAAGTCTTTCAAACATTTGAAATCTATTGCATGCTGTCAAATAGAGATCCAAACATATTTTCTCCATATTATCACAATTTTCTTTCTACTTAAATATAAGTTTTTAAGGCTATAACTTTCTCTTAAAGTACTCCTTTAGCCATATCCCATTAATGTTGATTTGCTTTAGCTTTATTAAAACTATATGATACAAAATATTTTAAAATTTTCATTTTCTATTTTGAGCCATGACTTGAATGTATTTACATATTAATTATTTAAATTTGAATGTATGCATTTTAAAAGTGTTTTTGCCATTAATTTTTAAATTCATAGCATTTTTAATAGAAATTTGTCAAAATTTGTTTGATGGTCTTATATATTGCTGTTGGATAAAACATCCTATATTAATGGACATGTTTTCTGTGCCGTCCAATACAGTGGCCACTCAGCATATGTTTGTGGAAATTGAGCACTTAAAATGTAGCTAGTGTAACTAAGAAACTAAAACATAATTTAATTGAATTTATTTAATTTAAATTTTAATGGTAACATGTGATTAGTGGCTAGCATATTGGAAATCATAGGTCTAGTAAGTACTCAAAGTTTGTAAATGATGCTTGTGAACTTGAAAAGAATATGTATTTTCTAAGAATAGGATTCATGGTTCCATATGGTTTGTTAGATCAAAATTGTTAATTGTGCTGTTCAAATCTTCTACTTACTTAATAATTTTTGTTTACTGAATGTGTCAGTTACTGTGGGAGAATGTTAAAATCTTCTACCATGACTGGGAATTCTGAAAATTTCTTTTTATACTTCTGTCATATTTTTTAGTCGTATATATTGAGCTTATGTTATTTTGTACATAAAAGTTTGAATTTATATTTTGATGGATTTTATATTTGGTATATTTATATGTAGTGATTGTCTTTAATATATTTTGCTTTATAGACTGTTTCTTCTAATATTAAAATAAATATAGAAGCTTTTTCTAAGCAGTATTTGAATGGTTTACCTTTTTTTATCCTTTTACTTGAAATCTTTTTCTATCCTTACAATTTACATTTTTTCTTATAAACAGCATTTTTAAAACCAATGAGATAAATTTTGCTTTTCAAGTGATAAGTTAAGTCCATTTATTTATTGCAGATAAATATTTGATTTTATCTTTACAAACAAATCTGTGTTTTCTATGCTTTTAGATTTATGTCTTTGCCCCTTTCCAGTTTTTTTAAACCCACTTCTCACCTCCTTTCTCCTTTTTAATGATATAGAAGTTATACGCTCTGTTTATATTATGTTAGTGTTTTATTCTTGATGTTTGAGCAAACTTACTTAACAAAATCTATAGATTTTCATTTCTCCACCATCCTCTTAAACAATACAGGAACACTAGAATGCTTTATCTTTGATCATCCTCTCTCCCACCCAGTAGCTTACTATGGACAGTGCAGTAAGTACAGTCTATTATGGGTGCAGGGAATATGGGGATGCATTATATGCAGAGAATTTTAAAGATATAATAAAATTAACTAAAAGTCAGTCCACTTTTTTCTTAATGGCAGCATTGAAAATTCTAAACTATATCAGTGATAAAGTACTTGTCCCTGCCTAAATGAACTTTGCCCACTGCCTTGTCCCTGGGGCACTATTGCTTACAAGGAATTATTGTCTAGTGTTTAATTTTCACTTTTATACCCTCAAAATAAGGCATTATGATTATCCTTGTTTTATATATTTAATATTTATTTGGATTTAACCACATGTTTAGCAAGAACATTGCTTATCATTCTTTCTTGCATATATGTCTTTTCTCTGGATGATATTTCCTTATTCTTGAAGAATATCCTTTAGAATCTCTAATAGTGAGGATCCATTAGTGGTAAATCAGTTTTCATTTGTCTGAAAATGTCTTTATTTAAGTAATATTCTAAAATGATAATTTAAATTTTATTTTGATTATTTTTCTCAGTGTTTTGAAGCTAATATTTCATTGATTTCCACTTACCCTTGTTTCTCTTGAAAAGTCTACACTCAACCTAATTTTTATTGCTTTAAATGCAATCTGTCTTTTAATCAGTGCTGCTTTTAAAATCTTTGTGTTAGTTTGCCAAAGGACTGCCGATGGAAAGCACCAGAAATGGGTTGGCTATTATAATGGGAATATTATTTAGAGTAAAAGCTTACAATTTCGAGGCTGTGAAATGTCCATTTCAGGGCATTGGCAGAGATGCTTTCTTACCAAAGTCAGCTACTGGTAAACCTGGGTCCTGCCATGTGGTGAAGCAAGGTGACCACCAATCTCTGCCGAGGTCCCTGCCTTCCAATCCAGAATCTACCGTCTCCCGGAGCTCAGCGATGGGCAACCAGGCATATGACTTGTCTCTTTCTGCTCCTCTTCTCTCAGACCCGGCAACTCTGCTTTCTTCTGGAGTTCAGCTGTGAGCTATCAGGCATATGGATTCTCTCTTCAGCCTTGAGCTGCTTCATAGGCCCAGCCTCTTGTAGGCTTCCTGCTTAAGCTTTGGCAGTTAATGATCCTCGAGTCCTCTCTCACATGACAGGATCAAAAGTGGCAGAACTCCCTTTTTCTCTGTGCCTCATTCTCTGTTTGTCTGTCTCTGTTTATATCAGTCTCAGCAAGAGGACAGAAACCTAATCTGACTCAAGCCTCACTGACATAGCCCTATCAAAAGCCTACTCTTATCAAGTAATATAATCAAAGGCCCCTTAATTGAATTTAATACATTCAAAGGGCCCCACACCTACAGGAATGGATTAGTTTGAGGACATAATCTTTTTATTTTGGGGATTAATAAAATAACTTCAAACGATCACAATCTTCTTTTATGTTTTGATGTCCTATAATTTCAATATGTTCTATCCAGAGTGTATTTCTTTTCATTTTTATGCTTGAGAGTTTTTCAGAATTCCTCAATTTAATGATTCATATGTTTATAATCAATTCTAATATTGTTTTGCTCCATTCTTCATATTCAGCTTTTATGGGACTCCAATTATTTTTTATGTTTTATGTTCTCATTATATCATCCAGGATAGAATCTCTGTCTCATAATGTTTACCTCTTTGTCCCTTTGTATTATAATCCAGGAAAATTTTTTGGTTCTTTTTTCCAGCTCACTAATTTTTTTCTCAGCTAATTCTAATTCTAATAATAATGTTTAACCAGACTTTGGGACTTTAATTTTAAATTATATATTTTAATATCTAGATGTTCAAATTTACCTTTTTAAAAATGGTGTCTTGTTCTTTTCTCATAAGTATCTCTTAGTTCCCCAAACATATAAAACAACTTTTTTTCATGTTAGCATTATTCTATTTCATTTTCTGAAGTTTGGATGTCAGTCTTTGCTGTTCTTTTAAGATTACTCACTCTGGCTTAGAGTGGTTTTTTTCTACTGTAATTTTGTAATTATGGTTATGATCTTTTTTTTTTTTTTTAGTTTTATTGGTGGGTATCACGTGAGGTCTGGTTCCAGAAAGGATTTGTATCTACTGCATGTACCTCAGGAAGACTTAACTACATTAGAATAATTTCTCAGTTTTATACTAACTGAACCAAGCAACTAAATTTAAATAAAACCGCAACCCCATGGAGAGGAAATATCTGGGGCTACGAATTTTCAATGGAGATTATTTCCTAATCACACTGTAGGTCAAGAAAGACACATTTCTTATATTGAGCACTTTCTATGTGCTCATCAGCTCATCACTGTTTTAGTTAATGTGCACAACACACAAGCACACACAGATATTCCTATACAAATATAAAACACGGTGATATTCTAAGTAGTTCACATTCTGTTTAGGAGAGAAGACTAACGATGATGAAAAAAATTAAAGAATTATTGATAGCTAAATGGTGTGGTATTTACTGAGTTAAAAGAAAATTGGTTAATATTTTTAAAATATTTAAAAAGTTTTAAGGAATGTATTAAAGAAATGTGGAGTATTATCTCATATTGAAAGATAAATATGATTAGGATATGCTTGCAAAACAAAAGATAATTCCAGGAGCAAGGGTTCTAAGAAAGAAAAAAAAAGTAGTATTTTTTTTTTCAGAGAACAATGAGGGCGATCATTTTTTACCAATTTTGAGAAAAATATGGCATAATAACTGCTAGCCAGAGCTCCTGAAGGTCAAGTAGAGAAGTATAGACTTGATGTGGTAGCAATAGTGATGGTTAATGATAAAGAAAATAGCTGATATTACTCAGCCTTTATCCTGCTCCTGGCACTGCTATAACCATTTTGATCCTAACAATAACTTTATGAGATAGATACTTTTACTATATTTCAAATGAGGAAACTGAGACACAGAGAAGTTATATAACCAGTCCAGTTTGATTCATATATTAAAGGTAGAGACAGGATTCTTTGCAAGGTTGGATGATGCTGAAATCACGTCTAGTGAAGAATATATTCAGGTGGCAATATACAGATAATTTGGTAAACTGAAAGTTCAGTTTTCTAGAAACAATTACACAGTCTTGATGTAAGGTGAGAAGTGCTTAGATCTTTAAGGGAGCGCAAGTGGGAATGGAGAAGAAAAGACAAATTCCTATAAGGAAAGTTTTCTATCATTCTGTTTAAGGGTCTGTCATGATACCTTAGCTTGGGTTCACATCTTCCCATGTTCTCAATTGTTAGTCTACTCTCTCTGCTCTATCTTCAACTTGACCCTCTCTAATTGCTTCTAAGTTCTATCCAGTTATTATTAAACATACTGAAATGTTTGCTGCATAAAGCCCTCACTCCAGCTCACATCCCTCAACAGCTATATTCTACTTACCTCCTCTCTTTCACAGCTACATTTCTCGAAAGTCATGTCTGCACTTGCTGTTTCATTTTACCTCCATTCATTGACTGACCTCTCAACCTCTCTTCCTAATTGGCTTTTTTTTTTTTTAATTAATTTATTTTTTATTATGGATAAAAATCAAAATTTTCACAATACATACCAACATTTGCAAAATGATCTATAAATATATATGCATATATGTGCATTTGCTTACAAAAATGTTATTTATATATATATATATATATTAAGAGGTGCTTAGATTACCCAAAATATTACACAGAACCCACTGGGATTCCCATGTTGCCCACCTCCCACACATTGACCCAACCAATTCTCTATAAATGCTCTCCCTGAGGAAACCATGGGCCTAATTATTATGAAATTCAACTGATATAATACCTTCCTTACCTTTATAATTTCCCTGGAAACAAGAGACACTTTTTACTCCTACATCATTTTTGATAAACTTTATTTCCCTCACTTCCATGATACTGCATTTTTCCTGCATGTCCTTTTCATCTTCTTTTGTATCTCTTCCTTCCTTTCCTTTTTCTTAAATAGTAATAGGCTCCTGTTCTTTCAGTCTACAATACCTATTCTCCTCAGGCAATATTACAATCCCAAAGGCTTCTCTTTGCATCTAAATTCTGAGGATTCTCTGGAGGAGGATTGGTTATGGGAGAAAAAAATGACATATCTGTTTTGGATATTAGGATGTGAAAAGATTTTAGAGAATCCCAGGTGGAAACGTTTCATAGATAGTTGAAAATATTTATCTGAGCTAGGGAAAACATCAGGGTTGACACGTAGATTGAGTAGTTATATGAGAGAAGCTCACAGACAAAAACATAGGAAAGTCTTGCAGTTAGGATGTAGAAAAAGAGTGTGAGTCATTGAAGGAAATGACTGAAAATGGTCAGAGAATCAGGATAGGCTTCATGTTGGACTGATGCAGGAAGGTGAGAATGAAAAGAAAGAAAGAAAAGGATGCAGAGAGTGGGAATTGGAGGTTAAGAATCCATTGATGATCTTCATTATTTGTAGAGCAATGCAAGAAAAGTCTAATCTTCAAGGGCATAAGAAGTGAATAAGTGGATTTGGAGAAAGCACTGACCACTCTTTCTTGAAGTTTGATAGTAAACTAACATAAGGGCAAGCGTCATGTCCATATTTTTTCACTGCTGTTATTTTCTCAGTGCTCAGCACAGTGCCTGGTAAAAATAACTTCTCAATAAATATTTGTTTAATGAACAAATGATTGAATGATTATAAGGCAAGGCAAAAGATAGCAAGATGACTTATGAGTCAGGGGTGAGTGGTGTAATTATTAGTATTCCCACTTACAATTTTAAACCTCAAACCTCAAATTGTAGTGGTCCAGAAATGGTTTTTACTGATTGACTCATCAACTCCTCTGACAAGACAGATGTCAAATATTTTAACACTTTTATTAGATAAATGGATCATTTATTAACAGCACCATGTCTTGTCAAAGCTTCTAAAATCAATAATTAATAGTTTTAGGATTTGCACCTATAGAAGTACATTATATTCTCTACTAAACTATCTTTTCTCACAGATTGTAACTAAGAAATTTAAAATGTGTATGTGTAGGGGTATTTAAAATGTGAGTTCAGTTATGTTTTGCATAGTTCAAATTTATAACAGGATATGTATTTATTTCACCAAAAAGATTTTTACAGGAACATTGCTCTTTCCACAATCCCTTATTATCCTACATATTCAGAGCCATGAACTTGCCAATCATATGTGGAGTCAGTAGCTGGTGCACAGATATTAAAACAGAGGAAGAATTATATTAATGAAAACTGATATTCCTAAGAATAAGGAATAGGTATCAGAATAAAGACTGCATAGAACCAGCTCTCTGCTCCTCCCCTCTAACTATAACTAAATAATCTTGACATAATTCAACAATCACAAAAGGACTCTGAAAGGTGGAAAGAGGAAGTGGAACTCTTCATGGACTTCAGGACTTGAAGAACCAGGGTGAGTTCCATAGGTTGTGTTTTTATACCCCATATATGCTGGTTTGAGAAGAGTTCTGCAATGTGGAGGCACCAGGCATAGAGGAAAAAAAAAAAAAAGACAGAAAACAAGGCTTTATTTGTTTGGTCAAGACATTGGGAAAGGGGAAGCCCAGGGGAGACTGCTGGAGATTCCCATAGTAAGTGGCAGTGTTGACCTAATTTGCTTGTAGTGGCTACAGCAGAACCTAACCCAAACCCTGCTCCACAATGATGACAGCAGCAGGCCTATCTGCTCACAAAAGGGATATCAGCACACAGGAGAGTGCTGCATATACTGAGAGCATAAAGAGTATGACTGCCTGCTGAAACAAAAGGGTTAAATAGGATCAAGTACCAACATAATATCCAAAATGTTCAGGATACAATTGAAAATCACTCATCAATCACCGGGAAAACCACAATCTAAATGAGAAAAGAAAATCAACAGATGTAAATACCAGGATGTATCAGATTCTGGAATTATGTGGCAAAGAATTTAGGTCAACAAGAGTAAAACTAAGTCAACAAATGATTAAGAATTCCCTTAAGACAAATGAAAAAACCATAAAACCTTAGCAAATAAATAGAAATCATGAAAAAGAACAAAAATAAATTATAGATTTGAAATATATAATAACCCACATAAATTGCAGGTAGTGCTCAATGCTAAAGTAGAGATAATAGGAAATAAAATCAGTGGACTTGAGCACAGATCTAGAGAATTCAACTAAACAGAACAATATAAATAAAATAGATTTAAAAATATATGAACACAACCTTAGAACCTGTGGGACTATTCATACATCAGAGTTCCAAGAGAGGAGAAAGAGTATACGGATGAAAGAGTATCAGAAGAAATAATAGCTAAAAATTTGCAAAATTTGGTGAAAGGCATAAACCTACAGATTCAAGAATGTGATCAAACCCCAAATAGTATAAACCAAAAGAAATCCTTGTCAAGACACATTATAATTAAACTTCTGAACAGTAAAGACAAAAGAAAATATCTTAAAAGTAAGCAAAGAGAAATGACAGGCTGCCAACAGGGGCACGTCAATTTGAATGGCAGCAAATTTCTCATCTATACCTTGGAAGAAAGAAAAAAGTGGCATATTTTTCAAATGCTGAAAGAAAAGAACTAGCAATGCAAATTCTGTTTTTATCAAAAACTATCCTTCAAGAAAGAAGGGAAAATAAAGATGATCTCAGACAAAGGAAAACTGAAAATTTGCTGCTTCCATGCCTACTTTTAAAGAAGAGCTAAAGGAAACACCAAAATTAAAGAAAAGGATAACAGAAGAAGGAAAGGAACTTTGGAAAGGAAAGAACAACAATGAAATAGGTAAAAAGAGAATAAATATAATCAATTTTCCTTCTCCCCAAAGTTTATTAAATCATATCTAATTGTTAAATATATATATATATAATATCTCTTCTGGTGCTCATTGTATGTAGAGGAATTACAGAAAAAAATATATTTTAAAAGTAGAGTGGATAAAGTGACCTTAAGTGGAAGATCAGTTTCAGTACTTCAACTGAAGTGGTAGAATGTTCGTATCAGTAGGCTGTGATAAATTAAATAGGCATATTGGAGTATCTAGAGTAACCAGTAAGAAAAGTATGCTAAATAATATGCTCAAAATTCAGTATAAATAAAACAAGATGGAATTCGAAAAGATGTTCAGATAATCCACAAGAAGAAAAGAAAAGACAAAGATAGGTATAAGAAACAGAGGAATGAACAGAAAACAAATAATGAAATATTTAAGACATCAGTTCTAATGTATCAGTAAATAAAATTAATGGTCTAAACATATTGATTAAAAGAGATTGACAGTATGGTTACAAAAATATGACCCAACTATTTGCTGTCTACTGGAAACTCCCTTCAAACACAACATAGGTGGTTTACAAGTAAAAGAATAGAAAAAGATACCTCATGCTACCAATAATTTCTTAAAAAGCAGAGTGACAAAACAAAAACATCAACCAAGAAGAATCTAATTGACATCTATAGAAGATTCTGACAACATATAGCAAAACACCCATTTTTTTTCATGCAACTGTGGGACATTAACCAAGATAGATCATATCCTGGGTACAAAATAAACCTTAACAAATTAAAAAGATTTGAAATCATGCAGAGTGTGTTTTCTGACTATAATGGAATCAAACTAGAAATCAAAACAGAAAGACAACAAGAAAATATTCAAATACATGGAAAGTAAATAGTACACTTCTAAACTATAGGTCAAAGAGGAAGTTCCAAAGGAAATTTAAAAATTCACTAAATAGAATGAAAGTAAAAATACAACATACCAAGTTTTGTGGGATGCTGCTAAAGCAGGGCTGAGAGGAAATTTCTCTTGCTCAATGCTTTTATAGCAAAAAGGATGTGTCTTAAACCAATAATCTAAGTTCTTTGTTCTAGAAAATAGTAAAAATAAAGAACAAATTAAATCCAAATTATGCAGAAGGAAAAAATAATAAAAATACAATCAGAAATCAATGAAATTGAAAACAGGGAAAAAATAGAGAAAATCAATGAAAGCAAACATTCATGCTTTGGAAAAATCAATTGATAAGCCTCCAGCAAGACTGACAAAGACAAAAAAGAGAAGGCACATATCGACAGTATTGGGAATGAAATAGAGGCTATTACTACACATCCTACCATAATTAAAAGATTAATAAGGGAAAACTATAAGCCATTTTACTCTCGTAAATTTGACAACCCAAATGAATTAGACCAATTCCTCTAAAAGCACAAGCTACAAGAACTTAAACAAGATGAAGAACAACCTAAATAGCCCTATAACCATTAAACACATAAATTTGTAATTATAAATCTCTCCCTATCAAAATTCCCATGCCCAGATAGCTTCAAATGGAGAATTCTATCAGACATTTAAATAAGAATTAACAGCAATTCTATACCACCTCTTTCAGAAAATAGAAGAGAAGGAAGGGATGGAGGGAGGGAGGGAGGGAGGAAGAAAGGAAAGAAAGAAAGAAAGAAAAGAAAGAAAACAAAATTAGACCAATATCTTTCATGAACTTAGATACAAAAATCACCAAAAAGTATCAGCAAACTGAATCCAGCAATGTATAAAAAGAATTATATACACATGACCAAGTGACATTTATTCTGGGTATGTAGGCTGGTTCAACATTTTGAAATCAATGTAATCCACTATTTCAACAGGCTAAATATTATAATATCACATCAATTGATTTAGAAAATCATTTGACTAAATGTGATATCCATTCATGATAAAACTCTCAGTAAATTAGGAATTGAGAACTACTTCAATTGATAAAGTGCATCTATAAAAAAATGATAAAAGAGTGAGTGCTTTCCTCCTATATTGGGACTAAGGCACGGATATCCAATCTCACCACTCTTCTTCAACATAGTACTGAAAATTCTAGTCATTGAATGCAAGAAAAGAAATAAAAAGCATATAGTTTGGAAAACTGTTCCTATTTACAGATGGCATGGTGGTCAATGTAGAAAATACAAAGGAATCAGCAACAACAAAAATCTTGAACTAATGAGTTCAGCAATGTCACAGGACACAAGATAAATGTTCAAAAATCAATTGTTATTTCTATACCTTACTAATGAACATGTGGGCACTGAAATTTAAAAAAAGCACAATACCATTTATAATTGCACAAAAAAATGAAATAATTATGTATAAATCTAACAAAATACACATGGGACTTGTATGCTGAATTCTACAAAATGGTGATGAAATAAATAAAAGATTTAAATAAATCCTCTTTATTTAAATAAATGGAGATAAGTATTGTCCATGTTCATGGATTATTAAGACTCAACAGAGTAAAGATATCAATTTTCCCTAAATTGATATATGGGTTTAGCACAATTCTTATCAAAATTCCAGCAAGGATTTTGTAGATATAGGCAAGTTTATTCCATTTGTATGGAAACACAAAAGGACCAGACTAGCTAAAACAATTTTGCAAAAGAAGAATAAAGTGGGAGGAATCACCTTACCCAATATTAAGGCTTACTACAGAGCTGCAGTAATGTAGACAGTGTGATGTTGGTGGGGGATTAAAACATGGATCAATGGAACAGAATAGAGAACCCGGAAATAGGCTGACTTACAACTATTTGATAAAGGCTCAAAGATAATTCAATGGAGGAAGGTTAGCCTTTTGAACAAATGGTAATGGAGTAATTGGATATTTATAGGTAGAAAAAAAAAATGAACAAACTCAAAAACAGATTGTAGGGAAGCGGATGTGGCTCAGGTGACTGAGTTCCTACCTACCACATGAGAGGTCTGGTTTGGTTCCCAGTGCCTCCTTAAGAAGACAGCAAGCTGGCATGACGGACAGGTGTGGCAAGCTGATACAACAAGATGATGCAACAAGAGACACAAGAAGAAAAACATAATGAGAGACACAACAAAGCAGGGAACAGAGGTAGCTCAAGCAATTAGGTGCCTCCCTCCCACATCAGAGGTCTTAGGTTCAGTTCCCAGTGCCTCCTAAAGACACAGCACAGAGCAAGTGCAAACAATGAGGGGGTGGGAATAAATAAATAAATAAAACAAATCTTAAAAAAAAAAAAAAACAAAAACAGATTGCAGACATAACTGTAAAATTATGAATCTTTAAGGAAGAATAATAGGAGAAAATCCCTGAGATTTAGGGCTAGGCAAAGAGTTCTTCAATGTGACACCAAAAGCATGAAAAATTGATAAACTGGATCTCATCAAAATTAAAACCTTTAGCTCTGCAAAAAAACCCTGTTGAGAGGATGAAAAGACAAGTTATAGCCTGGGAGAAAATATTTGTAAACCACATTTCAATGAGAGACTAGTATTTAGTATTTAGAATACACAAGGAACTCTCAAAATTTAACAGTAAAAAAACAAATGGGCAAAAGACATGAACAGATTTTTACCAAAGAGGATAAACATATGGAAAATAAGCACCTGAAAAGGTGTTTTACTATGTTAGCCATTAGGGAAATGCAAATTAAGACCATGGTCAGATATTCCTATATACTCACAAAAATGGTTAAAGTGAAAAAGTAGTGATAACACCAAATCCTGGCAAGGATTTGAAGAAACTGTTTCACTCACAAATTGCTGGAAGGAATATAAAATGGTACAGCTGCTAATGTTAAGAGTTTGGCAGTTTCTTAAGAAACAAATTACACATGACTCATCAATTTTACCCTTGGGCATTTATGCCAGATAAATGGAAAGTTATATTCACTAAAAAACCTATCCATGAAAATTCATAACGGTTTTATTTCTAATGGCCCCAAGTTGGAAATAAACCAGATATCCTTCAATGAGTGAATGGTTAAACAAACTGTGGTACATACATACATAACATTGGAGTACTACTCAGCAGTAAAAAAGGAACAAATTATTATTATTATTATTTTTTTTAAAGATTTTATTTATTTATTCATTTATCCCCCCCCTTGCTGCTTGTGCTCTCTGGGTCAGCTAACCACGCCACGCGGGCGGGCCTGCCTTCACCAGGAGGCCCCGGGAACCGAACCCAGGGCCTCCCATATGGTAAACAGGAGCCCTACTGATTGAGCCACAGCCTCTTTCCAGGAACAAATTATTAATACATGTGACAATTTAGATGACTCTCTTGGGACTTATGCTGAGTGAAAAAAAACCAATCCCCCAAAGTTATAAACCGCATGTTTATATTTGTATAACATTCTTGAAATGATCAAGTTATGGGAATACAAAACTCATCAGTGTTTGCCAGGGATTAGGGATGGGAGCTCGGGGTTGGAAGAGAAACAGCATAATTATAAAAGGACAAAAAAGGGGACTCTTAAGTTGATGGAACTGTGCTATATCTTGACTGTGGTAGTGAACACACAAATCTACCCATGTGATAAAGTTGCATACACACAATTGTAGACAACTGTATGTAAGTCTACAATTATCTCAAAATAAGTTAAAGAAAAAAAAAGAATGGATACCAAGAATCACACACACAGGCAAGGAAAATACAGCAAGTTCGTGAACCTGTCAAATCATTAAGATTACTGTTAACAACTAGTTTTGGCTTCAGCAATTTTAAGGTATCCTATCTGAGGATCCCAGAAAGTGCTAGATTCAATATCTTGTTACAGAGCACTTTAATGACTACAGTGTTTTATCTTGTCTTCATAATAATCCATTTGAAAAGATTGGGTCTGGTATAATTTATATTTTAAAGACAAGGAAATTAAAGGATCAAGTGATTTAGGGACATTTCCAGTGGCAAAAACCTAGGTACTGCAATGTAAGGAAAGAGAAGTAACTCTAGACTGCTGGCCCCTTTTTCTAGGCCACACTAACTTCCCCAAACATCAGCCATTCATTACCCCACAGCACACACTGAATCTTCCCTAAAGCACACTTCCTTTGTTAACCACAGAACCCACTCCTTGCTCTCTGGAGGTCAACTTCTTAAAAATAACTAGGGAAGTATGTTCAAACATGATTATGGAGGGTTTTGTACTCCAGATAAGGAGGTTAGATATAATTTGATTGACAGTGTCATTGAAAGTAGTTGAATAAAGAATATAAACAAATGAGATTGGAAGAATTAAATTATGGAAACTACTACAATAATCCAACTGAGAATTAGGAAGGATCATTTTTCAAGGATCTGAAGAAAGAGACAAATATTTATTGGATTCCTACTATAGATGTTGGGAAATATAAAGACATTTAAAACAGTGATGGCCATATGGGCAAAAATTTAATAATGTCTTTTGTAAATTACAAAACCAAACCCATCCTTACTAATAAAACACAGCAGCAAATGTTTGTTGATGCTATATGATTAATGGATAAAAAAGTTAAATTGACCTTTATTAGTGAAAATAAGTCATTCAACTGATATACAGAAATTTGCTCTTGATTTTTCCAAAATTCAAACTGACAGAATTTCAAACTGTGACTGATATATGCTCCCACAAAGATTAAATTTCCCCTGGATCAGTAATACTTTTTTATAAAGCAGTTCTTCACATCTTCAAGACCAAACTGGTCCCTGCTGGACATTCATCCATTGCTAAATTCAGCAACAGCCCCAAATCAGTTATATCCTGTGTCTGATGGACATTGGATAAAACATACACTATTAATGAGAAGATAAAATTGATTTTGGGAAACTGAAAATACAGTGGGGAGACTCATTCAAACTAGCGCTGCTATTTAAATGGCTCTGCCTTCATTTCTAAAAGGACTGGCCACACTGACTGATTGAAAACGAGAACTGTCTCTGCAAAATATGTAAGAAGGAGGTGGGTGGTGTTATCACATATTAATAGTTCTCATAATTTGGTGTGCATAAGAATCACCCGAGGGAGTTGTTAAAATGCTGACTCCCAAACTACACCCCACCTCCATCCAAAGAGTGTGATGTGCTAGGCCTGGAATGAGATGTAGAAATTTGCCTTTTCTACGTGTAGGTGACTCCCTTCCCACACACACCTGGTTGATTGATTCTTATGCACAATAAAATCATCTGGGAAAATACTGTGAAACACTGGACGGAGTATACAGTCCACACAGTGTCATTTTGTTTAAAGAAGGAAAGAGACTCAGAAAGGCTATAACCTTGCCTGGGGTCCTGCGGTTAGATTATTATGTGTTGATTTAACCATCACCCCTTTACTATGCTCTCTTTATCTAGGAAGTCCACACAAAACATGGCAGCAGCATTCTAATGTGTTAACATCTCCTGTCAAGGAAATGAGAAAGCCTAAAACTGCAAGCAAGAGAGTCCCATCCATCGGCTATATGGGATCGAGGCCCCCTCTCAATTAGAGGTGGAGTGGACATCACCATCCCAGAATCCTCAGGATATGGAATGAACGATGGACTAGAGTGGACTTACTGTTATTCTACTATAGACTTATTGTGATTCTAGCCTTGGAAGAAATTACAACATTGATGTGGAGGCGGTGGCCACTGGAGGCTCTGGGAGCAGGGGAAGGGAAAAACAGGGTTAATACAGGGGCGTTTTCGGGACTTGGGAATCGTCCTGAGAGTGACATTGCAATGACAGATATAGACCATTATCTATCTTCCCATAACCTACAGAATTTTTTATTGTCTAGAAGAGAGTGTAAATTAGAGTGTAAACTATAATCCATACTCAGTGGCAATGTCTCAAAATGCTTTTATCAATTGCAATGAATGTACCACACTAATGAAGGATGTTGTTTACGTGGGAAAATGTGGGAAGTATGGGGAGCAGGGCATATGGGAATCCTTTATATTTTTTATGTAACATTTATGTAATCTAAGTATCTTTAAAAAATATATATATATATATTAAAAAAAAAAAAGATTTCCCTGTTGAGCCGTAAAATGCTTGACAGCCAGCGTACTGCTGAGTGCTGGGACCCAATCTTGTCCAGGGCATTGTTTGATATGGAGCTAGTAATGAGTCCAGGAAAGGAACATCAGGAGACAATTTAAACCTCTGTTTTCCCATAATCATACCTTGCTAGTTCATGAATTGTCATCCTCAGGGCTAAGTTCCCTGCTCCCTCTAATAGCTTAAATCTTTGCAAATTGGAAGATGACGGTCTGGTAAGGACCTTCTGTATCAGGACTAGCCTTTCCCTTTCTAGGCATCCTCCCTTTTCTACCACTTCTCTTATTAGGTTAAAATAACAAAAGGATTTGTTTGTAGCAAAAACACATCTTTCATGGCCAAAAAGCAAAAAAAAAAAAAAAAAAAAAAAAAAGTAGAGAGAGTATTACATTTTTCTAAAGCCTGTTTCTTATTAAGCCAGACTTGATTGGTTTTAGACCCAAGAGACATAGGCCAGTGCTTAGTTCCATGGCTTCCTTAAAGTTATATCCCCCCAGAATCTTTTCTTTTCCTATTTTCTCTTGGAAAACTAACCAAAGGAACACATTTTCAACCTTGATGCTATCTCCTAAGAGGTTAGAAGAATCAGTTAACTTTTTCCTGTATTTGTACTGTCGGCTTCAATATTCTCCTTGATATTACTTTATTTTTTTTTTTAATCACAAGTCTCTCAGCAATAGCAAATTTTTATTCATGCACATGATGACTGTGATTTTCTAGATAGAGTTTTGTGCTTTGGAACTTGAATTGCAATGCAATTATCTTTCCTTTTTTACCCTTGCTTTCCAGGGAGATAACCCTACAAATTTTGATTTTCTAGGCATAGTATGGTCTTTGAATTGCAAATTTTCCTTTCCTTTATATTTTTAGGCTGAAATTTTTATATTGCAAAATGCTTTCTTATAGATTTATACACACACCATACATATGCCCATATGCATTTAAACATATATGTTCATTAATTCAAATATAGAAGATAGGTAATAAAATCCTGCTCAGCAATACCTTGAGGACTTGTCTAATTTCAATATTTCATATACACAGAAACACAAGAAAACATCTTCCTGAGTTCTTTTCAAACTGACTGGTTAATTTACCATGTCAACCGAGGACATGTTCACAAATCAAACGAGTGTGTTCTGTCCTTTAGGATTACAGTAAAATTTGAATATTAGCCAGAAGTTGGAGGAACAGATAATAGAATATTGGCTATGACATTTCATAACAAGCTTAGAATATTCAAATTAGGAGGAAACTTTGAAAAAAGCATCTAAACTATACATGCTTTGTAAGAACCTGATAAGAATGATGGCTTTTCCTCCCCCTCCCCAAATTGTATGCATGCCTACATATGTCTATACATATGTGTGTGTATATACATTTTGGTTAAAATTTCAGTGGGCTTTCTGTGTGTCCTGAACTCCCGGCCTAGACGACTTGATTAACTCTATTACTTGTAGATGAGGATACTTGGCGCTGACTTCATTACTGCATCCATCACATCTAGTGCATTGCCTGGCAAATGGTATGCACTGAATAAAACAGATATTCAGTGAATGAGTTAATGACTAGTTGCTTGTTTCTTCACAGATCTTTCTTTTCTTCTCTCTTTCCTTCTTTCTCTTTTTCCTTCTTCCTCCCTTCCATCCTTCCATCCTTCCTTCCTTTCTTTTTCTTTCTCTCACTTTCTTCTTCCCACAGTTCTAATTGTTAGAACTGAATTGAAATTTATCTCCCTGCAAATTTGAACTCCCTGTAAATTTCTACCTACTTGAAAACAACAAAGGAAAACAAAACATAATAATGTGTTTTTGATTTAGCTTTAAAAAAAAACACCATAGAAATATTTTAATACAATTACCAAGAACCTTTTCAATTTCTTTTTTTCCAAACTAAACATTCTCTTGAAATATGCCTCATATTAGATGGTTTTCAGAACCTCTCATGAGTCTCGTTACATGGTTCTGGTCTTCTGAGCACTTTATATATCTCCTTCTTGAAGGGTGAACCAGAAGGTGAACAATTCCCCAGATTGTACTTTGGTCAGTGCAGGGTAGAGTTGGACAATGATCACTTTTAATATAGGTATATTTGACGTAAATTTACCATTGTCTTTTCAGAATCTCAGGATATTGCTGACCATAGAGAACTGTGGCACAGTATTTTGAGAAAGCCCAGTTCCTTGTACCTTTTTCTTTTTTGCTGAAAGTAAATGGAGATCCAGAATATGAATCAATAAAGAAGTTAACTGAACTTGAGGAAATCAGCATTTCTTCAAACCACTCGAGCTCCCAAACTAAACAGATTTTGAAGGTCTAAAAATTGCTTAAGAAATGGAAAGGTTTCAGTGAATGGAATTTGAGATTTGTCACAAGAGGCTCAGGTTCTTTGATTGATAGATAGATGGCCATCCTCATTATTCCAGGGCAGCAACATACTTAAGACTATTTAAAAATCACAGATGAGAGTTCTTATGGACACATCAAGTCATAACATCCTAATTGACCAACTAGAGACACAACAAATGAATTCAAGGCTCCCTTAGTTATAATCAGCAGGAGAGAGAGAACGGAGAGTGCTTACTCAGATCCAGAGGTATTTCTAAAACCTTTTTATTGTAAAATAAAATAGAGATACAGAGAACCACATAAAACAAATCTATAATTTAATGAACCACCCAGATTTAAAAAACAACAACAAAAAATCCTCTTGGCCAGGTGTCTTAGTTTGCCAGCATGCTATGACAAATACCACTGAATCAAGATTATTTTTGGTTTGACCAAGCTACCACTTGCCCCTACCTGCTCCATCTCCCACCCCAGACTACCTAGAAACTAATCTTGCAGCTCTGGGACAACAGAGAAAATCAACTCTAAGTGCAGGGAAAGAAAAAGGAAAAAAAAAAAAAAGGCAAAAAGACAACAGAAAATACTGCCTATAAAAATTATCAACCTTGCCCCCACCTTATCCCCCTGCCCCTTTGATACCACAAAATGAGTTGGCTTAATTGACAGGGTTTTGAGGTTATAAGTCCAAAATCAAGATGCCTGCAAAGTGTGCTTTCTCCTGGAGTTTGTGGCATTCTGGGGCTGGTTACTAGCAATCCTTGGGGTTGCTTGGTTTGTAGCACTGCCTCTGCTCACATGATGGTGTCCCCTCCTTTTGTTGTTTCTTCCTTTTTCTGCTGACTTCAGGCTTTTCTTCAAAAAGCCTCCAGTAATAGTATTAAGACTTACCCACATTCAGTTGGACCACACCTTAACTAAAAAGAGCATCTTCAAGAGGTTCTAGGTACAATGGGTTCACATCCACAGCAATAAGATTAAGATTAAGAACACATATATGCATATATATTTATATATCATTTTGCAAATGTTTGTATGTATTGTGAGAATTTTGATTTTTACCCATAATAAAAAATAAATAAATAAATAAATAAAAATAAAATTAAAAAAAAAAAAAAAAGAACATGTCTAAATTGGAGTACATCATTAACTACACCAGATACCCAAGAGCCTCTCTTCCTGCCAAATTATTATCCTCACGTTTACAATAGAGTTCTGTGTAGATTTATTACTAGACACCACAGTTTAGTCTTGACCATTTCTTTTTTTTTTTTTTTAATTTTAAATTTTTATTTTTAAAGATGCTTTAGATTACATAAAACTTACATACAAAATATAGGAGATTCCCATATGTCCCATCCCTACCCTGTCCCATGCTTTCTCACATTAACAACATACTTCATTAGTGTGGTAGACTTGTTACCATTGATGAACACATATTGAAACATTGCTACTAATGGTGGACTATAGTTTACATTACAGTTTACACTCTATCTCGCACAATTTTGTAGGATATGACAAAATACACAATGGCCTGTGTCCATCATTGCAATGTCATGCAGGACAATTCCAATGTCCCAAAAATGTCCCCATATTGCACCTATTCTTCCCTGTCCCTCCCCTCAGAACCTCTGGTGGCCACTGCCTCCACATCAATGACAAAAGTTCTTCCTTTGCTAGAATAATAAGAAGTATATAATAGAATAATAATAAGTCTATATTAGTCCATTGTTCATTCCCCAATCTTGAGGATTTGGGGATGGTGATACCTACTCTGTTTCTAATTGAGAGGAGTCTTAGGACCCATGAGGTGGGTGGATGGAACTATCTTGCTAGCAGTTGCAGACACTCTCTATTTCTTGGGATGGGCATTGTCCATCACCATCTCATTGTTAGTTGTCCTGGGTGAGTCCAATGAACTGGAGAGTATGTGTTGAAACTCTGCTGAGGTTCAGGACTCAAATGGCATATGAACGGACCAAAGATTTAAATCTCTGGGACACATATCTAACAAGTATAGTGCTAATTATAGGTTCAAATAAAAGGTACAGAAAAACATTTGTTGGGAAACTATAAATGAGTTTAACTTTGTTACACTGAGGAGCATAAATTCCAAAGTAAGGCCCATTGACAGGGTGCCAAATTCCTGAGCTTGTCTGTGCTGCTTATACGGTCTGGATGTCTCCAGAGCCTTCAGGAGTCCCACTGTTTGAGGCACTGTTTACTGTGGCAGTCAATGAGATCCTGCTGAGACGTGCATAAGTGTAACCTCTGGAATGACCTCCCAACTCACTTTTGAAATCACTTAGTCATAGAAACTCATTTGTATTTACTATTTCCCCCTTTTGGTCAAGGTCTTTTTCCAGATCCATTGCTGGTTGATGCTTGGTAATAATTCCTCAGTGCCAGAGAGGCTTATCCCTGGGAGTCATGTCCCACACAGAGGTGCAGTTAATGATTTTATATGCTGAGTTTGGCTTAGAGAGAGGCTACATTTAAGCAACAAAGAGGCTTTCAGGAGGTAACTCTTAAGCAATATATAACACTGGGCTAAGTTTCAATTTTACAAGAAAAGGTTCATAAATACAATCATCAATATCAAGGGCCTGACATAATTGTCTGTCTTGCTTCACTAGGCACTGCCCTTGTACATTTCTTTTTATTTGATTCTCCCTCTGATCCTTTCTTTTCTGTAAAAGTTTTCTGTTGAAGAACCCAGGTCATTTGACCAGCAGCATTTTCCATCAGTCTAATTAGTGCTAATTGCGGAGTCATGGTCTAGTTCATGATGTTCCTATGCCCTTCCTATTTGCTGCAAATTGGCAGCTAGATCCTGTGGCTTGATCACATTCATGTTGGTTACTATGGCAAGATTATAGGAGATGTGGTTTTTCATGAGAAGGCACTTGATGTCTTAATGTTTTTATTTCTGATACTAGCAGTCATTTCTGCTCAATGTCTGCTGAAACCATTAATTTATTGGGGGTTGCAAAATTGTTATATTCCAGATTTTCATTTCATTTTATAATGCTTCCACTGAAGGTCCATACATACTTGATTATTTTCCTCTATTTACCAGTTTTTAAAATAATAGTTTTATTCCTATTATACTCTGAAGGTAACCAGTAGGTATGTTCAGTATCATTAGGAATTCATGGATTTAAGCATATTTGATGGGGTTCAATCTGTTACTATTATTAGCTTCATCAAAGCTCAAATTGCCCTTCCCATTTTTGAGCAATTTGAGTCTCTTCAAGTTGGGTCCTAAGTCTTTTTGACATGACTGTACCAGTCTTTGGTACTTTGAATACTTCCACAATCTGGTATGGAGATGATCATTGCTACTGGTTTGATTTGTTAGTCATTGTTTCTACACATTTTCAGTGAAGAGACTTAAAAAAATTACTTATTCTGCTATTTCCAATTCAAATTCAGAACTTCAGAGTTTTTACTTAAATACCTCTATTACATCTTTTTCTTCTTCCTTACCAAGAATTCTGGTTCTTAAGGACACAGGAGATGATAATTATTCATGCTTTGTTTTAGTTTCCTTGGCTGCTCAAGCAAATACCATACAAAAGGATGGCTTAACAATGGGAATTTAATGGCTCACAGTTTTGAGGTCCAGAAAAAGTCCAAATCAAGGCATCAAGGAAATGTGTTCTTCTTGAAGACTGGCATTCTGGGACTGTCTGCCAGCAATCCTTGGTTCTTGGCCCCTCTGTCACATGACAACACACATGGTGGCCTCTCCAGGCCTCTCAGTTCTCTTCCAGGTTCTGCTGAATTTCACCTTCTTACTTCTCATGGCTTTTTCTCTAAATCTGTGTGAATTTTATTCTGCTTATAAAGTACTCCAGTAATAGGATTAAAATCCAGTTTGGGTCACACCTTAACTGAAAAAACCTTATCAAATGTCCAACTTATAATGGGTTCACATTCACAGAGCATGTTTTTCTGGGGTACATACAGCTTCAAACCATTGCATGTTTATCCCACATTGAAACCACAACACTCATAGAATAACAGTACTAATCTACTAACACAAAAGTAGTTACTGACAACAGAATTTTTGTGCTCACCTTTCCCTTCCCCTTCATTTTAAAAACTTATATATACATAAGAACCACTGCATACTACATTCTTCCTTTTTAAGCTCTCATCTATCCTTAAGTCTACAAGCAATTATTTCATGTTCAACCTTACTAATCCTGTCAGTGTCTCTTCAGTCATTTTGATTTCCCTAGCTTTTTAAAGAAAGGATACTAGGAGAAATAGTACCTGAGTTCCTAATGTTGATATTAGTTTAGTTTTTCTGGATATAAAATTCTTGGCTCACATTTTCTTTCAATGAGTTCTTTAGTATTTTCTTCTGACAAAAGTGTTGCTGTTGAACAAACTGATAATTATATAATTTCCTTTCCTTAATCAGTTCCTTGATTTTTTTGCTTAGTTTTCCAAAGGTTTTTTTTTCCTCCTTTAAAGTTCAGTAATTTCTCTGGAATCTGTCTTGGAATTCATCATTCTGAGTTAATGTTGTCACATTTGTGCTGTAGTCATTCACTATAAAATTTCATTTTTCTTTTAAGGAAAGTTTTTTTTTAACTATAACTTTTAACATGCACTCTGTTTCTTTGATTTTTTGTTTTCTTCTTCAGGATCTACTATTATCCATAAGTTAGATTTTCTTTTTTTCGTCTGTTTTCAGTGTTGTCACTTTCACTCAAATATCTTGTATTTTTTATTTCTTTCTGATTTAAAAAATTTTGTTCCCTTTGTTCTGTGTTTTTCTTATGACATTATCTCTTGTGTTTAATCCCCTTGTTTCTTCTAATATAGTTTAGTATTGGAAATTTTTCTTATATTTTGAATTCTTTTTGTAGTTTTTCTAATTCTGGTTCAAGTTTTTCTTTCAGGTCATGGATAGTTTTCTGAATGCCTTTTAGATCTTTTAGAAATACAGTTTTCCTATTTTTATGTTTTAGTCTGTCTTGCTGCAATGCTTTCATTATCTCTAGGTTTGTTATTCTGCTCCTTATTTTCTTTTCTCTTATAAGAACTTTCTATGGAATTTGCCCTCAATACATTTCTGTTACTCTTTATGTGGATTTAGTTTTTCTAAACTTTTAGAAGGAGATTTGGTTCAGATACTATTTAAATTACATTTTAAAATTTTAGAATAGATTTAGATTTACTGAAAAATTGAGACAATAGTAGTGCTCCCACATACTATACCGAATTTCCCCTATTATTAACATCATACATTAGTGTGATACATTTGTCATAAGTAATTAACCAGTATCGATGCATTATTATTTACTAGAGTACATGCTCTACTCAGATTCCCTTAGTTTTTACCTAATGCCTTTTTCTGTTCCTGGATCTCATCCAGGACGTCACATTACATTTAGTTATTATGTCTCTTTAGGCTCCTGTTGTCTGTGACAATTTCTCAAATATTTCATGTTTTTGATGATCTTGAGAGTTTTGAGGAGTACTGTTGAGGTATGCTATAGATTGCCTTTTAATAGAGATTTGATGTTTTTTACAATGGGGTTTTGGGTTTTGGAGAGGAAGATCACAGAGGTAGAGTGCCATTCTCATCCTATCATATCAAGAGGACATAACTTATCACTGATCATGTTAACCTTGGTCACCTGGCTGAGATGGTTTGCCAGGTTTCTCCACTATAAAGACCCTCTCCCTGCTGCCCCACCTCCCACTTTTAATATTGTACTCTTTAGAAGGAAGTCCCTATGCTCCACCTTCTTGAAAACTGGACTATCTGAATAAATTATTTAAAATTTTTCTGCATGGGCAGATTAGTCTATTCTGTAGATAGCTTTCTTCAACCTCACAAAGTTCCCTTTTGTATCTTGTAGCATAGTCTTGGAAAAATATTGTACTTATTTTTTAGATTTCTTGGCTCTGCTCACTTTTATCTGGACTTTTTCCTTGATCACTGTTTTCCCCTGTCCTTTTCAATTTTGACCACATTCCCACCTATTTCTCTAGTGGGTCCTTACCCTATAATGGAGCTTTGGCTGGTTTGTTTCCATAGTCCATATGTGCTAGGATTCAGATCTCATTGCAAGCTCCTTGCATTTATTTAACTATCAATGGAATGGGCAAAACTGCAACCAGCTTTAGCTGCTGCTATGTAATGGGCCTGATTCTCTCCTCCATGTGCACATTTGTCTCTTTTGAGTTTCTCCTGTTCTCAGGTCCATGACATGCCTCCTCAACCCTTTCTGCTTTCTTCTGAACCGAAGTTGATGCCAAGCAGGTCTTTAGAATGTTGTTGGTTTTTTCCTACCCTTTTATATTTTGGGTTAGTGGAGATTCTTGGACATACAGATAGGTTTAAAATGTTGTCCAAGTATTTTTTTTTTTTTTTTTTATTCAGGAAGATAAAAACTGTGTTCCTGAATGCTACTTCCCCCCTCACACACACATACCTTTCTTATTGGTCATTGAAATCATCTTCTAACAGGAAAAAGCAAATACTTGGTAGGATCATGTATATGAAATTATCAAAATGTTCATCCTTTCCAAATTTCCCCCTACTTTGATGAAATTGCCTTTATTCAATTTGGGTGTGGCTTATTTGCATGTGCCTACTTACCCATATACACAAAAGCACATGTACAACACATAAACTCTCAAACAGACATTAATCATGGATACACATACCCTCATATATATATACACACATAGATACATTCACACACGCCAACACACATATACTCAGACCAATACATGCACACACACAAGCAAATATATAAATGTTGAAATATGTTTTCTAAGTGAATTCATAGAGTCAGCATAGAGTTTTCAGTGTGATCCTTAGTCCTTGTGTTGCCTACAAAATACATAGAAAAGAATGTCTTCAATATAAATTTATAGAAGGGAAAGGAAGAATGAATAATTTATTCCTCAACAAAGCTATGGATGTTATGGAAACCTATTTCCCATATAAGATGGTAAAAAACAAATAGAAAATTACAAAAAAAAAATGGTATCTTTCCCTCAGTTAGGGCTCAATCCATTATGTAACCTCTTAGATTGTTTAAATTATCAGATCTTTCAACTATTTTCCTTTTAACTAAATAAAATCCAATCAAAAATAAGATATTATTTCCTAGGATCCTGAATTAAATTTTCATATGAGATATACAGAGAAATTTAATCAATGATTATGGTTAGGGATTTAAATCCACTATTCTTCCTTAATTTACATGATAAACAAATACCTATGTGAATTCTCCCTGAGAAGGTAATCACATACTGTATTTAAATAGACTTGCATCTTTAGCTTAATTTAACTTGAAAAAGAAATATTTATGTTCTCATTAAATCTGTTCCACAGATTTATTTCATTGATTTAAGTTTCTTTTTATAAAGCACATAAACTGCCCATACTCATAATTACCCTAAATTTTAAAAATACAGTCACAATTCAATCATTAGAGAAAGGAAGCAAATCTTCAGTCCATTAGCAGTTGTTTATAATAGCACATCTCAATTGATTAAACTGCAGAGTTTTTTAGGTCTGTTTTATAAATTGAGCCTAGTCAAGTAAACATAACATTTGGTAATAGTCTTCATAGTAACTGTCAAAATGACTTATTGTTTTTCCACTCTTGCATTCCTTTGGAATTAATAATACCTTTGTGCCCTTTATAACACTTATTATTGATGTCATGAAGTTCTCTATATTTAATGAGTAGATGTTTCATTATAGTGCATAGTTCCGTTGACAGAAAAATTTTCTAATCTGTTTCTCTTTTCCTCTTGATTGAAGGATTGTAAATATGCAATTAGCAGTTGAAGTAGAAGTAAAAGAAGAAAATATCAACTGTCAAGTATTTCTGTTGAAAGACACATGATGCATTAAGCTAACAGCAAGACAAAAGCATCCTTGCCAATAAGCCTGAAAGTTGCAAAATATTTAAACATTTGCTTTTCTTCTTCTATGAAATAATTGTAGTCATTGTCTTCTATGAAACAAAAATGAATGGAAATGCATATTCATTTCCAACAAAGTTGTCTAAGTTTAAGCTCTTATACTTTCCTACCAATAATCTGCTTATGATTTCTAGAGTTCATCGCTTTGTAGTTCTTTTTCAATAGTGATGGGTCAATTAGTTTCCAAGAAGGGAAGGAAATAGAAAATACACCTATAGCAGTTTATAACTTATATGTGTTATTGGTCATAAGAGCAGTATAATGCTAGAATATCTTGGGTCAACACCATCTAGAATTTTCTTACTACTTCCAGTTTATTAATTTAATCTCAGATGTAGCAGGAAGACTATCATATTTTGGTGTATTAAATTATATACAAATTTTCTATTACTTCATTTTTAGTCTCATGACTTTGGATAGGTATCTATCTACCTTTAACTTCATGAGTCCTATATTTTCCAGCAGATTGCCAGAAACACCATGATTTATAAGGCCTATAAGCACATTCCCTGTTCATAGAGTAAAAATATTCAGATATTTGGAAATGTGCAAATATATCGTGGAGATTTTACAGTTAGAAATGCAAATAACTCTATTTCTAATTATTATTTTATGGAAGGTTCTACAGTTGTAAATTACTTTTCCCAATTTGTTAACTCTGTTTATGTTTTATGGAGAACAATTCTTAATTTTGAAAGACTCAAAGTTTTATTTTTTCCCATCATTGAAAAATAAATTCTTCCTTATTTTGAGGAGACAGACAAGGGGATTCTCTATTTCTTCTGTTAACTTTGTGATTTTATCATTAATGTCTAAGTATTAGATTCACTAGTAACTTTTATTTGCATGTGCTCTGAGGTAAAAGTTCTTAACAAGGGGTCAATGAGCTTGAATTTAAATTAAAAATAAAATATTCTTGTGGGGATGTGTTGGTGTAGGTGTAATATATTTATTAAATAATACACAGTATAGTGTAGACTTAGTAAGGGGTCCATGGTTTTCACCTAACTGGCAAAGGGGTCTGTGGAACAAAAAAGGTTAAGAACCTGTGCCTTAAGGATTTGTAATGCCACCTCTTTCATTTACCAGGTCTCCTTGAATAGGTAAGTCTGCAGCTGGCCTCTTTTGGCTATTCTGTGACTATTGACCTATTCAGCTATCTCTACCACATTATTTTATTGCCATGATTTTGTCATGGGTTTTTCTATCACAGAAAGGTTTTTCTCCCCCTTTTCAATTACATTAAAAAAAAAAAAGAAAAAAAAAAAAAAACAGCCTTAGCTACTTGTGGATATTTTTTTCCAAATGAATTTTAGTATGAATATTTTTAAATTTCCCAAGAAAATCTTGGTGTGAGTTGACTTGAATTTGAGGATTAGTTTTGTAAAGGTATAGTAAGAAAAGAATAATTTTTTTACTATTTTTTACATGTTCTTTGCCATTAAGTTGAGTTTTAACATTTTGTGTCTTCTCCATTTTTCTTGCTGTTTAATTATATCTTCTTAAATCACATTTCTATTTGTTGTTGTTGGAATTTTGAAAAACAACTGATTTTTGTTAGGTGGTCTCATATGGCCACCTTTGTTAATATCTCAATTAGTTGTGAAAGAGTCAAAAAATATCCAGGAAAGATTTTAGATAAAGTGAAATAGAGCTCAGACTGAAAAAAGAAAAGTGGTCCTGCCATTTATTAGAGTGGGGATACAGACAAAGATAAAGTCAACTGCAAAATTAACAAGAAGAATTGTATCTCCCAAGTCCGTGCAGGCCTCGTCAAATGTCATGATGACCCCCTCTTTGAGTGATTATTCCTTTCTCCCCTAGGAAGGTAGACAGACCTACTTCATTAGTGAAACGATTGCTTAGGCATACTCACCTCATGAGACCATCCAACCTCAAATTAATTCCTTCCTCTTCTAATACCTCCTTGTAAATAGCAAACAATCTAGAATTGATTCTCACTTCCTTTATACCCCCTTCAGATTCCTTTAGGGAAAACACAGGCCTTACCAAAGATACTTCCCTCCTCCTTCTTGTTTAGCAGCATTCCATCTTCCTTTGGAATTCCCTCCCTCCATGGAATTTTAAAAATTGGGATTTTGTCAGTGTTGGGAATTGAATCATGACCCCACAAAAGGCATGTTCAGTTCCCAACCTCTGGTCCCTTGAGTGTGAACCCATTTGTAAATAGGACCTTTGAAAATGCTATTTAGTTAAGATGTGCACAAATTGAATGAGGGTGGGCCTTATACAATATGGCTGAAGTCTTTATAAGCAAAGGAAATTGAACACAGAAAGAGAAGCCACAAGAGAAGCAAGAGGCTGGAAGTCAATGGAACCTGGGAGAGAAGGAGAAGATGCCATCATATGCATTGTGGTGTGAAAGAAAAGCCAAGGAACCCCAAAGATTGCCCTCCAGCCAGAAGATACCAACCCCAAGGGAAGCCAAGCCTCCCAGCCTCTGAAACTGTGAGCTAATAAATCCCTGTTGTTAAGTCAACCCTGTTGTATTGTATTTGTTTTAGCTGCTGAGAAACTTAACACCATCAGATTACAGGGTGACTAGACTTCAACTTTTGCAGTATTTTGTCTGCTTGTTCTGTTAGATTTTCTATAAAGATGCTCAAATATTCTGTAACACATGAGTTTTTTCTTTTAGCCTTTTTACTTGTGCCTCATTATTTTTATTCCTGATTGCATTGGCTATGACCTGAGCACTGCTATGCTGAAAAAAAAGCAAAGATAGTGAGCATCCTTGGTTAACTTCCTGTCTTAAAAGAATAATGAAGAGAAATCTCATTTAGGTTCTTATCATAAAGGGATGATAGAAAGCAAACTCATTTGACTCCTTGTGTTAAAGGGAATACAACTCAAGGGTTTTTGTTAAACATATATGTGTTAATAAATTTTGCAAATAGCTGTTATTAAGTTAAGGAATTCTCTTCTAATGCTAATATCATAAATATCTTATTTTATCATATGTAGTCATTAAAATATTAAAATAACCTTAACTCAGTTTTATGAATTCTTAAAATTTTTCTACTTAGATGATTGTTTTCTTTCTGTGAGCAAAAACAGTTTTATTTATTCATTTTTAATTTATTGGCTTTTTGCATTTCTTCATTACATTATTGAAGTGGATAGGACCTCTAGTACAATGTTAAATAGAAGAGGTGAGAACAGGCATCCTTGGCTTTTCCTGAATAGGGGGAAAGCACTCAAACTTTTACTATGAATTATGGTGTTAGCTATCAGTTTTTTATACATGTCATGGTCTTTATCAGGTTGATAATTCTAGTTTGCTTTGAAGTTTTATCATAAATGTGTATTGAGTTTATAAATTTTTTTCTTTGCATTTGTTGAGATAATAAAAATTTCTTTTCTTTGTAATTTATTAATATGGTGGATTACATTGATTTATTTTCTCATTTTGAATCAAATTTACATTCCTTAAATAAAACCCACTTGGTCGTTATGCATTCTCTTTTTTTATTTATTTTTGGATTCAATTTGATAAATTTGTGTTAATTTTTTCAACTGTGTATGTGAAGGAGGATGATCTTTATTTATTTATTTATTTTTCCTGTTAGTATCTTTGCCTGGTATTGCTATCAGGGGAATGCTGGCCTAATAAAAGGAGTTAGAAGTAGTCTCTCTTGGTCTATTTCTTTTGGAGAATTTCTATTGACTTAGCATTTCTTACTTAAACATGTGCCAGAATTCAACATTTAAGCCATCAGAACCTGGAATTTTCTTCATGGGAAAATTTTAAACTATGAATTCAATTTCTTTAATAGATATTAGCCTATTCATATTGTTGATTTCTTCTTATGTGAGTTTGTGTCTGTCAAGAAATTTGTCCATTTTATATATGTTCTGATTTTATTGAAAAAAATTACTATTATTATTTTATTATTTTCATTTTAATATCTAAAGGATCTGTGGTGATATTTTCTCTTTCATTCCCAATATTAGTATCTTGACCCTTCTCTCCTTTTTTCAACATCAATGTGGCTAGAGTGTTTTCAACCTTAATGATTTTCTAAACAAACAAACAAACAAAAAAACAGCTTTGGTTTCATTTATTTTCTCTATGGTTATCTGTTTTCTATTTGCTTGATTTTTGCTCTTTATTATTTCTATTTTCTGCTTATTTTAGGTTTAATTTGCTCATCTTTTTTTTTTTTCACCTAGCTTCTAAGATACAACTGTAGATGATTGATTTTAGACAATTCTTCTTTCCTAATATAAGCATTAAATGCTCTAAATTTTCTTCAAACCACTAATTAAATTGATTCCCCCAAATTCCATCCTCCTCCCCGAGATGGTGCCCTCATCTGTCTGCTCATTGTTTCCACTCATTGTGTCTGCTTGTTGTCTGCTCATTGTGTTCACTCTCTGTGTCTACTCATCTTCTTTTTAGGAGGCACTGGGAACCAAACCCGGGACATTCCATATAGGAGGCGGGTGCCCAACTGCTTGAGCCACATGCTTGTGTCTGCTTGTTGCATCTGCCTGTTGCGTCTGCTCATTAAATCTGCTCACTGCACCTGCTCATCTTCTTTAGGAGGCACTGGGAACTGAACCTGGAACCTCCCATGTGGGAGGCAGGTGACCAACTGCTTGAGCAACATCTGCTCCAATGTTGAGATTCCCTCAAATTTTGATTTGTTATATTTTCTTTCTTATTGACTTCCAAATATTTTATGGTTTATCTTGTGATTTTTTTTCTTTTACTTATAAATTACAGGATTACTTAAAAGTTTATTTGTTAATTTCCAAATATTTATGGGATTTTTCAGAAATCTTTTGGTTATCATTTTAGTTAGCTAGGCTGCTGGAATGCAGTATTCCTGAAATCGGTTGGCTTTCACAGTGGGGATTTACTACTTATAAGCTTACAGTTCTGAGGCCATGAAAATGTCCAAATCATTGCTTCATCAGGTGATGCTTTTCTCCCCGAAAACCAGCTGCTGGTGATCCTGGACTCTTTTGTCAAATGGCAAGGCACACGGTGGCATCTTCTGATCTCCCTTTTATTCCAGGTTTTGTTGCTTCCATGTTTGTCTTTCTCTGGCTTTCTCTCTGCCTCTGTGGTTTTCTTTCTCACCTTCTGTGGCCTTCTTGTTTCCTTATTCATCCATTTATAAGTAACTCCAGTAAGAGGATTAACACCCACCTGAATAATGCCTTACTGAAGTAATCTACTCAAAAGCCCTTAACTGAAATAACATAATCAAAACATCACACCTACAATAAATTTACACCCACAGAAATGGGTTAGCTCTAAGGACGTGATTGTTCTGGAGCCCATAAAAGCCTCAAACTATGACAGTTATTTAATTTTTGGTTAATTTCATTGTAGTCACATAACACACTTTGCATGATTTTAATCCCTTCAATTTATTAAGACTTTTTTTGATGGACCAGAACATTGTATCTCTTGGGCAATGTTTCATATGGATTTGTAGAGATTGGGTATGGTACTTTTATTGAGAAGAATGTTCATTAAATATCAAATAGGTAAGTGAGTTGACAGGATTGTTCAATTTTTCTATGATTATGGATTTTTTTTTTTTTGGTCTTGTTCTATCAGTTATTTAGAGATAAATTTGAAATATCCATCTATAATCCTGAGTTGTCTATCCTTCCATTTCTGTCATTTTCCTTGCTTTATGTATTTTAAAGTTATGCTTTTAAGTGCATATATATTTAGGGCATTTTATTTATTAATTAATTGACCTTAATAATTATTAGAGATCTCTCTTTATCATTGACAGTATTTCTTATTTTGAAGTCTAATTTGGCTGATATTAATATGGCAACTCCAGTTTTTCAATTTTTGTATTGGCATTTTAATGGTATAACTTTTCTCATCCTCTTACTTTTCACCTATCTGTGCTTTTATATTGAATGCTAATTTCTAGTAGAAAGCTATAGTTGGTCTTCCTTTGTTATCCAATCAAATAGTCTTGCCTTGGAAGTATTTAGGCCATTTATATTTAATATAATATTGATATGGCTAGGTTTTAATCTACCACCATGCTATCTATTTTTTATTTGATACATCTGACATTAGTTCCTTTTAAAAATTTCCCTACTTTCTTTGAATTAATTAGGTAATTTTTAGGATTCTTTTTATCTAAATCACTGCTTATTAGATATACAACTTTGTTTTATTTATTTGTTTTCATGGTTGATCTTGGTTTATAACATGCATTTTTAGTTTACCACAGCTTACCTTAAAAGAATAACATGCCATTCTATATAATAGAGTAAGGGTCTTCAAAACATACTTCTATATCCCATTCCATCTGTTTTGCTGTTACATGTTATAAATGCCATAATTAATTATTATGTTTACTGTAAATGGTCAGTTATTTAAATGAGAAAAATGTGTTAATTTGCTCACATACTACGATATCTGTTGCCCTTCATTTATTTGTATATATCTAAATTTCCACTTGCTGTCCTTCTGCCAAAAAAATTTCCTGTAATGTTTCCTGGAGTGCAGGTCTAATAACAATTATTCCTCTCATCTTTTGTTTTCTCTGAAAATAAAATGTTTATTTTACTTTCATTTTGAAATATATTTTATCTGGGAATAGAATTCTAAGCTGACAATGTTGTTGAGCTTCTTAGATCTCTGAGTTTATAATTTTCCACAAATTTGGAAAGTTTTCAGACACTATGTTACAAAATTTTTTTTTAGTTCTTCCTTGTCCTCATTCTAGATCTCAAATTGCACTCATGTTTGACTGCTTGATATTGTGCCACAGGTCCCTGATGATTTTTTAATTTTTGTTTTTTTCCCACTTTGTGCTTCATTTTTGATAGATTACTTGTTTTATCTTCTAGTTCATTTACCTTCCCTTTTATAGTATCTAATCTCCTGTAATGTCTGATTTCAGATATTTTTGTTTTTATCTTTAAATTTTTCCTTATCTCTTCTCATCATGTGTGTATTTTCCTCTATATTCTTGACCACATGGAGCATATTTATAATAGCAGTGTCTGTTTCCTTTCCTGCTAATTCCCATCATGTATCTCATTTCTAGGTTTGTATTTATTTATTGATTTTTAACTCAGTTAGAGATCATATTATCCAGCTTCTTTGCATTCCTGGTAATTTTTTGTTGGATTCCAGATTATGTTGTTCATGCAGGGTATTTTTCTACTCCTTTAAAGAGGGGTGGGCTTTGTTCTGGCATGCAGTCAAGTTGTGTGAGATCAGTTTGATTCTTACAGGCTTTCTTTTATGCTTTGCTAGTGATCAGCCACCAACGCCTTTGTTCTAGTGTTAAATTGGTCCCACTATATGACAAGACTCTTCCGAGGACTCTAACATTACTTGCATCATTACTATGAGGTCTCTCCATCACGGCTGATGACAGTACAAAGTTTCACAGTCTTGTATAAAGCCTAGGCATTTGCTCAGTCTACTGCTCTCTGGTAGTTTTAGCTCTGGTTTCTTGCATACCCAAAGCAGTACTTAGTCAAGTATTTCTCTGTGCATGTGCTTCCTCTCCAGTATTCTGACTCACAAATTCTAGCCTCTTCGGCCTGCCTGAATGCTAATCTCTGTCTCAACACAGGGAGGCTTCTGATCCCTGTTTGGGTTCCCACTCTCAATCTTGAGTCTGGAAATTACTTCCAGGAAGTAAATTGGCTCAGTTATAGTGCTCACCTCATTATTTTTCCTTTTCCTTGGCAACCACAGTCCTGCTCTACATGTTTTCATATATTTTGGCTAGGTTTATAGTTTTTTAGGAAGGGCAATTCCCATAGCAGTTAATTGTTCATGGACAAAAGTGGAAGTTAGCTAGAATTAAAAAAAAAAAAAAACTCTCCCAGTCTGATTTTTGAAATAAATATTTTTATTCACCTCATTAAATTAAATGTCAAACTTTCCCAACTTTTTAATATTTTCTGTAACAACTTGTATATCTCATCATTCAACGTCTTAGAACTTATCTCTCAAGCCATTCTGTTTTGGTTTAACTTTTATTTGTTTGTTTGCTTTAAATCACCATTTTAGTTTTTTCTTAGTAGTAATTGGTAAAGTTTTTAAATCTGTTTTTGTATAAATTTTCATGTTATATTTTTATAAGTATTTAAAAATTTCATCTAGTTTTCTAAATTTACTGGTGTAGTTTT
Organism: Tolypeutes matacus; assembly: GCA_026826555.1. Lineage (NCBI taxonomy): Eukaryota > Metazoa > Chordata > Mammalia > Cingulata > Chlamyphoridae > Tolypeutes > Tolypeutes matacus. Next base: position 8,370,262 of record JAKSZT010054487.1, on the reverse strand, counting down.
TCATAATTTTGTAATCCATGTCTCTAGTTACTTTTCTCATTCTGAATTGTGTTTGTTTATTTTGCTATATCTTGCCAAAGCCATATTTTTTGTACTTTTCTTTTCCAAAGAAGCATTTTTTAAAAAATCACACTTGTTGAGTTTTACTTTGTCATTTTGTCTATTTTGTTGATATCTGCTGTTAATTCCTTCCTTCCTTAGTATTTAAGTTTATTCTGTTGTATGTTTTCTAGATTTTTATTGTTTTTGACCTTTCTTAATTTCCGATAAATATCTATTTTAAATGCATGAAAATGAAAAGAAAAACAGCAGAGAAATTACGATTATGAATAAACAGTTCACACAAGGGCAAACCCAAATAGTTTAAAGTTATGTTTAGAAAGACTAAATTTTCTAGTAACCAGAGAAATTATATGCCCCTTTATTTCTGTCAGGTTCTAATTATTGTATAATTCCCTTTGTTGACTGGGATTGGGACAGGGGACAAAATACTCATAAATTGCTGGTGGGTGTTTAATTTGGTGCAACTATTTCAGAGAGAATTCTGTTATAGCTTGTTAAAATTAGGAATGTATATGCCATTAAATCCAGCAGTCCCATTCTAGGATATATTTTCCAGAGAAAATCCACTAGGATATCAACTTCTTGAGGCCAGGCCTTTTTAAAATTTTGTCTACTGGCATATCCTAAGTACCTAGACAGGGCATGGCACTTATTATTATCTTTGTTTAATTAAATAACTCTCTATCACACAGGCTTCATAAATGAAAATATGTAAGAACATTCATCAAAGCATGATTTGCCATAGCCAAGTGGTCTTCATTGAATTCATCACGGAAGGAATGGATAAGCAAAATGTGGTGATAGCACTTGATGAAAAATTCCACAGCAGTAAGAAGTAGTAAGCATAAAATAATATGTCTAAATTGACAGGGGGTGAAGAGTAAGAATCAGAACTAGGTAACAAACAATATATCATTAAAAAAATAAAATACACAACCCAGAACTTATATTTTGAAGAAGGCATGTATTTTAAGGCCATGAATTAAAGCAATTAAAGTAAGTAACTTAGGAAGGAGCAGAAATGAATGTGAGAATAGGAACTAAATTTTCTTAAAACATAAAACAATAAAATTGAATGAGGCAATTGAACAACCTTGCACTAACTGATAGTAGGACGTTATGAACCAAGGAGTGCAGTGTGGCCTTTGTAGTCCAAGTAAAAGAAAATTGTATGCACATGTCATTTTAATTAGTTTTGTCTTTTTAAACATACAATTTAATTTACTAATGGCATAGCTTTTTCGAAAAGACCTCAGATTATAAAATTACCCCTTTGCTAAATGAATTGATGCTGTTCCCCAAACCAGGTATTTCTTTGAGATTAATTTCCAATTAACAATCTGGCTGGCCAGTTTGTGGCAGACAGACCACCTGTTAGTTTTGGTTATACAAACCCAACATTGTAAGCAGTAGCCTCATTTTACAAAAGAAATCGAGGGGCTGAATAGCCAGGGAAATAGTACACAGAGAGACTACAGGCTACATATTTTTATGTAGTTCGTTTGAGTCAGATTGGCATTTAGAAACTGAAAGTTATCACCCATTTGCAGTCGTTCATTGGCCTATTAGCACACATGTGAAACGACTGTGAATTAGGCTCATTTTGCAATAAACAGGTTTCTGTCTCCCTCCCACAATCAGCACTTCTGCTGGTTGAGCTGGAATGAAGAATGTCATGCTCACACAGAGGTAGCACCCAACATTAACATTTAGGCCTAAAAAGTGAACTTTTTTTTTTTTCTCTCTGTGTTGGGAAAACTAGGTTCTCAATGCTCTTGTTAGAAATAGGAAAAGATGAGCTGCCATGGAGAAAAATTAAGTAAAAATGCCCAGGCTGATACAGCAATCTTCTAGGGAAAGAACGTAGCTGACTGAAAGCAGAGCAGAGACACCCAGCGATGAAGTGAATGGATCCTCTTCGGTTTGGACTTACAGAGGAGTTGAAGAAAAGAGTTGAGGATGTAAAGCACAAGGGGAAAAAGAGGATAAAAGAGCCTTTATATTAAAGATCCTTTTCAAAGATGTAGTTTGCTTTTCAGGCAGGCCCGACAGCTGCAAGAGGTGGTTTGTCTCTTTATGTATAAATGTAATGCTGCTCTTGTCATTTTAGAGACCAACATTTGAAAAGGAGGACTCCCCCCCCCCCACCCCCCATTTTCTGTTAGCAATAGTTAGGGAAGAGGGGCTTGGAAAATAACTGTAACAGTGTTGCTTAATCAGACTGAGGATTTTGTTTTCAGCTTGCCTATGATTTTATTTGATTCCACCTGCAATTTTTACTTTCTAATTAGATGTATTTATTATTTATAGCCACATAATTCTAGAAAGGATTTGAAGTGATTACCTCCCTGTAGTCTATCTGCCAAGATAATGTTGGATTTGAAAACATATTTTCTTATGACTCCATCTCTAATACTTTAAGAAACCCTAAAAAAAGAAATCCACCTCTACAGCATAAGTATATATAGCACTATCTCAAGAAAGCTAGCTCCTATAGATCTTCTTTAAGAACCCTTGCAAAATTATATATAATGTATTATATAATAATATAGCAATATAATATAAAATGTGTATACTACCAAATATTTAGCTATATTAAACTACAGTATATTAAGCTACTGCTCAATAATGACATTAGTGATTTCTCTCTGTCTCTCTGCCTTTCTCTCTCATCTCTGTTTCTCTGTCTCTTCCTTTCTTCCTCTGTTTTTCAGCTTTTTAATATAAATAATGCCACAACGAACATTCTTGTACAAATGTATTGGTACATATAAGAGCATTTCTTTAGGGTAAGTATTGTACTGAGAAGTTATTTCCCTTCAAAGTATCTGTACCAATTTACACTCATAGCAATTTACAATTTACTTTCATAGCAGTGTATGAGACTGTTTGCTGACAGCCTCACCAATGTTTGATATAATCAACCTGTAATTTTGGCTAATCTAGAGGATGGGAAAAAAGCATCATATCTTTTTGAATTTGAATTTCCCTGTTTATTTTTGAAGTCTATCATATTTTCAGGCTCTTATTGGTCTTTTGCTTTTTATTTTCTGTGACTTGCCTGGGGATATTGTTTTCTCAGTTGATTGATATTTTGCTCTTATTGTTTTGTTGGATTTTCTTACACATTTTGGATACCAATCTTTTGTCTATTGTGTAAGTGATAAATACTATTACCCAGTCCATCACTTGTTTTATTAACTTTGTCAATTTATTCCTTTATGGCTTTTTAAGTTTTGCCATAAGCATATGCTCATATTTTCTTCTAATATCTGTATAAGTTAAGTTTTGCATTCGAATATAAGTACTTAGTTTTCTCATTATTGTTTTTACATTACAGGCATATAGAAAAATTATTAATTAAAATGTATTGAAATAAAACAGACAAAGAAAAATGCCCATACTATAAATATACAGCTTGATGACTTTCCACAAATTAAACCCACCCATAAAACCCAGATTTAAGATATGGAATATCACCGGCACTTCAGAAAATGCATTTGTGCTTTCTTTGTCAATATCCCACCCCATATCCCCATCCCAGTGAATAACCACTATCCTGACCTCTAATAGCATAGATTAGCTTTGTCTGATTTTGTAATGTATATAAATGGAAGCATACTTAATATGTCCTTATGTTTCTGGCTTCTTTTACTCATCATTATGTGGGTAAGTTTCATCCTTGTTGCATGTAGTGGTAGAGTTCAATCCATCTCCATGCTGAATAATATTCCATTTTATTAATATATAACTAATTTATAAATTAAATTGTTGATATGTATTTGGGTAGTATAGTTTTAGTTTACTGTGAATAGTGCTACATTGAACATTCTACTAAGTGAATTTTGGTGAACATTTAGGTGCATTTTTCTTGGGTACATACTAAAGAGTGGAATTGCTGGGTCATAGAAAGTCCTTGTTTGGCTTTTGTAAACATTGTCACACAGTTTTCCAAAATGGTTATACCAATTTACACTCCCACCAGTGATGTAGGAAGAATCTATTTACTTCACATCCTTGGTAACAATTTGCGTTTTCTATCTGGTGGTTTTATAGTCATTTCTCTTTTTGGTTTTAATTTGCAGCCACTTAATGCCTAATAAAATAGAGCATCTTTCCATATATTATTGTCTTGTTGATAGCCTCTTTTGTGAAATTTCTTCTCAAGTTATTGTCATTTTTTATTGATTTGTCTTTTTCTTATCAATTTAGATTTCTTTACATTTTCTTAATATGACTTCTTCTTTGGGTATTTGTATTGTGTCTAGTTTCTGTGGTTACTTTTTCACTCTCTTAATAATGTTTTTTGATGAACAGACTTTCTTAATTTCAACATAGTTCAATCAAATGTTTTAAAAAAATTATTACTAGTGCTTGTTGAGTCCTGTTTAAGAAAATTTTTCCTATTCCAAGAACACACTTTCTCCTAAATTTTCCTCTAAGAGCTTTATTGTTTTACCTTTCACACTTATATCTTCAATCCATTTGAAATAGATTTTTGTATACAGGGTGAGGTAGGGATCAAGATTAACTTTGCCCCATGTGGATTTCCAATAAAGCTGGCATCATTTATGAAAAAGACCATTTTTTTTCTTCCATTAGGTTGTCATAAAAAATTGATTGACTATATGGGGGTCAGTGTCTAGGGTCTCTTCAGTTCCAGGGATTTGTTTGTCTATTTCTGGGCTAATACCACATTGTCTTAATTAATATAACTTCAGATAATATCAGTCCACCAGCTTTGTTCTACTTCCTCAAGAATGCCTTGGCCATTCTTGGCTCTTTACATTTCATATGAATTTTAAAATCAACTGTTCCATCTAAAATATTGGCTTCGATTGCCTTAAATCTATAATTTAATTTTGGGATAATTGACATCTTTTAAATTTTGAATCTTTCAATCTAAAAATATAGTATATCCTTCCATTTATTTAGTCTTTTTAAATTTTTTGAATGATGCCTTAGAATTTTCTATATGAACATTTGCACATCTTTTCTTGGACTTTTTCTCAGGTATTTGATGATTCAGGATGTCATTGTAAATGGTGTATTTTAATCTTTTTGTTTGTTGCTGGAATACAGAAATATTGTTGGTATTTGTACATTGATCTGGTATCCAATGGCCTTGCTAATTATATTTGTCAATCCTAATAGTTTGTCTGTAAATTCTTTGGGATTTTCTAGTTATATAAGAATAGCTTTGGTGATTTATGATATTATATGTCTTCTTTTCCAAACCTATGCCTTTTATTTCTTTCCTTTCTTATTTCACTGGTTAAGACCTCCAGTACAAAATTGGATAAAAGCTGTGAGAGTAAAAATATTAAAAAAAAAAAAAAAAAAAAAAAAAAGAATGTTGTTATGGGGGAGGTGTGGGGAGTGAGGTATATGGGAATCCCTTTATTTTTTGCATGACATTTGTATAATCTAAGTATCTTTAAAAAAATAAAAAATATATTAAAAAAAAAAGAAGTTTGTGAGAGTAAGCATACCTGTCTCATTACTAATCCAAGCAGAGAAAATATCAGTTTTACACCATTGAATATGAGACTTGTTATAGATTTATTTTAAATTAGTAAACTTTATTTCAATTTCAAAAAATAAAATAACAGACAAAGGGCAGCTTAACAAATTATGGAAGCATTACTTTAAAAAATTATTTCCAGGTACATTTATCTTACTTAATCCTAAAAACAAGCTCAGTTGTTTCTCCAGTGTTCAGAAAGAAAAATAAATGAGCACAAATTGGTTAAGTGACATGACCAAGATCATTGCTGCAGGCAGGATAATCCCATCCATCTTATCCATGGGATATAAACCCCCTCTCACTTGGAGGTTGAGTGGACATCACCATCCTAGACTCCTCAGGATTGTGGGGAGCGCTATGGACTAGAGTGGACTTACTGGTATTCTGTTATAGACATATTGTGATTTAAGTAATGGAAGAAATTACAACATTAATGTGGAGCCAGTGGCCACTGGATGCTTTGGGGGCAGGGAGAGGGAATAGCAATTGTAAGACAGGGGCTTTTTCGGGACTTTGGAAATTATCCTGAGTGACATTGCAATGACAGATATAGGCTGTTTTACATCAGCATATAACATGCAGAACTGTTTGGAAGAGAGTGTGGTCTACAATGTGAACTATGGTCCATAATTAGTGGCAAAACCCCAGGATGTGTATATCCATTGCAGGTGATGTGCCACACTTATGTGGGAGGTTGTGGGAGGTGTGGGAGGTGGGGCATATGAGAATCCCTATAATTTTTGTGTAACATTTATGTAATCTAAGTATCTTAAAAAAATTTTTTTTTTAATTATTAAAAAAAAAAACTTTCTTTTTGCCCCATTTAATGGTATATTTTGATAAATGTTTCCTCTATGCATGGGGAAAATGATAAATTATATTACTATTAGAGACAATGTTCTATCTATGTTAATTAGGTCATGTTTGTTAATTGTGTTGTTCAGATCTTCCATCTCCATACTGACTTTTTTTCTTCTATCAACTTTTATGATAGATATGTAAAAATCTCTCACTATAATTGTTACATTTGTTACTTTTGCCTTTTAGTTCCAATAATTTTTGCTTTATACATTTGAAGCTATATTTTTTGATGCATAAATATTCAGGATTGTGATATCTTCCTGTTAGGATGGCTCTTTATAAAATGCCTCTTTAAATAGTCATTTCTAGTACTATTTCTTGCCTTCAGATCAATTTTTTTTCTAATAACAAATGTTAAGAACTGTGAAGGATCTAAGATTTTGCCCCACTTTCAAGCTAACAACTTAGCCAACCACAGGTTCATGCATGCTGATAGAGGACACACAAGATTTCTGGGTCAGAGATGAAGGACTTTTACTCATAGTAATAGCAGTAACCAGGGCATCAGCACTTTATAGCACGGGTTCCCCAAAGCTTCATTCCCACACGGTGTTGAAGCCCACTGGACACTATTGGACTTTAGCCTAGCTAAACCATCAGTACACCAGTCGTAGGCATTTAGAGGTCTGTGAATCAAGGTCCCCAATGAGTCAGCGGTTTTACTTCAGGTGATGAAGTAAGGAATACAACTTCTCCCAAAGGGATAGCTGCGTTTTCCTGTTTGAGTTTCTTGAAAATGTGGGTTAATGACTTTAATCAATTCTGAAAAATTTTCATGATTGGCTCTTCTTACCCTGCTTTGGATATGATTTTCTATTCACTTACTATTTTTAGCCCTGCTCTTCAGAGTTCTGATACCTCCAATTCCTGAGCCTTTTTTTGAGGTTATACATTATGAATTGGCTTGTTTCTCCTTAGCATTTCCCACTCTAGGTAATTATTGTTCATTTTCAATTCTTCTAAAAACTCTTTCTCTGCTTTTTATCTTTCAAAAATTCATTTGTCTTTGTCCCCTGTTTGCTTCTGTTCTCTTTGTTCTTTATGCCTATATATTTTTTATTTTCTATTTTTGAGGGGATTTTGGGGAGAATAGACATAAAGCATATATTATTTCCACACCAAAATTCCCTGCTTATTTTCAATTTTCATATTTTATTTGGTTTTAGGTATGACTCTCGTAATTATCAATTAACAGGATGTTTTAAAAGTCCACATTGAGCATCTCTATATTTTTGGTGAGTTTAAACTATTCACATTATTTATTATTAACATTTATTTTCATTGATATTTAACATTATTAGTACTTAAATGTTGGATGATTCTTGATTTTGTGTCCAAGTTTCTTTTGAGTTTCTCTGCCTCTGATAGGCTCTGCGTGGACAGTCAGCCTTTGGAAAGGCTGTGAACTCCCTGTAGGCTTGTGAGCCACACTTTTAGGGACAGGGTGGTAGAAAGGATATGCAGCCAGACCCTACTGCTTGGCCCTGGAATGTGGGGGATGGTACAGAGGGATCTCTCTGTCTGTGTTTTCTCGCTTTTTTATTCTAGTTGATCACCATAAGCAGGATCTCCTTTGGTTTGCAGATTCTACCACCACTGTTCAAGTTCAAATTTTCTGTAACCTTCTGTGGCATTCCAGTCCTACAGCCTCAAATGTGCCCGTGTGGGCAGGCCTATACTGTGATGCAATCACAACCTTTCAGGTCATCAGGCTCATACTGATTTCTCTCATGTTGGGAACCATACAAAGAATATTTATCTCAGTTTTGAGCAAGGCTTATATATACAATTTATAGGGTTTGGTGCAGGAGGTGAGATCCCTGATGTTGGATGTGATCCATCTGTCCTCTTGAAACCAGATTCCGTCAGCATTGCCACATTTAGATGCTTGATGGCCCAGTAATTCATTAATGAAACAGACTCTTCTGCTAAATCCTGCATTTTATATTGACCAGGATGGCTTGAGCTCCCTGTTCCAAAAGCTATTTAAGTGTTCAATTAAAATTCTTCCATACAGTATGCCTATTATATAACACCATAAATCATTTTGGGTTCCTTATAATAATGTGGCTACCCTTCCTTTTTAGAAAACACAGCTGATCTTTAATCCTCAGATTATAGCGCACTGGTGGCTGAAATCTAATGTCACCTGTGGTCCAGTACTGGATTTTTTAATGTATATAATCTTAAAATTCTTTCTTATTCTTAAACAAAGTGTATTTTGAGAATGGTTTGGGAGTTTGCTCTTTTTGATCTTCTACCACCAGCTATTTGAGGGATAATCTGATAATACTGTTCTCTACTAATAAATTTAGACCCTTTGTTGTAGTCAAATCTTCATTAGTGGATTCAATGCTCCCATTTCCTAACCCTGTCTTCTTTCTAGAATATAAGTCAGTGCTTTCCTCTTAGGATTTTATTTTTAAAAAATTTTCCCTATAAAGATTTTTTTCCAGTTATCTTCCTTCTCAATCCTTGATCTCTAGAGGCTTTTGAAAGCCTAGAAATGTAAGCCAGTATGTGCGTGGACTGGAAACACATGTATTTCATGTCTAACATTGACTGAAGTGTTGACAGTTTGTGGTAGATGCAGTTTATATTAAATTTATTCAGATATAGATATGCCCTGAATTGTAGAAGACCCAGCTGTATTTAATTTAAACTTAACCTACAGAAGAGTCAATAATTTTCAAGTAGAATGTCTGTTTAAAAGTTGAGGTTTATGGGAAGCAGTATTAGGATTGACTGACAGGCAAATACAGGGATAAGAGCAAAAGAAGGTGCAAACTGAAGAGAGAGAAGTATAGGAAGCAGAGCATTTCTCTTGCAAAACCTGGCAGCTTCAAAACAGCAATCTTCTTAGATTACAAATTAAAGTGATCTTAATCAAGAACTTAAATTTGGAGATACAGGATGTATCTCTATATAGCTACACATAGATAAATCTATTCTACATATGTAATCACATTATACTCTAATTTTTTGAATCAATAAAGAAACAAAAAAATGTTTCTTTATATGAAAGAGAAATTTTTGGTGTTGATAAAGGAAACACCAAAAATGGGTCTTGGTGGATGGTAGAAATAGGTGGTAGAGCCATATTCTTCTTCACTATCCCATCAAAGCTTTTGCATCATAGACTGTCAGTCCTGTCTGTACTTCATAGCCTTCCTAAGATCCTTGTGTGTCTATATTGCTTTTTGACTCCATCATTTTAGCTGATACGCAGATAGCAAAGTGTCTTGTGTTTGTTTGTGTATGCATATAGATAGAGATGTAGATAGAGATAGAGAAAGATATAGAGATAAAGATAGAGAAGCATGTTTTCTTTTTATTTATGAATATAGAATACAGCCGTTTTGATCATGTGCTGATGTAGCACATTGAGTTCTTATTCAGAAAATGTTAGATAAGGTTAAATTTCTTCAAGCTTTCAACTGATACTTTAGAGAACATGGGGTACAGTGCTGATAAGTAAATGAAATCAATGCACATTTGACAGGCCCCATACTTACATAACAGAGCTACTGAGCTGATTTGCCTTGATTTTAATATTTTCTTTATTTTTCCGCTTACTTTTCAGTTGTATAAAAAAGTTTAAACAAAATTTAAAAAGGGAGGATGCATATTTTTCTCAGTCCATCACACTCTTTCCTAGACATATCAAAGGGCATAATCTGGCATAAACTAAGGTCTTTAATAGAAATTTAATTATATTTATACCTCATTCAAATGTTATGATTAAGTAATTTTCTTTTCAATTTATTTACTACCTTTAATGAGAGTAAGATGCAGACATATTTGGGACAATTCAACTTCAGCCCAGTTGGGAAAATATTTAGCTAGTCAATATTCTGATTTCTAATTCATTTTAACTCATCATGGCCCATTTCCAACACTTCTATCCATCCTGCTGCTTTCTACATCCTTTCTGCTTCCTGCATCTTCTCTCTTTCCTTCAAATGTTTAGTCTAATCTGGCTTTCCAAGACTTTAGAGCATAGACCCCTCGGTGTTCCTCGGCATACATTCTTGGGATCTTTGATTTCAATATGATTACTAATATTTTGTGTTTTAATTTTAATAGTAGTCTAAAACATTTATACATCTATTTTGAATTATCTGAAAAATGACTTTATAAGTGAGCAATGAGATGTGATTTCAGTGTCTCTGTTAGCATTAACATTGCCCTCTTGTTTGTATCTAAATAAGGCCACAGAATTTCACGGTGCTATATAAAACTGAAAGTTTTTCAGTTACTTGAGTAGAGAATGGTTGAAGGATTGAAACACCACATGACACACACACAGAATGCCAAACACAAAACAACATGCTTTGTAGTAAAATAGAGTGTTTACATTTTGAGTGGATTTACTGAACAGATGCTGTCTTTGTATATGCCAATAAATATGAGACTCTTAGTAAATATACAACGAGCCATTGTTTGGTCAATAATATTTTTTATAACTTTCCATTATCATATATTGGGTGCAGGATTAAATTTATAACCCTATAATTTACCCAACCAAGGTTAAAAATTGGTTCGTTGTTAAAAACAGTAATTATCATTGCAATGACAAATGTGTAGTCCAGTGAGCTAAAAGTCATAAGAATCAAGATAAATGGAGCTTTGGGGATAAAATTAAAACTCTTTATCATTAAACCTAACCTAATTGAGGCAGCAACAGTAAAATAGAATCCACTCTTTAATGTTTTTATTTTTGAGCATATTGATTTTGTAGTTTTGTTTGTATTTAATTTTTAACTAAAATGTGTAAGAAATTAAGTCCAAGGAAATTAGACTAATTTCTTGTTTTTATATTTTGAAGTTGCATCAGAATTTAAGTATTTAGATTTGATGCAGGGGCTCCATTAGACTTCATTTTTCTAAAAGTGAGCTACATATTACACAAGTTACAGAACTGCTCTGAATGGTTTCATCCCACACGAGGAATAAAACTTGTCTTGAAAAAGGATAATGGTGCAAATATGAGCTAAATAGACCAAGAACGAAGAAGAATGAGTAAGTGGGAGAAAGAAACATTATTTCCTGTCTCTTAAAATATGTAACTGATATCATGAAATTTGTCTAGCTTACTCCATGAATATAAGTTGAACTTTTGTGGGATCTTATGATTCTCACAGAAGAATTTCAGAAAACCACACATACAGTAATAATTAACCCAAGCATCTCTTTTGGGAATAAAGCAGATGTAATATTATAGCCTTGGGAATCTTTCTATAATACATCCCTTGAAGTCCGTGACAACTTCTTTTATCTAGTTTCTGAAATATTTCTTTCACAGTGTTAGCAACATGTGGAGACTCAGATGGCTTAGTGGAACTAAAAGAGTAAAAATAAATAATGCCTCATATTGAGAGAAATGTTAATTTAAAAACACAAGTAGAAACATGTCCCAAGAAGCCTTTGCATTTGGGTTGGAAAATGGAAGCATACAATGAGAAGACTTTTTAAAACCAGAGATCTATTCATTTTTCCAGTCTTAATGGGTAAAGATTCATTTCTGAAAAAATGTCTGGAGAGGGTTTTCCAAGTTATATGAAAGGGCAACCTAGATAAATTTCTAAAATAAATGAATAATAATAAAAATATAAATGTATCCAATTTTTGTTATAGCTCAGATTTTTAATGGATGATAAGTATGGCAAAATTATATTATAGAAAGCAGAGCAATTCTCTGTAAAGAGAATTTATAATCCTGCCTTAGTCATTGGGAAGTAATTTGATGTACTGAAATTTCCTTCCTGAAATCAAATTTCAGTTATATTCAAAACTTAGTATAAATTGTTTTTAAAAATCTGAGCTTTTTGTTCATTTGCTGAAAGCTGACTTGGCTTAAGCCAAGCACCATTTGAGCTCAGGACTTTTCTAATTGTTATTCTGAAAATTTATTGGACATAACTGATGCTTGCGTTTCAGGGAGAATTATTCACTTTTTTTTTTTTTTTTTTTTTTTTTTTTTTTAGAAAAGCGGTTTATTACCAAATAATAGACGAATTAAATAACATAGTGTATTAGTCAGCCAAAAAGGGTGCTAATGTGAAATACCAAAAATGGATTGGTCTTTATAAAGGGTATTTATTTGGGGTAGAAGTCCACAGATACCAGGCCATAAAGCGTTAAGTTTCTTCTCACCAAAGTTCATTGCCACGTGTTGGAGCAAGACAGCTGCCAATGTTTGCCAGGGTTCAGGCTTCTTGTGTTCCTCTCTTCCCAGGGTTACATTTCTCTCCGGGCTTAGCTCTTCTGGTTCCTCCACAAGGTCAGCTGTAGGCTATCAGGCAAACAGCTCACTTCTCTTCTGGGGCCTTTTCTCCAACATCAAAACTGCTTCTCAAAAACTGCTTCTACTCTGTTCTTTGCCTTGCCTTTTATATTCGATTCCCCACCCACCAAGAGCGGGGCTCAATGCCCTACTGATGTGGCCCAGTCAACGCCCTAAACATAACTTAATCATGCCCGATTAACAGATCAGTTTACAAGCAGGATCCAATTATATTTTTGGAATTCATAATTACATCAAACTGCCCAATGGCCACACGTGGCAAACAATTATTTTTAAAAGTAATGAACCTTTAATTCATATTCCATAAACTAAGACACTTCCCATTAAATTATTTCTTTGGAAAAGAAACAAGTCTCTGGGAAATTTGGTTGGAGAGAAAATAACCCAAAAAGTTATGAAATCTAGTAGCTGGCAGTTCTGAATCCTTTTATAGTTGATAAAAATCATTGATGCATCAGACTTTAATAACAACTATTGGTGATAGATAAAGCAGAGGAGTTCAGACTGGGAAAGGAAATAAATAAGGCAGAAGTGGAGGATGTGAAAAGAAAAGGGGGGATGGCACACATACAAAAAGAGGACTTAAAACCTTAACTAAGAGTTTGTGATAATTGGGTTCACTTTGACTGGACTCAATGGCTCAAGGTTCATATTAACACTTGACTAACTATGGATTAATAATGGATCAAATGTCTCTTGATAAACCAGTTTTCTTCAGAAGAGTCCAGCTAGTCAGGATGAAGCTCACACGGGAAATCTCTAAGGAATTGGGAGCTATGAACAGAAGTCCTTCTTTAATTACCATAAGGAGGAAAAGGAGACTATGAGGAACGCTATTCCTCCACATGCAGATGTACATTTAGTTTTCCTTACTTTGGCTATTGAAGGCAAATGAATTTTATCAAGGGTACCATTTTCAAAGACTTGGACTTCTCCAAAACCTTTCAGTAAAAGTGAATTGTTTTATTTGGGGAACACAAGAGCAATGCATACTAACATACTGATTTTATTCTCATTCCTATAGAAAGGAAACATCAATTTCCTCACACAAGTATCTTAGTAACATACCCACCTGGGTTCTCATTCCCAGTTGTTCTCAAAAGAGGCCAAAGGAAAACACACCTGCAATAAAGAGAGACACAGGCTAAAATTTCACCAGAGGACTTGGAAAACAGGATGCCCTCCATTATTTGCTATATCCTTATGAGTTATAGAAACAGTATTTTCTTCTTCCCTAAATGGCAAAAGTATTCTGCAGCATGCTAGATAAATAAACCTTGTTACATTGCTTATGCATAAAGAGCTAAAAATCCTTCCTAAAAGTTGAAGTGGAATCAGAGATGCATTTGAAGTACTTACATAGAAAATGGCACAATGGAGGAATTCAATAAATGTGTATTAAAATGCTTTGAATCTAAATTTGTATTTCTTTTTAGTTTTATTGATTTATATGAATATTTAGTTTTGATATATCAGTCCAAATCTCTTAAAACTGATTATATTGTGTGTGTGTGTGTGTGTGTGTAGAATTATTGATTTTTCAATAGTTAACATTATTTAGGGACTTTCCATTATGGAAGATATAAATTTTGCCTCTTTTCATTGCTGTGATCCTGCCATACATACAGCCTCTACCCATTCCCCATTCTCTCTCTTTCAATATATATAATATATAGTAAATATAATATGTAGTAAATGATATATAATGTTGGTTAAGTCAATATTTAGTTTTCATATTATTACATCTGTATAAAGGAGAGTCTTGGCTGAAAGATATAATGATACTTTTCCTTTCCTATGTAATTTGTTATGTATCTTATGGGAAATAATTATTTTTACATTAGATTAATTTATTATGCATCACCTATACAATTCCAAAGTTCACCAATTTTATAAATGTCCTCTCTGTATATTTAGATGGGTCAGTTATTCTTTCAATCTTTCTGGGACATTTTACTTGATCAAGTATGGACTAGACATTCTGTTTGTTACACAACTAATATGTTGGACAATCTCATCACCTTTATCCTGGATATCTCCTTTATTGTTGTGGTGAATCTCTTGCTTCCTATATTCTGTGCCTTTATTCTTCTTGGATTATCCTTTCCTTTTAAGGAGTACATCATCCCATAACTTCCTGAAGCATGTCCCAAAAAGGCTTAATTTGATTCTTACAGGATTAAGCGTTTGGCTTGGTACAGAATTCTAAGTTAAAATTTATTTCACTCAGAATTGTGGAGGTGTTTATCTAGGTTCTAATGTTACCATTGGGAAATTGAAAGTCCCACCAATACCTACTCTTTTATATAGCCTGTTTCCCTTTATGTCAAGTTGTAGGATTTTCCCTTTGTCCCTGGTGTTCTGAAATTCACAACAGTATGTCTTGTTCTGGGTCTATTTTCATCTTTTAGCTGGGTACACAGTTACACAGAGTGCAACTTTTTAATCTGGAAACTGATGCCCTTTGATTCAGGAATGTGGATTAAGATGAAGAACATGTGTTTGTGGGAGTACATAATTCAACCTACCAAAGCCAGTGTGGTGGGTGTTCCTTGTCATCTCAATTTCCTGAATTACAATATCTACCAAGGGTAGGAGCAAAGCATGTCATGAGAACGGGGTAATTGGCTCCATACCTAGTTGCCTTAAATCTTATCTTTTGTTCCAAAGCAAATAGTTCAGATGAAATCAAAAGAAGAATGTTTCAGATTATTAGAAAACACAGAGCAGTGTAGGCAATTTTGATGAAAAGTGTCTTAGGACCAGGATATAATGATGGTAGAAATATATTTGCTACATATGACCTATCACATGTGAAGATGACTCGCAAAATACCTACTTCTCACTGAATATTGACTAGTGTTTACTGATGGAAGATAACATCATAGGGAGTAGACACAATTTTTTCTCTCTGAGTGTTTGTTTTTCTTGTACTAGTTCCTATCAAAATGAAGAAAGTACTCCAAAGATATGTTTTTTTTTCACACTTTAGTGTATTAAATTTTGCCCAAATGGTCTTCCTTACATCCTATTGGATGCAGTTCACTTACTAAATGTCAACTATGAAATTATCACCTGCAGGACTATGATACTAAAATGGATGACTTATTCATATGAAAAATGCTTTTCCATTCATAGAGAAAATAGTTATGGGTAGTTAATCTGAAACTCTAATATTGGTTTTGTCATTACTAATATATGATAATCATATTAATACATACCTACGAAATAATGAATTAAAAGTTGGTTATATAGGTCTTTTTAATCATAACATACTAAAATGTTTGGTGTTTGAAATTATCTTTAGTAGCGTAGAGAAAAATGGGAAGGTTCATCTCTTATTGAGTTTCACTGTCAATTTCTTGTACAAGGTAAATAATGTGCAATTAGTCATTTCATATGGTAAAACCTACTTTAAATTGTTTCATAAAAAATGACCATTTCAGAAATACGTATTCTCTCACACTGAGTGAAGAATTCTATTAAATGGGTCTACATATTTTCTTTGTGCCTTATGATTGGCTACCAGTGGACTGTATGCACATGATGAGAATAGCAGCTTAAAGACTCTATCAAATAAACCACGTTCCCACTCCTTCAAACCTGGTATAAAGATATGCTATCAAATGTGTTATAAGATGTCATTTAAGATGTGAAAGAGATTAGATTTTACACTATGGCCAAGACCATGAAACTTCACTTGTTCAAAATATCATATTACCTCATTTTATAAATCCTTTCCGTCTCTATCTAATACATAAAATCTTTGGCAAGAAAACATATTAAAGCAATGAACAAAATATAATGACTGTAAATATTTGCTTTTGCATATATGGCTTAAATTAAATATTGTCTCTTCTAGAATTGTTCTAACAAATTGGTTCTATATGCTAAACTCTGTGTAAACTTTGCATATCGAAATAATCCAGTATCTTATGGCTGTGATTATGTTCCTCATCACTCTATGTTATAAATTTCTAAAATTGAAATTTAGGACTTAGATAAGAAAAATCAAGAATAGGAATATGACCACAGGAAAAATATTAGTAGCTTCAGTTTATGTTGTTTTTCCTAGAGGTTATGCTTAGTCCATAATGAAAATGCCAAGAAGACCTGTAATGTCATCAGAGATAGGTAAAAGTAGCATGGTTATATTGCTGAATACAGCTATTTTATTTTTTCCTCTATAACTTATTTTAAATAAATATTTCCAGTTATCAGCTACTTGAGACATCAGTTTCAAAAAAAGGAGACAAAACTCAAATGAGTGAGGTATCTTACTTGAGATTCTTTAAAAAGCCAAACCAATTATAACAAACATATTAAATTATATTATCCACTGCCTAACTATCCATAGCAATGCTCAGATCTCCATGTAGCATGTCTTGGGCTTACTACTTCTTCCCTTTGCTCCTAACCTTGGTCCACTCAGTTACTGAAAATATAGACAAATTTAACTATCAAGAAAATTTTAAAAATTCAACATATTGGTTTCATAGATCAGATACTCAATAAATATTGTAGGTGAATGAATGATTTAATATCAATAGCCTATTCTATAATGGTGTTTTTGTTTAATTACTGGTGGTATTCATTTTTTTAGTATAAATAATGAAAGAATGATTATAGAGTCAAATCAGGATAAACTTATACTATAATTTGTACTTACCTTCTGCAATACAAGGAAAGTATAAAATATAAATATTGGAAGCTTATGGGAAGAGTTCACTCTAATATTGGCTAACATATTGCAAAACTGATTGGGGGTTAATTCTGTTTTATTAATAGATTAAATTGGGCAATGAACAAGATTTCTAAAGGATAACAAGGAGTGGAAAGACCATTTTGTTTTGTTTCTTGAGGCTAATGTGCTAATCTATATTATGCTCTTGAATTTCTCAGTCCCTAAGTCCCTTATTCTAATATATGTATCTCTAACTCAAGTTTCCTTTACATCATTATAGATATGTTAGTAGAGAAAACTGTATTTCTATAGCCTTACTTTCACTTGCCTATGAAAATTCTAACATGGCTTCCTACATTTAGATTGTCTCCTGTCCCAACTTCCCCTGAAAAGATCATCCACCATTGCTGAGGTTAAAAGTAGCTGCTTTATGGTCAATACCTGCCACAGGCACCACATGGCAGCTACTAAAGTGTAGCAATAATTTTCCCAAGGCTATAGAAACTTCATGATGAAAGTCTCTTTGTCTGTTCCAGACCTAGGGATGTCAAAGATCTTTAATCGATGAGGGTGCTCCTGTTGGCACAAAATTCACACCAATGCACTCTCAACTCTGTTGATGTGACACCAAGGACTTTGCCATCTGCATCAAAAGTAGCATGTCTCTGTAGATATCTATGGTGCCTTTTCTCACAGTTCCTTGTGGATTTTTGTTTTTTCCTGGCCTGTTCATTAATTTCCCTTGCTTTATCACTCAGGCACGAGCCTCTCAAGGCTCAACCAGAGAGCAATATGGAGCAGGCACTTTCAGAGTCACTGGCTTCTTGGACCAAACTTGATTTCCCTGGCTCCATCTTTCTCCAGACCTCTTATTCAGGCAGCTCCTCAATCTCTGCATAAATAGAGCCCCACAAGGCTGATCCTTCAGACCTCCCAGCAGGTCTTGAGTACTAAAGTACACTGAGATGGCACTCGAGCCAGCCTCTACTGTGCATATCTACACACTCCAAAACCCAAATCAAATTAAGAAATATTTTACTGCCATCATTTCATTTCATTATTAGAAACTATCAGATGACCCTGACTATCAAAGTATAATTCACTAAAAACACAATTATAATTTTAAGTAATGGCTAAGCAGTAACATAGTTTAATATTGCATCCATCATAATTAATCCTATGATAGCTCCTTTCTCCCACCCCCAAAACTGTTATGGCTGAAAAACAAATAAGGGCTAATATCTTTAGCAGGAAAGTCTAATTGAAAATAGTTAATTAGGTTTTGGTGAGTACTTATTCCATCAATGCAGATCTTTCAAGATGCAACTTTTCTGCCTTTATTCTAGTCATTCATCTTCTCAGTCTTTGAAAACATAACTGTTAAATCCACATACAAATTTAATTTTGACATAGGTAAGGGGTTTGGATAATAGTTCTGCCTCTGATCAAGCCAGAGATGTACTGGTTCAGACTCACTCTGTCGTCCTCTCTACCCTAAATGGGTACAGGCTGACCTATATGATTACATCAATGGACTCCCTTATCCATGGTCTTCTGGGTGGTTTCAGCTTATTTGGTTGACCAGCAGGAAATCAGAGAGAAGAGAGTGAGGTCAGGATATTTTGTTCCTCTGGCTTGCTTGTGCAGTTGCTTCCTTCTGTGTCCCTGGACTGAAGGGACTGCTTCTCTCAAAACACACTTCTTTGCATGACTCTCTTCTTGTGGGTTCCAATAACTGCTCCATCCGCTGTCCCTCTGGGCTCAAGAGTGGTAACAGAATCTCTGTTGTTAGCCCTGTATTTCTGCACTATCCCTTATTGTCCCTCTGTACTCCAGCCACATTTTATAAGTAGTCCCTTTGTAAATAAACTCCTTTTCAATTATCCTTGGTTGAGGTGCAATTTTTTTTTCTTATTAGGACCTTGATGGATACATCGATTTAATGCATAGGGTCTTAAGTTAGTAACAGTTTATTGATCTTATATTAGAATTGTATATATCTTAGTTAATAAGCCCATCCCTGATGCAGACATTTTTCTCTGTGGAGTTCTTAATCTTCCAGTGTACACTTGACTCTGATTCAAATGGTGAAGGTTGGTCTTAGGCCAGAAGGAAATAATGGGGCATTTAGATAAGAAATGCAGTTACAAATTTGGTTTCTTCAACACTGTTAAGGTTGTCTGTTCAGTCTCAATCATCTTAGGGTACTTTTGCATCTATTGGATTTGTAACTCTATTAACAGAGAATTCAAATTTAAATAACCACTAATTTCCAGGTAGTGCCTTTGTGAAGAAATTTCTACTTTTAAGGCCTTCACTCTTTAGGAGTTTCCTGTTTCTTCTCTTACTGGCCAATTCCTGAAATTTGGTATTATTCTGGACTCCTCCCTCTTTCTCAACATAGAAATCCCATCAACTTCAAACCCCTAATTGGTTCCATCTCCTAATTCTGGAACCTACTCTCCAACCTTTCTGCTAGTAACCTAGCTCAAAGGCCAAGTTCAGCCAGAATGAATTCTAAAATTTCAAATCTGCTCATCTAACTCCCCTGAACAGCCACCAATAAATTCCCATTGCCTTTAGGATGAAACCCAAATACCATTTCATGGATCATTGGGCCCCTATGACTTACTTCCTGCCTATGTCTCAACCTCATTCCTCACAACTCACATTTAAAGTTCCATCCATATCTAATTTCTTTCCATTCTTCTGGTGCTCCAAGCTCATGCTTTCTTTTTAATGTGGGTCTTCCCACTTGTCTGCAAAAATATTCCCACACTTGACCTCAACTTTGTAGGCCGTGCCCCCCTTGAACCTACATATATTTGGCTTCGGCTAACTCCTTATCATTCTTCAAGCATTTGCTTAGACATGATTTCTCCACAGTTATCTTACCCAGCTTCTAGAGAAGACTGCATGACCTTGCTTTGTGTATGTATAGCAAAGTTTACTATGTAAAGAGTGTTAACTCATTACAATTTCCTAAAATCACATCTTTATTATCTTTCTAAATTAATTATGAACTTAATAAAGACAGGTATTGCTCAGCAGTACCATCTAGCACCAAGCATAGTGCCTGGCTTAGGATATTCATTCTAAAAGAAAAAGTTGTTGAATGAATGACTACATATATGGAATATTCTAACAAAATGCTCATGCATGTCATCATTTACTCCAGTATTGTCTAATTTAATTCCATTCTTTGCCGGCAAGATAGAGATTTTTTTTCCTATAATGTTGCTTCTCTATAAATGTCTTTCCAAGCTTTCCATTACTCTAGTATAAAATATGAACTATTAATATACCTTTCAAAATCTTGAAGTATCTTGCCATGTTGGGAATAATTCATTTATGAACCTAACTAATAATGGCCTGAACCATAAGAATATCTATTATTTACTTAACAGGACATCCCAAGTTAGGCAGTTCTAGGGATTATTACCAAGCACCAACTAGCAATGCATCTGGAAAAAGACCTTGATCAAAAGGGGGAAATGGTAAATACAAATGAGTTTTTATGGCTAAGAGATTTCAGTGTGAGTCAGGAGGTCATTCCAGAGGTTAAGCTTATGCAAGTCTCAGCAGGAGCTCATTGACTGCCACAGTAAATAGTACCTTAAATAGCGGGGTTCCTGAGGGCTCTAGAAATATCCAGAAATGATAAGCAGGGCAGACAGCTCAGGAATTCAGCACCTGTTAGTGGGCCTTATTTTAGAATTTATGCTCCCCAGTGTAACAGAGTTAGACTCATTTATAGGTTCTTTACACATGACTCTTCTGCCCCTTTTATTTAAGCCCATAATTAGCACTATACTTGATAAATATATTTCCCAGAGACTTAAATCTTTGGTCCGTCCATGTACCAGTTGAGCCCTGAATTCCAGCAGAGTTGCAACACCTACTTTCCTGATCACTGGATTCACCCAGGACAACTAACAAGGACATGATGATGGACATTGCTCATCCCAAGGAACAGAGAGTGTCTGCAACCACAAGCAAGATAGTTCCATCCCTCTGCCCCATGGGATCTAAGCCCCCTCTCAATTAGAAGAAGAGTGGGCATCACCATCCCCAAATCCTCAAGATTGGGGAATGAACAATGGACTAAAGGAGACTTATTATTATTCTACTATAGAGTTATTATTACTCTAGCAATGAAAGAACTCTTACTGATGTAAAGGCAGTGGCCATCAGAAGTTCTGAAGGATGGGAGAGGGAAGAATAGGTGTAATATGGGGACATTTTGGCAACATTGGATTTGTCCTGCATGACATTGCAATGACAGATACAGGCCATTTTGTCATAACTTAAAAAATTGGGTGGAACAGAGTGTAAACTACAATATAAACTGTAGTCCATGGTTAGTAGCAGTGTTTCAATATGGGGTCATCAATGGTAACAAATGTACCACACTAATGAAGGATGTTGTTAATGTGGGAAAGTATGAGAGGGGGAGGGAGTGGGACATATGGAAATCCCTTACAGTTTTTATGTAACATTTATGTAATCTAAACCTTCTTTAAAAATAAAAAAAAATTAATTATGAAAAAAAAGAAACCAAGATTATTAAATGGTAGGATACTATTTTGCTATAACTGATATATTCCCCTATCTTTCCTTATACGTCCCTTGAACCTGTGATTCTGTTCATATTTTACCAATAAGGAGCTTTTCTCAAGGAAGGGATATGATGGCAGAATAAATTCTTTTGTATTTCAAAAGCTTAGCCCCAAAGGAACCCAGAAAGTCAGGGAGTTGGAGCAAGGCCTTGGGAAATTCCCTTCTCCAGTTCAGAAATGACTCCCTGAGTTGAGGTGAGGGAGAAAAGTTAAAGGAGAAATCCAGAGTCCCTATGAATGGAGTTATGAGTCCCCAGCAGGGGAGGGGACAAAAGGGACTTCACCTGGGTAGACCTTGGGGAGGTGGGGAGTTTGCCTACAGAAGATGTGGGAACAGAGAATAAGAATGGTGTGTGATGTAACAAGGCAGAGATAGGGACCTGGACACCCTGACAGAGTCTGCCCTGTGCCTTTGCACAGGGAGAACACTAGAATGTTTTCTGGGAATGGACAGAATGAAGAGCCTCAGGTGGCTGCACCAAGGGTCATGGGAGCAATGAAGTAAGTGCTATGTAGCTGATGGGTTACGAGAGTGGCAGAGGGTCTGCTGGGGAGTTGTAGTCAGGAATAAGGTCCTCAGAGTAACTGGTGATGGTGGATGAAGGCCAATGGGCCAAAAAGGATATGTTAGGGAGACCTACTGTGCATGCCAGAGACCACACCAGCCGCCGTGCAATTCCTGAGCACCACAAAAACGCCTGTGAACAGAGACACAATCCCAGGAAGAAAGCAGACTGAATTTCCACCAACTGGTTGAATGGAGACTCACTATAGAAATTAAATTTTTATGGAAAAAAAATTACACTTCTCGCTTCTCTGGGTTTTTGCACTGAGATTCCTTCCTGCAATCTCTGATCACCTGTCTAAGCTACAGACTACTGGAAGTCAGGCCTGAGCCTTTCATTGTAAAACCAGAACCTTGCAAGGTGCATGGCAGACAAATGCTTGAAAAATATTGCATGAATGAATGAGTGATAAAGCATGGGGTTGGGGTACACTTTGTAATCTTTTAGAGATCAGGGAGGACTGGGTGGAACTAAATAAAAGTATGCATTAAATCCCTGTTTAGTTTAGAAACAATATTCAGAAACAATATTCTAAGCAATAGTTTAGAAACTTTTCAATTATCATGGTAAGAATATTACTACTCTAATTAATTTTATATCCATAAGAATGCACAGGAAAGAAAAATCACTTAAATATTAGATGTGTTTGTACATTTCTATGAAAGTCATGTTTTACATCTCAAAGAACATTCAAAATGCCTTCAGAAAGCCAAGATCTGTGTATTCTGATAGGGATTGTACACTCAAGGTAATTTTTTATATAGATATATATGTTTATGTATTTTCCAAATATATATGTAGTACTGGAAATCAGGCAATTATGCTATGTGCATTCATTTCTTATTGAATTTTGGGCCAGAGAAATATAATTTAGGTAGAAGATTAAACTCTGGTTGAAATGCCATCATGTTGCCAATAAAAACTGAGCAAATTTCAGTTTGAAGAGAGTTGAATGCTACAGAAAACCAGCGCCTGATAGCCAAGACAATGCAGGATTCTAATAAAACAATTCCTTGTTGTAATCCTTATGTACCTCATGCTATGATTACTATTTCTTTACCCTTGACATAGAGGAAACAAACATTACAATTTCCTATTCAAAGTATTCAGAAATAAAACTAGCACTGCAGCTTTCAACAAACTTCTCTCCAGCCTAAGAAACATTATGTATTTATATTGTTCCTCACAAAGTAACACAACATATTACCACTTCCCATATGATTATTGTAGGGGAGAACCAGCTGGTGAAATTATTGGTCTTTCACTGTTTCCCTGCTAGTTTCAAATTTGGTTTGAGCCTCTAGGGAAATGAGTTTGAATGTCTCATCTCATTCCTAGAAGCAACAAATCTCAGGGGAAAAAAATCCGTTCAATTCTCAGAAGACATTGAGAATTGAATATGAAGTTGTGAGAGGGGTTGCCCCACATCTCACCTCTAGCTCCAGCAGAGCCTAAGTCTGTGCCTGTGTGAGTCTTTCTCTTAGAGAACGAATGGGTTCTTCAGAGCCTCTGTGTCTAGATGTGGATTTCAGGAGGCGTTTTCCCTTCAGCTGTGCTGCATTGTGCCCATTTGGTGGTGTACCTTCTCCCAAATAACTTCTTTCCTCAGAGAGAATTAGTGATGTTTGGGAAAACAAAATAAGAATGGAGGATGGATGATAACAAAGAATGCTTATGGCCAGTCTGGTTTCTGCCATCACGATTGGTGGATTCTGTCATTGTCCCATGTCTCAGCCTCCCTAGGGTAAAATGTGGAAGGGGGCTTAAGAAGTAGGAAATGAACAATCTTTCCGTGTGTCTAGCTGTATTTGAATTGCTCTGTGCCTGTTACTTCTTTTAAATCTCTGCAAAGCATCCCTATGAAATAAGATGCTACTGTCCCTTCTGCTTCATTTTTCAGGGAGGAGAAGTGATTTTCCCAGTTAATGCTGAGTCAAAGCAAGAACCCAGCCTGCCCACTCCCCAGCCAACCCTCCCACATTATACTGTGCCACCACCTAGTGTTATTAACCTCACTTCATAAAAGAAACAAATAAATATAGATGATAAAATCCACTGTATATTGCCTATTGTGATACATTCCAATAATGCCCTATGAGTGTTAATGTTCATAAGAAGAATTAGATATTGATGGGTTTATGTATGTGTGTTCATTTGGGAGCCATTCATCCCAGGCTGAGTTTTCTGCATCAGGCTACAATTAGGATTGTCTCTGCCAGGACTCAGGAATAGCCAGGGATGGTTGTACCCTTACTTTTAATACAATTAAACTGAGAGCCACTGAGTGTACACTTTGGATAGAATGTACAAGGCATGTGACTATATAACACAGTGAACCATGTGGTGGAAGATGGACTATGGTTAACAGTACAAATGTGAGAGTGTTCTCCCATGACCTAGAACAAATGTACAATACTAATATACAGTGTTAATAATAGAGGGTGTATGGAAAAATATACCAAGTGTACGCTATGGACCATAGTTAGTGGTAAGAGTCTGCCCATGTTCTTTCGTAATCTGTAACAAATGTTGCACAACAATGTAAGGTGCTTGTAGAGGGGTCATGTATGGAAATTCTGCACATTTTTGTAAGCTCACAACTTCTCTAATAAAAAAAAAAGAAAAAAATGTTTTAAAAATGACCAAAAAACACCATGCAGTGGTGATAATTCTTTTTTTCAATCATGTAATTGAATTGTTTTTGAAGATTAGTTTCCAAAGGCAAGACTGTTGTCAATATTTTTTTAAAAAATTCAGACAAATATATTTTTGTTACAAAAAAACCCCAAAATATTTCACATAAATTTATAAAGCATTAGCTGAGTTTTTGAAATGCATAAAATATGCAAAATATTCCATCATGCCAGTCAAATTTGAGCCTTGTCTCCATCTACAATAACTGCTTTTGTTTACCACCTATGGCTTTATCCTAATAAGGAAATCCTCTGGGTATAATGCTATGTGATTTTTTTCTCAGTAACAAGTATATTAATATGATACAAAAGAAAAATCTGTTTTATATTACTTTTCTGGCATGGAACTATAAACAAACACTCCAGGACAATTTAGAAAGTAAAGAACCTAGAAAAACTTGTATTTTGATATGCTCAACATTTCTGAGTCATTACATTCCACTGAAATTTTGTAGTTAAGAACAAGCAGCATGTTTTAGACCCATGGCATATTTTAAACAGCATAAGTCCTTGGGTACTTCGGACCTTGAGTAACCTCCAGAGACTTTTGCTTTTTTTCAGAGTCTGATAAGCATTGCAAAGAAAGTGGTGAAAGATGACAGAGGGGGCCTCTATCCCCCAGAAACTCCTTACCCCCCATCCGCTCTGGTGCCCTCTGAGCCAAGTTACCCTCCTATTCTCTGGAGGCAGTAGTCAAAAGCCTTCAGGGTCATTCATGGATGGAAGCATTTGTAATAATCTGTTAGAAAATCAAGAAACAGCATAATGCCCAGGGTGCATACATTTTCAGTTCCTCTTCTCTCTGTCAGTAACTCCTATCATATCAGCCTATCCAGAGTTGACTCAGAGTTGGAGCAGGAAAGTAATGGGCTGGGCAGTGGAAGGCCCATCCTGCTGGGGGATAATGGAGGCACAGATGAGACAATAACATCAAAAACGTCGAGGCAACAAATGCTGGGATTAACACGGCTGAGCACAGGGTAGTCTAGGCACCTTGATTTGGCAGCCCACCCTCAGGGAAGGTCCTTTAGCAATAAGAAAATCACTTTCTGAAAAGTGCAACTTTGATTTATTCTGAGGGTGTTCCACTCTGCCTCGTGCAGAGAAGATTCCAAGATCAGAAAGGAGGGAAGGTCCATTGTGAAAGTTGCTTTAGTTGAGCTAAGGGTGTGGTGAGCTTGGCTCTACAGAGGGCCCTTCTTTGCCGTAGGCTTGCCTATAGGGTCCAGCATACTTTTTGCTGTACACTGATACATTTCAATCCACTTAGATTCCAGGTAGTTACATAAAGTAAGAGTTTTATTGAACACCTGTGTTCAGTTTTATGTTCTTAACCCTCCTCCTGAAGAGTTCAGTACTTAAGAGTTAAGACTAATTTCATATCTATCACAGGGAGAAAAACTATATAGATCCTGATATATTCCAATTCATAGAAAGGAAGGTGGCAGCTGAGAGTTTTACCATTAGGTGAGCACAGGTACTGAAAGGTTTTGACAATCGTGCATGACAGTTTGATAACTTGGCAAGGACAAGTTTGAGATGGTGACAGATAGTTTTATGCTCTTAAAAGATGTGCTATTACTTTAGTTGCAAATAGTATACTCATTTTTGTCAACATTGAATAATGGATTATACTACTTGGGTTTTCATCTCATCACAATAAGCAAATGAAAAGCAAAAATTATTATTTACTTTCAAATCTCAAAAACATCATGCACCAAAAACATGGGCTAAGCACCTTGTCAACCCAAATCAAAGTTTGCAACTCTCTGTATAGCATTATTCTCTTCCATTCCTTGGCCTTTAAGTTTGTAAAGTACTAGAATAGGAAAGAAACAGATCTTCCAAGTTCAAGTTGTAGCTTTGCCTCAATATACTGGCTCCCTGTGGTGGCATTGGAGGTGAGAAGCCTCAGATTACCCTTCAAGGGAACCTGCTGGGAGGAGGCTAGTTGGTGTATAAGCTCCAGCTGCTGCATCTTCAGATCTGCCTTGATGTTCATGCCAAGGCCACGTTTTCTTGAAGCTGCTCCTAGTCAATGAATGAGCATAAAACTATCTGTGGGGGTTTCTAGTGCTTGGCTATCTTGTCCCATTGCTGAACTCCTCTGATTGGCAACCTTTGCTTTGGCCAAGAACATCTCGGAGCTACTCTTGCAGTTTAGAGCTCTCTTTACCTATTTTTTCCATCCCTTCCTCTTTCACAGGCCATTGTGGCTTGAAGATTTTCCCCACCTACTCCGTCTCTCTCTCTCTCTCCTTTATTGTTCACAGGTTTTTCCCTCAATGTATCTCTTGCACATCTAATTCTGTCATGAGATCTGCTTCTCAGAGGATGAACTGACGCAACCCCCCTCCCCCACAGGTGACATTAGCTACGCCCTCTTGTGACTCAGCTCCCATTTGTGGTCCACATCACTCTGTGCTGTTTTGTCTCCTTCAGTTCTCCTTGAGATCATGGACCTGTGGGAGGTGCCACTTAGTAGGGGGAGGGGCCCCATATAAATGGAATTGAAATTAACCACATGGATTTGCATAGGGTTCGTGCAAGTTGCACCCCTCAGTGCCTCAGTCAAATAATAGGATTGAATTGGATAGAGACTCTGTGAGCACTAACAAAAAATAGCCTTTTAGAATTCACATTTCAAGAAGAGGTCAATAGTATAGTTACACAATTTTCTCCTTTTAAGCACAGCTGAGAATGATGAGCTGAGATGCCCAAATGAACAAGGATGTTGCACATTGGAAAGGCCCCTCTTCCCCATCTTTTTTTGTTTGTTTGTTTTGGGCTTTTTTGGTTTGTTTTTGCTCTCGTTGCCATGGAAGACTATTAATTCCACTGTGAACAGAGCCCTTTTCTAGCCTGTGTTCCCTCCAGTTGTACTGACATGCACAGTTGTTGCTGTTTAATAGACTATCACAAGCTAATTGTGCTTTCCTTTTAAAACTAAAAATGGGTGCCTCTTCAGCCTCGTAAAAGTGTGCTAATGGGTGCTCAAAGGTAAAGAGATGTGAAAACTGAATGCAGGTGTCAGATTCACCTTCCTAGCTCTTGTTGAGACCTTGGGCAGCTAAACATGCCTTTGGCATGAAGGAGGTACTCTGCAAGAGATTACTGAATGAATAAAAACTGATGTTGAATGAAATACAGAGAAAGCTATTAAAATTTTGATGAGAAACAGAACTCAGGTCCTTACTATATAGAGGAGAAACTGTCATATTGTGTAATACATTGATTTCTCTCTAAATCTTTGTTGCATTTAGATGATGTCTTTATCTATTGTCGATTTCGTTCTATGCCTTTTCTTAGATTTGTTAACTCCATGAATACTAAAGAAAAAAAATTAAACAATTAGAAATAGTTCTTTTGTGGTCTAAATGGTCTATTTAGCCATCTTGCTCCTCATTTCTATATATAGTCCTCAGAATAGAAAATCTCAATAAAGGACCCCATTAATTAACATAACATTCAAGTAATTATATTCTTTCTGTTTTAGCAATATGTATTCTTTGTGTTCAGAGAATTGCCGAATTTAATAGCTAGAAACATTATCTTGAAATGAGTAAAGCAAAGATAAAATATTACCTTTTCGACAGCTTATATTTAAGACAGAGAGCAAGACTGTGTAAAAAGGAATATGATATAGTTTTCAACAAAATTGAATACATCGTTGAGATTGGACTCCATTTCCTCTTATGTGGGAGACCAATCACAGAAAACAGTTTCAGTAAAGATAGATTCAGAAAGCACCTTTCTTCTCTTGAAATGACATTCCGAGACAGATAGAGGCAAATCACTAGGAGGTGTGTGACACATCACCCTAAATATCCCCTCTTGTCACTAGAAACACACTGTGGAAAGCTCTCTCTAGTAGAACTAATGCCAAGAAAAGAGAGTAAATGAAAATAGTTGTAATGTGTTTTGGTATTGTAAACATGCATGCATTATATTCAAACACTCAGGATAACTTACTTACTGCACAAACCAATTAGATCATCTCCAATCACATGTGGAAAGAGCTCAGGCTAATCTAATTGGTTCAGGGGTGCTCCATTTATTTCTGGGTTTCTGATGCCTTTATAATATTACCAACTGATGGGTAAACAGTCCTCCAGTGAGGAGTGCTCCTGGTTCTTAGACATGAAGGATCAGCAAATTACAGTTTGGGGAGATAGTAATCTGTTATTATGATCCTTAAATTTGGAATTTTTTTTTTAACTTTCCAAATAAGAATGTTGTTTTTCCCTTGAAAGTATTGTATTAGTTATTATTCAATTACAAATGTAGTCTTTGTTTTTCCAATTTCATTGAATTCTTCTGACCATCTGAGACAGTTTCCTTGCAACTCCACCACCTTATGGAAAATGTGAAGGTAGTTGTGGGGAGGTATTTTAGGTATTTTAATTTTAGCAAGTAGGATAGGTGATCCACCAGGATCCCAAGGTTCTCTAGATCCTTCTGTGTAACTTTCTCTGTATGGAGAGAGAGTGTGTGTATGGGGGGGGTGATGCGTGGGGAGCCCTCCCCCTTCCACATACTTACAATGGCTATGTGTATGTATGTGGCTCTTCCGAGGCTCTTCCGAGGCTGCACCTCCAGCTATTGGACCACTTTGCTGGCAAGGACAGAGCTGAAAGTGCCTGAAAGCTGAGTTAATCACAGTCAATTTCTCAGTAAAGCTCACATTTGACTCCTCATCAAAGCTGCTTTGTCATCGCTCCTTTCCCATCACTGCCAACCCTCTCTGTGGTCTTAAAGAAAAACCCGGAAACTGAAAAGTCCACATGCAGAGCCTGTTTTGATTCAAAATCAGACTTTCATTTCCAGGCCCTAGACACTTTAACTAGACAGCATAAGGGGTCATGCAGAGTCATTGCTTGGGTTATGAATAAACTAAGAAATTCAATTTCCAATTCAACAAATCTGGCAGTTTTCATTTGTTTTACATTTAAGGGGAGAAAATAACCACCCATATATATAGAAATTGTAGACTTGTGGGCAAATTTTTGGCAATATATTGTATTTGACAAAATAATTACTTAGTGATATTTAAAAATTTAACATTACATAAAATGGAAAGATATTCTCATTATTTTGGCAGGGCTAAATTACTTATTGTAAATTGACAAAAGTGCTAGAATATAGATTTTTTTAAAGACCTATTTAAAATCAACTGGCTTTCCAGGCAGGTACATGAACTACATGCCATTTGAATGTCCTTCCAATACACCAGCGTTGGAATGATGTCCATAAAGACACTGAGCACTCACCTAACTTTATTCACTCATGAAAACAATGCCTGCATGAATACTCTGTAATAAAATAGTATAATACTCATTAAACTCATAATCCCACTTCAATGAACACCTGGTAGAAAAACAAAAATTGCAAGGTTAAAAACATAAATATCACTTATTACCTTTTTATTTGTAAAGATGTAAACCCTATAAACAAAATCAAATGTCAGGAAGAATATTGAATAAATTTATGTTGTTCAGGACAGCCAAATATTACTGCAGTATAATCCTTATAAAATATTTTGTCCCAATATATGCAAAATACCCCAATAACAAGGGGAATATCATGAAGATATTCCTATAAATACTAGCAAATAATAAATCTCAATGAAATGTGGATGCAGGTGATGGGGAGGCTCATGTGTTAACTTGGCTAAGCAGTGATGCCCAGTTGTTAGGTCAAGCAAGCACTGGCCTGATTATTACTGTGAGGATATTTCCTGGACTTAAATCATTAGTAAGTTGATTGCATCTATGGCTGATTACATCTACAATCAACTGAGGAGATTGCCTTCAACAATGAGACTTCTCATCCAATCACTTGAAGACCTTAAAAGGAGAAGTGATGATTTCCACTGTCAGAAGAGAGAATTTCCATCTCTACTTCAGCCAGCAACCTTTTCCTTGAGAATTCATTGAAAACTGTCATCGGAGTTCCCAGCTTGTAGCCTGCCCTGTGGAATATGGACTTGTGCATCACCACAGTCGCATGAGACAATTTTATAAAATCTCATAGTATTTACAGAAATCTCCTGTTGGTTATGTTTCCCTGGAGAACCCTGACTAATACAATGCAGATGTGCAGAAACTTTGAAATTATATAACAATAATCCTGTGAATTAGCATAAGCATCTTTTTACTCCTTAAAATGACTCATTCAAGATCATAGGAAGCAAAAGCTGACTGAGGACAAGGACATACTCTGATCTATCTACCTGATAAAATATTCGTGAAATTTGACAGTAAATAAATATTAAAATGCTTTTACAAATTACTAATTTAGGGGGATGGTAATAACTGCAGTAATCATATAAAAATAACTTCCCTTAAATCCTAGTTTAATGTACTTTCATTGAAATTTAATGTAATTTCATTCAGGAAACATTGACCCAACTCTTTCCCACATATTACCAATAAAAGGTGAAATCAAAATACTTGTGGACAAAAGGGATGGAAGTGATCTCAGATGTCATTTATTATAAGATCTCATATGAGCTTATGTCTCTTTTATTATCTAAATCATTCATTCATTCATTTGCAAATTAAACAGCAATCATTGACTATAACTTTTATGCCAGGAATTAACTCTGGAACTAAACCCTGAGGTTCAAAGATGAGTAAGGCTGGCAAGAAGTCCTGGACAAGCAGAGGCAACTAACACAGATACACATATTTGCCATGGAATGACTTACATGCCAAAAAAGGCAAAGAAAAACAAAAACAGAGACAGAATGAGAGAGGGCGAGAGGATGTAGTTTGGTTGGTTTGGTTGGAAAGTAGGGCATGATTGGGACTGGAGTATAATGAGGCTGGAAAGAAAGGTAGGCTCAGACCCTAAAGGGTTTTGTGTATGATATAGTTTTTTAGTATTTACCTATATAAATATTAATAAGGGATTTTAAGAAAGGAAGTAACTAGATCATATTTGAGAATAGAGAAATCACTTTGTAACAGGCATGAAGGGTGACCTATAGATGGGGAGGAAATGGAGATAGGAAAAATTCAGTTATAGGACTTATTACTAATCCAGGTATAAAATGATAAGAGTGTATATTTGAGCATTCATGTTTGGGTTGCAAGCAAAGGCATAGACTTCATAGACATTGAGAAGACAAAATTGTCTTCAGGTAGCCAATAGGATGTGGAGGATGAGAGAGAATGAGCAGTCAAGGATGATGCTGAAATGTCCATTTTGAATGGAGACTATCATGGCAGTTCTGTTACTGATGAGAAAAACACGAGAATAAGAAACACTTGTATTCAAGGGGACTTAGGGGTTTTGATAAGTTGATATTGAATTCAGTTTAAACACCTGCTTTAAAATCACATGCTAAATTTGACCCATCTTTTGAATACAGGCTTTCTAAGACATCTTAGGAAAAGCTAAATAAATCAAAGTTCCATCCCAGCTCTTATCTGATTGTCACCTCTCTCTATTTCTTCTCTTTATGAGAAGGGAAAAAGAATTGTAGGTTTCAGCTAATAGGTTGTTAGCAAACCCTTGATATTTATAGCCTCAATCACATATGTTATGTGATTGTTAAAAATGAATTTGATCTCTTATCCCTGCCTCTTGTTGATCATAGATTACTTGAAAAACATTTGAAGGTTAATTGTGTAAACCATTGTTCTCTAAACCTTTTTGAGTCTGTACCTCAATATACATACATTTATATATTTCTAAATAATAAGCATGCATCACAGTATATGATTAGACAGCCCCTAAGATGGGCCTCCAATGATCTTCACCTTCTGGCATTTATGCTTTCCTATTATTTCCCATCTTTAGAGTGGGTTGGACCTGCAGTTCTAATGAATATGGCAAAAGTGGTAACATGCCACTTCTGAAATTAGGGTAAAAACGACAATGGCTTTGTCTTTTTTGGGCATCTTCTTTCATTTGTTCTGAAGGAAGGTCAGCTGCCATGCTGTGAACAATCCTGTTTAAAACAAACACACAAACATGCAGCATGGTGAGAAACTGAGACCTCAAGCTACCAGAACTTGAGAAACCGAAACCTGCCAACATCCACGTGAGTGAGCTTGGAAGCCGATCTTTCCACCCAAGTCAAACTTTGAGTTGACTACAACTGTGACCTATAACTTGACTGCCACCTCATCAAAGGCCCTGAGCCAGAGCCACTGAGCTAAGCTGGATTTGCTTTCCTGACCCAGAAAAAATGTGAAATAATAAGTATTTGTTGTTTATAAATTGCTACATTTTGGAATGATTTGTTATGCAGTGGTAAATAACTAATACACTATCTATGTATATTGTATGTTGTAAAACATATACAGCAATGGACATCAAAAAGGATGTGATGAAGAGTAAATATACAATATTTTATAATATTCTCATTTTAATTTAGTAACAGTATTTTTGTTCTAACTATAATTCATTGAACAGTGTTGATTGAATTGATTAATAATTTTTTTTTTTAAATCTCAAATTATCTTGGGATTTAAAGGTCTGGCTCTAATTTCAGTTTATTTTGATCCTTGATTTTATGCCTCCAAAATTGATAAAAATGGAAGAATATGATTTTTCACACTTACCAAAATATTATTTTTCCCAATATTATCTCCCATTTATGCTAAGGTTTTTCTTAAAAATGCTTTAAAAATTTTCCATCTTTCCTGATAACTATCCTTGATAGCAAAACCCAATGAAACTCTTCCTTTTAATATTTAATATTATAAGCTATGAAATTCTTTTTCCAAGTTTTTTAAGGGTAAACCAATGAGAATGTTTTTGGTTCTAACATATTGTTTTTGGGGATAAGTAACACGATGGGATTATGCCAAATACTGATTTAAATTTTTTTTCCATAGCACTTATTTCTTTTGAAAAGTAGTTATTTTCTCATTCATTATTAAAACATTATATTTATTTTGAGGGGTCCAATTAAGTATGTTCATTTATTTACTATTTGAAATCTTTATGTCATCATTAACATTGTCAATATAATTAGAACACTTGTTTGTAGAAAAAGAAATATAACTCAACTTAAAATTAACAATTCTTTTCAACAATTTGCCATAACAGAACTGGATAAAAATCTGCATTTCAGAAGATGTTAATGATCACTCCCAATCTCATGACAATGTATTTTAAAGATTTTCTTGTGTTTTTAAACTGTAGATTTTATTGTTAAGCACATTAATTCTCCTAGAGCATTTTATACATACCTTTGCTGTAATAATTTGTCTGTGAGTAATACAGTGACTAATTCCACATATTTTTCATATTTTTACCATGGCAGAAAGACCAATTGTTTCCCCAATGGTATGTAGCTTTCCCTCTTTCATTTTCTATTTAAAAACTTCAACTGAGGCTTCTGAAAATTTATCATTATATTTAAGGAAATTTTGTAAAGTACTGTATCAAGACTTTCATTACTTAGACATTAGTTGAAACAACA
Organism: Tolypeutes matacus; assembly: GCA_026826555.1. Lineage (NCBI taxonomy): Eukaryota > Metazoa > Chordata > Mammalia > Cingulata > Chlamyphoridae > Tolypeutes > Tolypeutes matacus. The sequence continues at coordinate 8,335,503 of JAKSZT010054487.1, read as the reverse complement.
TAATCAGTGTTTTCATGTTCTGGATGCACAGTTTTAAATGTCTTGTTAATCATAATGACTTCCTAATATTATTAACTAATACCTCAATGTAGGATTTAGGGTGAAAGCTGGATACAGTGGTTGGAAATAGTGGATATCAATCCATATTTAAAACACTTTGATAATTTACAACATCGGTGACAATTTTCCATCTACTATATATACCTGCAGTCATACACACATATGTATTCAACTAGAATATTTCTATCATACGAATATATCATCAAATTAGAATATATATATACATATATGTGTGCATGTTCTATAGAATATATAAAAACTATTCTATATATAGTTTAAAAAAATATATAAACAACCTTATAATCTGGCTGACATAGTCCATACCATGAGTAGGTATCACCTCTGCCACTTTCCTCTTGTTTTCTGTGCTGGCACTATTTGCGTTTTGCTGTGGGCTAGGGATTGAGGTTGGCATTCAGCATTCATTACATTCCCTGCTGGGCTCTATCTTGCACTGAAGGATCTGAAAGACTTTGCCACTCTCCTTTGCCAGCAGGGTTTCAGAGAAAGTATAGGTTCTGCTAACAAAATGTGCTCCAGAAGACATGGAAAGTAGAAGGATGGTTGAAGTCATCCCATCTTCTCAGTAGTAAGGGTGGGTGCTTGGGTTTCACCAGCCAAGAGTTGTGATACCAGCTGGCCAAATGCCATACTCTTATTGTCATCTGTCTCTGAGTCAGGGGCCGTAGTGACTGTGAGGTTGATCACAGCTTCCTGGGCCTCCTGACTTTTGGATGGTAGCAGCAACTTCCAATTTTCTGGATCAACAGCTGATAAATAGTCGTGATGCCTTTGCTTTTGTTCTTCTAGCTCTTCTGATAAGGTTTGTTTTGTTTTTTTTTGTTTTGTTTTTTAGGTACAGGGCCAGGAAATGAACCCAGGACCTCATATGTGGGAAGCTGGTGCTCAACCACTGAGCTACACCAGCTCCCCCAAGTTTTTGTTTGTTTTGTTTTTAGGAGGTACCAGAGATAGAACCCGGGACCTTGTATGTAGGAAGCAGGCACTCACCACTTGAGCTATCTCCACTCCCCATCTACTGACAGTATTTTAATCACCTAATTCCCTGAAATTCCATGTCTGCTTGGAATACTTGAATGATTCTTATTTTCTCAACTTAACCTGAAATCATTTAAAGCCACTTGTCCATTTTGAGAGATTTTATTTCATTAAAACTAGATAAAATCTTATAAAAAGATACTCTAGGACACTCCTCCTCATCCCTGAAAATGCCACCCAGACTGTAGGAGCCTAATTGCTTCTTTACCCTGTAGATAAAAATATAAATGAAAGTTCTAATATTTTCTTCCCATACCCGGTAGTTATCTTGTGTATTCTATAGAACAAATGCACCCCACTTTAAAAAACACTGCTTTAGGCAATGAGGGAAATAAATTTTCCAGACATTGACTGTTGTGATTCCTTGGTAGAAATAACATGGCCATATTTTCATGATAACAATAAGCTTCCTTTTCCACCTCCACCTTTCCTTTTTTATTTTTGATGTGCCATCCTTTGAATTCAATTCTGAGTCCTTATTAAACCTTTTCCTCCCTTATTCAAGGTATCACTCAAACTCTTATATTCTAGCATCAAAATGTTCTACAAAATGAGCAGAAATTTTTTAGTTTTGATTACAAAAATCATGCCAACTTACTCTCCTTAACTCAGTCAATGAGCTAAGGTTTATAGATATTTTCACTGTGCAAAGCACTGTGCTCTGTGCTTATTATAGAATAAGAAATCCATAAAATATAAGAAATGGTTCATGGACTCAATAAATTTAAAGCTGATAAAAAAAAATAACTAAGAATACAAGGTAGAATACTCAGCAAATATTACAGAAATTTAGAAAAGAGAGATAATTTTGGATTATGCCAAAGAATAAAGGCATTACAAGATCAAATTTTATTCTAAATATATGACGCCAGCTCCCAGCTGATGCCAAGGAGTTATAAAGCTTAAATGTATTCCACAAGTGAGGGCTTTTCCTTGTAAAAACCCATATCCCTCTCATTTTTTTATTTTATTTTTTTACGTTCTCATCTCACTTCTGACTCTTTTGTACTCACCAATACATTTCAGCATGCCTCTGAGATGTGGCTGATACTGTGATAGAAAAAAGATCCACTAAAAACAACTGTGCTTACTTTTTAAAAAATTTTAATGATGCATCTGGAAAGCTTCCCAGATGAAACATTTATTATACTAAATGTATTCTGTTGAGGCCCAGAGAAGCACTGGGCAACCGCATGTATTTACAGTGTGTTGACCTCTCTCCCCTCCTTTTCTGTAAAACATCTGTGAGTGATTGTGCCAAAATTTTTGGCCTATGATTGGTTATTTGAAATCAAACATTTGAATTTCAGATATGTGCATTTATATTTATGTAGCCAATGAGTCATCTTCCCAAGACATTTTGAAATAAAAATGCCAGTTGCCTTGTTTAATGGAGATTGACCGAAGGTTAGGTTTTTCTTTGTTTGTTTGCTAAATATTTAAATCATATTATTAGGCAAAGTCCTTAAAATTCAACAGAATAATGGTAACAGTACATTCCTTACTTTTCAGTCATGTGGAAAAGAATGCATTCATTATTCTCTTCCGAATTAGCAGCAAACCCTTGGGCATTTCTCTTGTCTCTCTGGGATAGTAGTTGGATTAAGACCAAAGGCCATTTCATTAACCCACAGAGGGTCTATGGTCTTGGAAGAATGGAAGGTCATATGGTACTGGGTAGATGACTTACTATTGAAAAGAAGATTAACTGAAGGGATATGATTTGCCACTTACTTAGTTTTACATTGGGGTTTTCAAGTTCTGGATAATCTTGAGTACATCAGAAAGATAGGCTGATTGCAGTTGAAGCTTCCAAGTGATATTCTTGAGGCCAATTCCATTATTTCAAAATATGACCTCCAGATTTCACTTTGTGGCCAAGAATGCAACAAAGAACATGACATCTTAATTATTTGCTCAATTAAATTGGGCTATAAATGGTCAAAAGGAAGGAAAGCATAACTACCAGTAGCCTATGCGACTGCCAGCCATGAAATGTGATTGTATTGTGTTTTCCTCATGAGGAAAAATAATATAACAACAATATAATATAATAACAATATATTATAATAATCTATGATAAATTTCAATATGCTAATTAGCAATAATATGGTAATAAATCAAAATTAAAAACTGGCGTGGTGTCAGAGGACCCTAGAACTGATCCTGGATGTGACACTCACCCACCTTTGTTATCCTAGACAAGTGACTTAACCTTATTAAACCTCAATTTCATCATATAGAAAATGGGGGGAAAAAAGGCCTACATGATCCAGTTATTGTGAGGATAGATTAAATAATGCAAACAAAGTGATTACTAAGGTCTTTGGCACATAGTAAGTGGTATTTTTCTTATCTCATATTTTTATTATTATATTTTCACATTTAGGGTCTTATTTACTCCTGACAACTATACAGGTATCATATGCATAATAGCATTATACCCCAGGTTGATAGATGGGATTTTACATTGATGTGGCTTCAATTTCCTTTAAATCTCCCTATTATTATTCAAAACATTTACATAAATGTGAATATAGGTGCTTTGCAGAACTGACCCACCTTTGAGGGAATGAGGGACTGTTATGCTCCCCTGTCTGAGATCAGGATACCACTAAACCTTGCTGTAATAACAGGAAAGAAGAGATGGAGACAGCCATAGTTTGCCAGGCTGCTATGCAAATACCATACAAAGTATTGGCTTAATCAACTAGCATTTATTGTCTCACGGTTTTGGAGGGGAGAAGTCCAACCTCATGGCATCAGCAAGGTAATGCTTTCTCCCAGGATACTCTGGCATTCTGGTGCTGGCCAAAATTCTTGGGGTTCCTTGACTTGCTTCTCTGCTTCCCCTCACACAGCCATGCCCTTGATATGCTCTCTGCTATTTCTACTGACATCTGGATTCTGGCTCCTGTCTGTGGGTTTCTCAGACTCCTGGCTTCTGGTTTCTTCTCTTTATAAGGCTTCCAGTAATATTGATTAAGACCCACCACGATTCAGCTAGCCATACCTTAACTAACAATAACATCTTCAAAAGGTCCTATTTACAGTAGGTTCACACTCACAGGATTCCAAATTAAGATTAAGAGCATGCCTTTTTTGGGGGGTACATAATTCATAATTCAATCTTCTACAGAGTCTTTAACCCAACACTTTCCTACCATATATATGTGCATGTAATTGTGTAGCATAAAGCAAAAATGGGAGAGTAAAGATGTAGTTTGTCTAGTTGTCTATGTTCTTTGTGCATGCATCTGTGTGTTGATTGCAGTTGTATAAAACTGCATAAAAAGAATGCTGTGTATCTGTAATAATCATGGCAGTGACCACTACGTGAATCATCTAAGAGGCCATTCTGGTAAAGTATTTTTTAAAATTCCCAAAGGCAAACCACATGATATTAGTCAGAGGAGGAGTGCTGCCACCAGGAAACTCAACAATAATTCTATTGAACTGGAAGTTAAGACTGCCACCTGGCCACTTTGGGCTCCCCTTACCTCTGAATCAACAGGCAGAGAAGGGAATTACTGTACTGGCTGGGGTGATTGATCCTGACTATCAAGGAAAAATAGGACTGCATCTACATAATGGGGGTAAAGAAGAATTTGCCTGGAATACAGGAGATCCCCTAGGGCATCTCTTAGTACTGCCATGCCCTGTGATTAAAGTCAGTGGAAAATTGCAACAACCCAATCCAAGCATGACTAATAATGGCCCAGAATCTTCAGGAATGAAAGTTTGGGTCACCTCACCAGGCAAAGAACCCTGGCCAGCTAAAGTGCTTGCTAGGGTAATGGGAAAATGGAATGGGTAGTGGAAGAAGGTAGTCATAAATATGAACTTCGGCCATGACCAGTTTCAGAAATGATGACTGTAATGGTCGTGAATCTTTCTTCCTTGTTTCATTATGAGTATGATTGTATATGTACACAAAATGAATTTCTTTGTTTTCTTCCCCAACCTTTTCCCTTATCATATGACAAGTTGTATTAGTTTCATGTCATGATATTTAAGGATGTCAAGTTTAAGATTGAACATTACCCAAGGACTTGCATGCTATTCTATAGGGAATTAATACATTTCTGGTTGTACACAGGAAGGTTGAATATTGTTAGGTGGAAATATATATATATACATGTCTTTTATTGTTTTTACTTAGAAACTAAATATGGTTTAAGGTAATGTTTGTGGTTGCTGAGTTGACAAGGGGTGGACTGTGATGGTTAGGTTAATGTGTCAACTCAGCAAGGTAATTGTGCCCAGTTGTTTGGTCAAGCAAGCACTGGGCTAATTGTAATAAAAGGACATTTATGGACTTTAGTTACCAGTGAGTTTACTGTATAGTTAGCTCATTACATCTACATCAACCAGGAAGATTGCCATCAGCAATAAGTGATGCTTTATCCAATCAGTTGAATGCCTTATAAGGGGAAGTGACTTCAGCTTTCAGAGAGAATTTCCCAGCTTGTCTTTGGACAGCCAGCATTTCCAGGAAACTCATCAAGGACCTTCATTGGACTTTCATCGGAGTGCCTGGTTTGCAGCCTGCCTGCAGAACCTGGACTTGTGCATTCCCACTGTCACATGAGAGACTCATAAAATCTCATAGTATTGACAGATATCTCCTGTTGATTTTGTTTCCCTAGAGAACCCTGACTAATACACCCATGATCATCTTAATTGATGCAGAAAAAGCATTTGACAAAACCCAGCACCCTTTCTTGATATAAACACTTAGAAATGTAGGACTAGAAGGGAAATTCCTCAATGTGATCAAGGACATATATGAAAAACCGACAGCTTATATCATATTTAATGGTGAAAGACTGAAAGCTTTCCTCTAAGATCAGAAACAAGACAAAGATGCCCACTGTCACCATTGTTATTCAACATTGTACTTAGCCAGAGCAATTAGGCAAGAAAAAGAAATGAAAGGCATCAGAATTGGAAAGTGTCCTAGTTGCTAAGCTGCTTCAAGCAGATACCATGAAATGTGGTGGCTTTTATAATGGGAATTTATTATCTTACAAGCTTACAGTTCTGAGGCCATGAAAATGTGCAAATCAAGGCATCATCAAGACAATACCTTCTTCCTGAAGACCACTTGCCCATGATCCTGGATGCCTCTGTTACACAGCAAGGCATATGGTGGCATCTGCTGGCCTCTCCCTTTTCTTCTGGTTTTCATTGCTTCCAGCTTCTTGCTTCCATGGACTTCCCTCTCTTTGTCTGAATTTCATTCTCTTATGAAAGACTCCAGAAAAAGGATTAAGACCCTCCATGAACGAGGTGGGAAACAGCTTAACTTAAGACCCTACTCACCAAAATATCCTATTTACAATGGGTCCACACCCAAAGGAGTGGATTAACTTTAAGGACATACTTTTCTGGAGTACATACAGCTTCAAATTATCACAGAAAGGAAGAAGTTCAACTTTGCCTCTTTGCAGATGACACGATTTATATATAGAAAATCCTGAAGTAATCCAAGCAAAGCTTCTAGAGCTAATAAGTGAATTCAGCAAAGTGGCAAGGTACAAGATCCACAAAAGATTGCTGAAAGAGCTCAAAGAAGACCTAAATAAATGGAACAACATTCCATGTCCATGGATTGGAAGACTAAATATTGTTTTAAGATGTCAATTCTGCCCAAAGTGATTCATAGATTCAATGCTACTCCCAATAAAAATTCCAACTGCGTTTTTCACAGAAATGGAAAAGCCAATCATCAAATTTATATGGAAGGGTAAAGGACCCCGAAAAGCCAAAGCCATCTTGAAAAAGAAGAACAAAGTTGAAGGACTCACACTTCTGATCTTAAAACTTATTACAAAAAATTAAAGGAGGAAATTGAAAAAATAAAAATAAAATAAGAACTTATTACAAAGCCACAGTAATCAAAGCAGCATGGTACTCGCACAAGGAAAGACATATAGACAAATATAATTGAATTGAGAGCTCAGAAATTAACCCTCACATTTATGGCCAACTGATATTTGACAAGAGTGCAAAGACCATTCAATTGGGAAAGAAGAGTCAGTTCAACAAATTGTGCTGGGAAAACCGTATCTCCATTTGCAAAAGAATGAAGATAGACCTCCTACCTCCTACTATAAACAAAAATCAACTCAAAGTGGATCAAAGACCTAAATATAAGAACCAGACCAGTAAAACTCCCAGAAGAAAACATAAGAAAGTATCTTTAGGACCATGTATTAGGTGATGGTTTTGTTGATTTTATACCCTAAGCACAAGCAACAACAACAAAAATAGTTAAATGGGACCTTATAATAAAACCTTTTGTGCCTCAAAGAACTTTATCATGAAAGTAAAACAAATAACCTACACAATGGGAGAAAATATGTGGAAATCACATATCCAATATGCACTTAATATCCAGAAAATAAAAAGGAATCCTTCAACTCAACAATAAGAAGGCAAACATCCAAATTTAAAAATGGGCAAAAGATTTGAATAGACATTTCTCCAAAGTAGATTTCTGGCCAAAAGCACATGAAAAGATTCTCAACATCATTAATCATTAGGGAAATGTAAATCAAAACCACAATAAGATACCATTTCACATCCAGTAGAATGGCTACTATTTTTAAAATGGAAAATTAAAAGTGTTAGAGAGGATGTGGAGAAATAGGAACACTCATTAATTGCTGGTGGGAATCTAAAATGGTGTAGCCACTGTGGAAGACAGTTTGGCAGCTTCTCAGAAAGTTACACATAGACTTACCATATGATCTGGCAATCCCACTTCTAGGTATTGACTCAAAAAAATAATTAAAAGCAGGAACTCTAGACAATATTTGTTCAGCGATTTTCATAGCAGCATTATTTTGGCATTTTTGGCATTATTCACAATTGCCAAAATCCAATGGCCATCAACCAATGCATGGCTAAGCAAAACGGCTATATACACACAGCAGAATAGTATTCAGCTGTAAAAAGGACATGCGACAACATGGATGAAACTTGAAGTCATCGTGTTGAATAATATAAGCCAGACACAAAAGAACAATATTGTATGATCTCTACTGATAGGAAATAATTAGAATAAGCAAACCCATAGTCAGAATCTAGAATATTGGTTACCAGAGGGCAGGGTAGGGGGAGGGAATAGGGAGTTAAGGTTTAAAATGTATGGATTTCCTATTTGGAACAATGGAAATGTTTTGGTAACAGATGGTGGTGATGGTAGCACATCATTGTGCACATAATTAACAGCACTGAATCATATATTTGAATGTGGTTAAAAGGGGAAATTTTAGGTTATATATATGTTTTGAGAATAAAAATTAGAAAAAAAATGTTGGAAAAATTTTGGAACTGCACAATGCAAATAGTGAATCCTAAAATAAATAATGAATTATAGTTAATAGCACAATTATAAAAATGTGCTTTCATCAGTTGTAATAATGTTCCACACCAATGCAATAATAGGTGTTAATAATACGATGGCCTATGGGAACCCTGTATTTTATGCATGATTGTTCTGTCAACTCACAATTTCTCTAATAAAAAAAAAATCTCAAGGGCAAACTTTTGATCAGTAATATTCACTTTAGCATGAGTCTCCTTTATGCAGGGCCTTAAAGCAACAGTTGGAACTTCATTAAACATCTTCAATAAACTACCTCATCTCCCTGGCGTGCCTGAAGTAAAGCATAACATTTAAGTTCTCTGCTGTATTTCAGTTGAAATGTAATGATCTGGACTTACAGTATGTTAAAATATTGTGTCGTTGAGCAAATTCTACAGTAGGCAAGGTATATGGTATGTCACAGGACATTAAAATGATCATTCAACCAAAAGAAAATAATAAACTGGCTAGGCCATAAATCTCAGGCACCCTTGGTGACTATTAAAAATCTGCCAAAATTCACTGTCTAATGATGTGGTTCCAATCAACCCAATTAATCAACCTTATGGGCTGATTAAAACTTTATTGCTCTATTAAGATTAACTCCTTACTTGTGGGAATTAGAATTTTGTGAAGTAAAATATCAGATTGAGAGTCTGGGATCTAGTAACTACAAATTATTCATAGAAATTATGACTCTTAAAACTTCCACCTGATTCAGGAATATGAGTATAAGTTTTCATGTTTATATGTTGAAAATATCCTATTATATTTCTTCTATAGTTTAAAAAGTATGCATTTCTCATGATACCAGTATTTTCCACATTATCCATTTTCAAGAAGGATACAATTCAGTCCAGAAACACCCCATCAAACCCTCCTGCCTTGTCCATGGTCTTTGAGCTCACTCAGGTATAAAATCCAAAGGTGTCTGCTTACATATGGTGGGGGAGGGAGGTCCATTAATCACAGAAAGCATTCTTTATGTGGAAAAAAGGGCTCACTCTACACTTTTTCCACATAAAGACATGGCATTCAAGTAGAAATGATGGAATTCGTTTTTTATGAATAGGGCCCTTGCTGAGTAATTCTTTTCTGGGGAGAATAATGGGCAAATGTTATCCAGATGCATTCCTCTGGAAGGTTTCCCAGTTTGGGGAAGTGAAAACTACTGTACTTGCAGTGTAATAAAGGGCAGTCAGAGAAATATGATAGCGACATAAATAGAGTGATACTGCTCCTTTCCCTGCTATCTGGTGTCATAAAGCCAGATCTCTATAGAGATCTTCTATGCCATACCAATAACTTAGATTCATCCAAACATGGCTGACTTCTTCTCTTAATTCATCTATAAGCAGGAACTCAATTGACCAATTCCAAATGAGATCAAAGTAATTAAAATCTGCTCAGAGTCAGCAACAACAAAGATCTACCAACATATAATTGTATGTTTTTTTCCAATTCAGTTGTAGGCAAAGGAAGGAAAATTAGCCCTTCTTTCCCCTAGAAACTTTCTTCTCACTTCTCAGGAATTCTCCCCCAATTCTATCCCTACTCCTATTTGGTTTTCTCTTTAACTCTAGACACCTGTTTCTAACTGCACCTTTATTTTTTTTCTGACCTTCTTATTGCCAGGGAGGACATATAGCCTTGTTTTATTTATGTATATAATGTTTATATATGAATTTAAATATTTGAACAATGTTGTGGTTTGTTAGTTGTATTTAAGTCAGTTGAACTACACAGAGTCTACAATGGGTTTAATATCAATTTCAGTTCCTCATCAATGAAAACAGCTGATTACCCTTACTTGGTGTGTCTCAGAAAAAATTTTATGTGGCTCTGAAAATCCCTGCTCCACTTCTTATTGCTTGGGTGGCTCTGACCATTTTATTCAAGCTTTCTGCCTCAGTTTCTGTTTTGGGGAAATAAGTGAAGATTTAAAACTATATATTAAGAAGGCTCATGGTGCACCAGGGAAGTTTGATTGAGAAAATCATTTCTAACACATATCCTAGTAAAATTATTTGCCTTTGAAGACATAACTTCAAATAATAGAATGTATATCATAGTATATACCAATTAATATATTTTGATGGTTCCCAAATTGTATTACTAGATCCATAGTATTCTTCTGGTTCCAGATTCATATATTCATATATTCGACTGGGGTATTTTCTCACAAGTGTCCCCTGGACACCTCAAATTCATCTTTCTCACCATTTCTTCTATCCTGATCTGCCACTTCACACCACCTATTTTCTCTTATACTCACTGATCGATATACTCACCTGAAGTGGAATCTTTGGAAGTCCTTCTGAACTTCTGGTTGTTAGGGCCCACATTTGATAAAGCATCAAGTATTGCCACATTTACCTCCAAAATATCCATTAAATTTCATATATACTTTCCATCTTCAGTGACCTAGCTTTAGGGTCTTCATAGTCTTTTATCAGATTATTATAAGTGCTTTTATGTTTAAAAAAATTACTTTTTATAAATATAATAGACATTATTGAAAAATAGTTTAAAATACTCTAAGAGATGGAATATTTTAAAAAGTCTACCACCTTAAGATTATTGATAACTTAGTATTTTGGGAGAAATGTTTCCAGATATGATTTTTCTATATGCATATTATATATTTTTAAATAATATACATTATACTTTGTTTTTGTAACATCTCTATAATTCATATGGTACTTTGTAATGTAGAATATATGATATATAGAAAATGGAATATAAAGTATATATTTTTTATAATTGAAAGGATATGAAACTCTATGTATTATATATAGATACATATATATGTATATTATGTATTATGTATATTTATATGTTATAGAGGATAATAAATATAATATTATAGGGGGACAGATGTGGCTCAAATGGTTGAGTGTCTGTCTCCCATACGGAGGGACCCAGGTTCAATCCCCAGGACCTCCTGGTAAAAAAAAAAAAAAAAAATATATATATATATATATATATATATATAGAGAGAGAGAGAGAGAGAGAGAGAGAGCATTATATAGAGTATAGCATGTAGACATGCCATAGTATAATATAACCTAGTGTATTTTATAATAATAATATACATGGTACTCTGTAATTGTTTTATAATTCAGTAATTGAGTATTAGGTTTCTGGTAGACTTTTCTTTGGTCTCCCTGTCTCCCATCTTTCTGTCATTAATCCAAATCCACTTAGTGGCCAGTATTGACAGAACTCAGGAAGGGCTCCCTTAGCCAGGAGGATAAGGTAGAAGCTCTGTAGCATGGTGTATAACTCCATGATGGAATGATAGATGGATGGTTGGGTGGATGGATGGATGGATGGATGGATGGATGGATGAAGCCATGTATGATCTACAAGGTCTACCTTTCGAGATTAGTCTCTTTTTACTTCCCTTTGAATTGTGTGCTTCAACAACACAAAACCACTTGTTACTTAATAACTTCACAAAATGACTTCACATAGCTGAGTCTTTTCTCATTTGCTTTCCCCTTACTAGAATATTGTTTTCCATTTTATCTGCCTATCCTATATGTTCTCTTTATTCCCAGAAACCAAGAGAGGGCTTGTCTAATAAGAGGAAATGAAGGGAAGCGGCTGTGGCTCAATCAGTAGGGCTCCCGTTTACCATATGGGAGGCCCGGGTTCGGTTCCCAGGGCCTCCTGGTGAAGGCAAGCCCGCCTGCAAGGCGTGGTTAGCTGACCCAGCGAGCACAAACAGCAAGGGGGGGATAAATGAATAAATAAATTTAACAAAAATCTTTAAAAAAAAAAAAAAAAAGAGGCAATGAAATATTTGCTGAAATGTTATTAAACTGATTTCTAAAACAATCGGGGTTGGGGGGGATGTTTAAAAGTCATTTTTCAAGTCTGGTAAAGATACGTGGTTAGGGTGAAGCTTTTATTAGATTTCTGTTTCAGAGACATTTAATACCAAAAATTTATGCATTTTCTCATTGTCATTTAATACAACGAATATCTTTTCTCAGTAAATTCTGGATATGCATCTATTCTGTGGTTGAAAATTATCCTTAAGATGAGTATAATATTGTATACCTCCAAACTGACAATTATATACACCTTGACTGAAGGCAGCAAAGAGTATTTCTTATACCTATGATGTCTCTGAGGCACAGGAAATGTATAATGCCACAAACATTTCCCTGGAGCTCCAACAACTGTATCCATCTAATTCTGATCCTTCTTAATATTCTTAGGAAAAAAGAACACTTCTGTTGAAGTCACAGTAAATATTTAAGTTATTACAAGCCCTAGTGGGAAGTGTTTTGCTAATTAAGAGAACATAGAGAATATTAAGCCACCTCATCACCATTTTGGCTTATGGGCCAATAAGTAATCCAATATAAAAGGAACAAAATTAAACTGTGACTATTCCTTAAAACTTATTTGTCCTTATTCTTAGAATATATAATGGGATATTATTGAGGGAAGTGGATAACATCAAGGCTTGTAAGGTTGTGCTGTTACTCTAGGTATCGGCCAGCAGAACAAAAGAAAATGCTCATTACTTGGGATCAGTGATCTGAAAACTGGGAAGAACACTTTTATACATATTCAGATCTATTCAGGCTTCTTTTGCTTCCAGGAGAAGACTTAGTTCATTTTGATGTTTATATACCAAGGCCTTAGCAGATAACAATGTATTGGAGCTAGAAAAAAAAAAAAAAAAAAAATCTCAAAAGGGACCATATGGCATCTCTCCAGGGGAAGTCGATAGAAAATTTTTCAAGATGGAAAAACCACTAGGTATAAAACCAAACCCCTAGGAAGGTCTTAATGGTTCATGTTTAAATCAGTAGGCCACAACAAGCCCAACTGCACAGTGATTTCTATGAATCAAATTTGAGTCAATTGTATTTTGAGATTTGTTTGTTTAAATGAAACTATAAAGCCAAATGGATGAGAACACAAGAACCAAATGTTAAAAGAAAGCACAGTTTTTAAGATATGGGATTAATTGAAATTAATGAAGTAATGTCAGATTATGTACCCATATAGAGAAAATAATATATTTGGGTAAAAAGATGCTCATGAATGATTTAAGTGCAATAAAGAAGCATAGGAATATTTTTAGTGACTACTAAACCAATATTCACATTGTTGCATTATCAGGAAAAATGGCCATTCATATTGATGCCAGAGTTAGGAAATATAGTCTGTTTTAAATATAGTAATACATTTTTCCTAAAATAGTGAAACAAGATCTCCCACTTCTATGCCTTGGATTTTTGGACTGCTGATTTTTTATGGAAAAATTAGAAACATAATATGGTCAATGATTCAAAGCATATCCTGGAAAATCCCCATGAGATATGGATGTGGATAGAGGAACAGGAGGCAGTGCAGCAGACAATGCCATAACTTTGAACCACCTCTCATATAAATTATTTTTGCCTTCAGAACTTCTTGAGTCCAACCTCTTATTTGTTCAGCTTCCAGATGCTCCACTAATTCTAGTCTCTCTCAGACTCTCGGGATTTCTCTGTCTTTCCGTGGCTGTAGGCAATCCTGGAGCCCTCTCTCATACTGCAGGATAAAATGGCAGCTTTTCCTCTCTTCACTCTTCCATGTATACAGGACCTACAGTAAAGGATTAAGACCCACGAGGGATCCCACAGTCTAATAAAAGGCCCTGAACCAAAGTGATCTAACCAAATGTTCCTTAACTGAATCTAATCAAAAGGCCCCACATACAATAGGTTTATACACATGAATGGCTTAACTTAGAACATAGTTTTCTGGGGCCCGTAAAAGACTCAAACCAGCATAAGTCTGAAGAAAGACTAATACAAGCAGGGTGGTAAGGATAAAAGCTTAAGAATGTGTAGGGGTTACTGTTTTCTCTACCCCAACATATTTAGCCCATTTTCTTTCAGGCTTCTTTCCACTGCCATCTTATGGGGAGGCTTCCGGAAGCCTTTTCTCTACTATGTGCTCTCTAGGGAGTACTATGGTGTCTAAGTGTTTGAAATACCAGCCACTTAAGTCCCCCAATTTAGGTATTAGCTATATGTTCTCAGATAAAGTCCTAGTTGTCAAAAGACATAAGAATCACAATTTTCAGTGCTACAAACACATTTCCATTTGGATACATTACCCCTGATTTTGTGTTTGGAAGTACTGGTACTATTGCTAGTCCAGTGCACAGCTTGACTCCACAGGGCAATGAATCAATTGCAGCCTTGGTTAGAACCTTGATTATGAATCATGGGAATAATTATAACAAGTTACTGGTAAGCATAAGCAATTCCAAAAATATTACACACACATGAGCTTTTCATTAAAAAAATATTGTGATTGGTAATTACAGCAATCCTAAATTAATTAGTAACTCTCTCTCTCTCTCTCTCTCTGCAGGTCTGTCTTAGACAAACAGTAAGCTAATGATATACCCAAGATTGAAATCTCTGTCTATAAAGAGTATCCAGGACATGGCTTAGCTTCTCAGAGCCACATTTTCTCCCTGGGACTTCTAGAAATTTGTTCATTTTCCACGCCCATTTAATCCTTGGCCTCTCAGCTGAAACTGTTAATTCTACAGAAATATTCCCAGTGCACCCATCACTACATCATTTAAGGACTTAAGGGTATATGTGGTGATGATTGCATTGTGAATATCTGGTGACTAAGTAAGAGCAGAGGCTATTAACTTACCTTGTGTGATTCACAGAATTCCCCTCAGATAATAACATTAAATTCAGATAAACATGTTAGATAGGAATGGCTTCATAATCCATCACCAATCTCCTGAGCCATCCTAATTCCTTACTGTTTAGCTAGTGTTATAATTTTGCCATTGATCCATGGCAAAGGAGGATAAAATGGTATGGGATAGAATAAGCAGTTCCAGATCCTTCTAATTGGAAATACAATTTAATGGAAATACAATTTATTATGTAATCTTCAAATAAAAAATGAGTGATTATATAGTTTAGAAATATTATGGAGTATAAGGTAAACATACAAATATAAGTACAAGACAATTGGTCCCTGACAGCCCTTGGATTACAATTTAGAATCTCCCTAGCAGTTTCTATATAAATTCCAAAAGAAGACCATGACTGATATTTCTTGGCTCACTTGCCCACCCCCAACCCATAACAGAACCCAGGGAGATAATTTACTCTGATTGTCCACCTAGATTATCTGATCACTTCTGTGGCAGAGCAAGTGGTGCCATTTGATTGACAATCATCCTCCCCCTTCCCACAATTATGCAAGGTCCACTATCAAAAAGGAATAGTGGGTATCTGCTACGGCATGGGGATATGCTGCAATCTAAGGTGAAATATGGCCATTGATAAATTGCTCATAACAAGTATGGGTGATTTTTAAGTAAAGCAGTATTATGGGTTTGATTTGTACTTAGCTCCTTTACTAGAAATTCTGTACATACAGAATTCTATGCCACAAAATGAGCAGAGGCCAAAATTTTTATTTGAAGGGAGGATATAATAGGTTTTAGCATGGAATGTTTCCAAAACTGGCTTGAGGAAATCCCAATTTTTCCAGAATATACCTAGAGTAAGGTAACTTTTAATGTAAGGGGAGAAGTTAAATTCTGTTTTTGATGATTGGATCCATTTAGGCAACTAGCATTTATATGTTTCTGGCATTTCAGTGGGCTTGGAAAGGGGGAAGAGATTCATTTGAGTAATCTTCAATTACAAGAATTTCCTTCTACTGGTGATGTTTATTCTCATTTAAAAGAGAATTAATGGACAGATCATTATATCTGTTTAGAATCTTATTCATTACACTACAATAAATATCATTCCATACCTGGAAGATTAAAATGCTTTTATCTCTAAAATGCTGGAAATATAAAATGCTTTTATCTCTAAGATGCTTTTATCTGATCTATGGTTCTCACATATTTTGACTATTATATTCTGCTTTTGAAATTTCATGTTTTGCAACTCTAACTTTTCTCTAAGCACATCTAAGAAGCAATGAACAGGATCCACAGGTAATGGGTTTTTCTACTATAATCTGCAATAAAAATATAATTTCAACATTTCATGGCATGTCAAGTTTTTCAAGACTAATTTTTCTAATGAGTTGAACTACACAGGCATTTATTATGTGGGTTATATGACAATATTATTCTCCAGAACCAGAATCAATTTTTAATCTGTGTAGCTTTCCTGAAGAAGATATGTTATGTTCCCAATATAAGACTCATGAGCAAAAACAAATGGTTTTTATCTTATGTCCTATATTTGTGGCTTTTACTTAATTATGTATATTAAATATCCATGAAATATTTTAATTTTATATTTTGCTATTGTGTTTACTGATAAATTGATATAGATATAGAAATTAGCATATATGATATAGAATTTAATCTCCCTCTTCTTTCCAAAATACATTCACATCCATCCTGATAGGTTAACCTATATATTAAATGGTAAATGGACTGTGTCTTCAGAGGAAATATAACATCTCATAAAGTCAAAATTAGATAAACATTCTTGGGAATTTGTATTATTTTGAATTAGAATATGTGTTGATTTAGTTCTTTTGAAAAATGACAAGTTTTTCTTTGAAAAGCTTGGAATCCTTGCCATCTATGAACATAGTAGCTTTGCAGTTGAATTGGATAGCTTTCTAAAGAACTCAGTATCAAAGAAAATTTAGCTCAGGATATTTGATCTTTTCCATGAACCCTTCTCAGTTCCTTCTTTGGATTTAAAGAAAAATACTTTAGATATCTTTCCTGGTACATTTAGGGAAAAAATATACATTGTAGTTAACTGCTTGGGTAAATTTATTATACTATCCTCTGAATTATTGGAGAATCAATTATAATTTTAAAAATAAGATTATTTTAGGAAATTAATACTATTGGTCATCATAATGAAAAAAGAATAAAGTTTAAAGGAATTCCTGTAATGAAATAATTTAAAAATTACATTGGAGAATAGAGATAAAATAAACAATCTGATATTTAATATTTATTTTCTTCAGATTTTAACACTATGCCTTATTTGCTTCAGATATATATATTTTTAAGAATTACAAACTACAGATAGTCCTGAAACTGCTTATTTATTACTTTCCATTCCATTTTATATTAACACCCAATGTAATGGATTTATTATATAAAAATAGGTTTTTATACTTTTCTTACGTATTTATGTAACTATAAAATATGTAGGACTTTTCCTAAGCTTTCAATAGTCAGATAAATGCTAGAGTGTACCATCCTTTGAAAATTTTCTTTCTTAATTCAAGCATTGTGCTTTTAAACTGTATGCTTATACATATACATATATTTTCTCTATTGTTTGTCATTTCATTGTGTGCATGTATACCAGTTTTTTTTTTTAATAAATGTGTTCAATTATTTATACTCATGATGATAGACATTTAGAATTTTCTAATTTTTAAAAATTTTCTCTTTACAAAGTGATCCTGAGCATTTCTGTGCCAGTCTTCTGCATGCATTAAAGAGTTTCTCTAGGATGTAATCCTTAAGTAGAATTCCTGGGCATTAGCGTATGAGGATTTCAACTATGCCTGGTTTCTCCCGTAAGTAGTTGTATCAGAATCCCAGTAAGAAACAGAATTCATCTAGATGTTTCAAGTAAAGGGAAAGAAATAGCCTGACCTCTCCCCCACCTCCCCCAATCAACCTTCCAGTCTCCTACCAGGGATACCCCTAAGTCGAACCAAACCAGAAATGGTAGTCAAGGAAGCTTAAGTGATGCAATCCTCAGGATTCAGCCTTTTGAGACTGAGAAGGGCAAAGAATGGAGGAGAACAACCAGGAGAATGACTGGACCAAGATGGAATTGAGAATTTCCATTGTTTAATACTCTTGCTACATTTAAGAAAGATGATGCCATATTTCAAAATGCTGCCAGTCTGATGAAGTTATATCTTGTTTGATTTACATATATGTTAGTAATTATATATAAAAAGTCTAAAATATATTTATTTTTAAATAAGTATAAAGTTATATATACCTATAGCATATTTGGATGCTAATGATTTTGATTTGTGTGCTATATAAAAGTTGTATTTTCCCCAATATGTCACTGACATTTTAATGCTATTTAACATGGATTAGGTTGTAAAAATGGTTTGTTTTTAATATTAATTTAGTCAAATTTGTTTCTTTATTCTTTATGGATTTTACTTTTTTGTCCATGTGTAGTAGTCATTCCTAATCCCAACATTTATTCATCAATGTATTAATTATTCTTCTCAAAGATATATTCTTACTATTTTTTTCTGCTTAATCTGCCAGTATTTGAAAAAAAATATGCCAATGATAGTGGATTTGTCAATTTCTTATACTTTTTAAAACATAGTTCAAGGCTTTATTTTGAAGGGTATAAAATTCTTGATAGATTATTTTGCCATTTCTCTCTTCACCTCTATCATTTTTGCATTAATTTCTATATTAACCACAATTTTATTACTAGCTTTATTTTATTAGTATTTGCCTGATTTATCTTTTTTTTTTCCTTTTTCTGAATTATTTTGTGTCTATCAGTTTCATGTAATTTTAGATTAAAAATTAAATATTTGAAATTCTTTTCCTTTAAAGAGAGGAGTTTAAACTTTCACATTTCTCAGGATTGACATTATATTTTGAAATATTTCTACCTTATCTTTATGGGATATCTTTTATCATTTTTCTGATCTTTTCCTGCCCTGTGTTGGATGCATTTCTTTTTTCTCTCTCTCTTCTGGGTGGAAGCTAAAGTTTGGTATCTATTGTTTCATGATAAAACTTTATAATGCAATATTTAGTCATATAGATTTCACAGCAAAAATATTAACTTAATTGCCCAATGTATACCAACCCACTATCCCTCTTCCATCTTGATAAAGTTTTTAAGCAAATAATTTTAGTGTTATCATTTTCTTATAATACAAACATTTTTGCAACTTAGTTCAGTAAATCCACAAAATTACACTGATTTTGTGCTCTTTAATTTTTTTAATTAAAAATATTTAGATTTTTATTTACTTATTTGTTATTTAATATATTTATTTGTATTGAAAAACAGTTCACATAACATGAAAGTTACCTATTTAAATAATTCAGTGCTTTGTAGAATTTTCATAGAGTTGGGTAATCAGCACCACTATCAAATTCCACAACATTTTCATCCCATTAGCAGTCTTTCTCCATTTTCCACCCCTTCAACCCCACACAAAGACTAATCTACTTTCTTTCTCTATGGATTCTGGACATTTCATATAAATTGAATCATACAAAATGTGGCCTTTTGTGTGTGTCTTTTCACTTAGCATAATGTTTTTAAGGTTTATCCATGATGTAGCAACTTTATTTTGATAAATATACAAAACTTTTGCTTCTATATACTTCCGTTACCTAATTCCTCCTTTGTGCTGTTATTATCATACAGATTACTTAGTTGTATACCCATAAACATAGAAACACAGATGTATTACATGTTTTGTGCTACTGTGTTTTAAATCAGATAGGGAAAAAAAAGAGAAGTTGCAAACTAAAAGTACATTAATATTGTCTTTTATCTTTACCTATTTAGTAAGCTTTTTCAGTTCCTTTTCTTTCTTAAAGGGATTCTAATTAATATCCAGTGTCTTTTCAATTTGTCCTAAAGGACTCCCTTTGCTATTTCTTAAAGGGCAAGTCTGCTAGTAACAAACTCTCTTAGTTTTCATTTATCTAGGAATATCTTAATTTCACTTCATTTTTGAAAGATAGTTTTGTTGGTTAGATAATTATGGATTAACAGCCTTTTCCTTTCCTCAGTTTAAATGTGTCCTTCTACTGCCTTCTGGCCCCATGGTTTCTGATAATAAACAGCTGTTAATTTTATTTGAGAATACTTTTATGTGATTACTTGCTTCTCTCTTTCTGCTTTTAAGATTTTTCTTTTTTCTGTCTTTCAACATTTTTGTTATAATGTGTCTTAGTCTGACTTTCTTTGGGTTTATCTTACTTGTGGTTTGTTAAGTTTCTTGGATGTGTAGATTTATGTTTTTCATCAAATATTCAAAATTTTTGGCATTATTTCTTAAAGTATTTTTTCTTATCCTTTCTCCTCATCCTTTCCTTCTGGGAGTCCCATTATGTATATGTTAATAGGCTTGATGGTGTCCCATATGTCCTTGAGGCTCTGCTCATTTTTCTTCATTCTTTAATCATAATTTACCTGTCTTTAAGCTCACTTATTTTATATATATATAAATACTATAGCTTTATTGATATATATAGTATATATATATATAAAGCTCACTTATTATATATATATATATATATAAATACTATAGCTTTGTTGATATTCTCTATTTGGTGAGACATCTTTCTCATGGTTTCCTTTAGCTCTTTAAATATATTTAAAATAGGTGGACTTACTTTATTTAATAAGTCCAATGCCTGGGATCCCTTAGGGAAAGTTTCCATTTACTGGTTTTATTCTTGTGCATGAGCCATATTGGATTAAGGTCCACCAAGCTTCCATTTAGCCTCACCTTATCTAATAGAATCTTTGAAGATACAGTTTACAAATGGGTTCACTTCCACAGGACCAGAAGTTAGAACTTGAACATGCCTTTGTGGAGGACATGATTCAATTCATAACAGCAGGGTTTGGAACTGTGGATGTTTGTAGTTGTTGTTATTGCTCTTTTTCCTTTAGTAACTTTTCTGAACTAATTCTGTAAAGTCTGAATCTTTTTCATGTGTGGTCACTGAAATCTCTGCTTAATTAGCTTAGTTGTCAGCTAATGGTCGGGCAGAGATTTCCTTAAATGCTTGGAACCAATAAGTCTTGTCTTTAAGGGCTCTCTGCATGGTGGGGCAGGACTGTAACACTCAATCAGGCAGCTTATATCTCTGCCTTATCTTTCACATCCTGCTGGCTCAGAACCTCAAGGTCAGCCAGAGGTGAGAGCTTATGGCCTGGTCAGGACTTTCCTTAGCATGCACACAGCTGTAGTCATGTGTGTGGCTTTCTTCAATTCCCAGGAACATGTCAGAGTTTTTCAAAGCCCCTATGGAAATCTCATTGTCCACTTTTCCTTTTAAGTATTTTGTTTATTTTGTTGTCTTTCTCAAACTGTTATTGCTGCCTCAGGCATCTGTAATGTTAAACAATCACCCTGATTGTTTTTGTAAACACTCCTGGGAACAAAAGCTGTTTGCACTGGGTGAGCTATGAGTCAGGTCAAATAAAGCCTGGGTCTGTGGGTAGGAATGTCCATGGAGCTGCCATATAGGTCAAATAATGACAATATTCTGGGAACCAAGCATTGAAAGAGCCCTAACCCCATTCTGATTGCTCCAGTGGCTGCTAGACTGCTGGTTTTCACCATCTTTGGGGGGAACTGATAATCAAGGTTAGTGTGGAAATGAGGATGATGAAATGAGACTAGAGAAAATTCAAATTCACAAAGCTCACTGTTCTTACCAAGGGTCAATTATTTTTCTTGAATAAGCATTCTTTGGATTGTTGCAAGACTGGTTCATTTTAACACTTCTGAAAAAGTTCATTGTTTATCATTTTTGGTAGTGTGCTTGTTGCTTGCAAGATAAAGAGGATTTGGGGATGTCTTTACCATTCCCACACACATTAATGTCCTGTTGTTTCTTGTATGCTGTGACTATTTTCTGCATTCACTTTTCTCCATTCAGAAGTACATATATAAACATTCTTTTAGTGAGGATCTGTGATTTTAATATTTTCTTTGCTTTTATGTGTGAAAATATCTTTATTTTTTTCCCTTTCTGGATTAATATTTTGCCTGGGAAAATTATCATTGACCATGAATTTTCTTCCACTTTTACCTTTTGATATTTGTTGTGACTAATATAAATCTGTCAGTCTAATTGTCATAGCTCTCTAGATTAATCTCACTTTACTCTTTGATAGTAATTAAAATTAATTTCCTTTTAGAGTTTACTGATTCATTACAGTGTTTTTAGAGAGGTTTATAAATTTGCTCATTTTCTTTCATTCTCAATATGCATTTTAGACTAAGGACTCTTAACTCTTAATCCTGCAAAATTCTCTTTAACTCCTCAAATATTAATTGTTTCTATTCTCCTCATTATTTTCTTTTATAATTCTTTTATATAAAAGATGAGCTGCTAAGTATCTTCTCCAAATTTAACTGCCCTTTCATACTATTTATTTTGTTATTTCTTTCTTCTTCATTTTTGGTGATTTTATCTGTAATATCTTCTTATTTTCAAATTCTTTCTTGAGCTGTTATCTATTTAAATTTATCCATTTGTTAAATTTAACAATTTAATAGATTCTTTCATATCTTACCTTTATTGTTTCAATTTTGCTTACTTACCTTTCATAATTTATTTTTACTATGCATTGGAAACTAGGCCTTTGTTTACATCATTGAATATTTACAGATTCTTATTTTAAAGTCTTTGTCAGACTTTTCTGTAATTTCACCATTGTCTGACTTCAAATTTTGTTGTCTTTTTGTCTTGACATTAAATTTCAAATATATTTTAGAATTTTGTGTTGCAGGTTCATTTGAATTGGATCTCTCTACTCCCCTTTAAAATCATGGGATGGGATACCTACAGTAGCCCATGGTTTTAAGCTCAGTTTGAATCTAGTTTCTGTTTTGTAGTGAAATACTTTTATTTCCCTTTATCCTGCAGGAGCTGAAGTCCCAGTTACTATTGTTTGATTCTGTACCAGGAGTCAGGTAAAAACAGTGCTCCAGTCCCACCTTTTGGCATTTTCTATTCCATTTCTGCACCGTGATATGTTTATATTATATGTGAGTCTGGCCATGTTTCTTTGGTTTTGTCTTTTCATATTTTATCTGTCATAGCTATGGCTCTATAATAAATTGCATTGCCCATGTGTGAACTCTTAATGGCATCTTAGGCCTGGAAGTTGACAGAAATTATTAATATACCTATCCTTAATTCATAAATTTGAAATCTTTAGCAATGTGTAAATTTTAAAAATTAACATAAAGTCTAGTTTAAGTTCTGGGTAAATGGATCCAGGTAAATCCAGAAACAAATCAAGACTTTAACTTTATTACTTTTTGGTACTCCCACAACCCGATTTTTTTGTGTGTTAGTAATATTTTTCTCCAATTGATTTTATTCACATGTATATTGGTCTCATTTTTCCTGCCTTCTGTTTATCCTTGTCATTGTTCTAAAAAGAGTTAAGGGGGTTAACATCTTATGTTGAGCTTTGTGCTTTAAAAACAATTCATCCACCATTATTTGGAACCATTGCAGTACTCTTCTAATACCAACTTGAGGGAACCTCTCTTTCATCTTAACTCTTTCAGATTACTGGAAACCAGGTAAGTGGTTGCAGAGACAAGTGTTAAATATATACCTAGTAAACAGAAAGAAAAAATAAGAATTAATAGTCTTTTAAAAAAATTATCAAAGAATAACCAATATTAGAATCGAATCATTAAAATATGACATAGCAGTAATCATACAATGTATATTCTATCAATGTTATACATCCTAATGGATAATTTCTACATTGAATTCATATGCCATGTCATGAATAAAAGCTTTTTGTAAGCTGAGCCAAATCTGAATAATCATAGGCAATGCTCCTAATTCTAGAGTAAGAAGTACGATTAGGTAAAGAAGACCACATAATGCTAAAAAGAACAAATTATTCTTTATAGGGGTATAATTTTTAAAAGCAGAATTATCAGCTCGAGTCCTCTGAAAATGTCTATGAGGCAGCCAGATAGCTGTTTCTTTGCCCGTGCCAACATATTTTTCCCAAAATGAAGTGTCCACATGTTCAGCCAATCAAATAAACTGTCTGGCTGAAGATCCTAAGGTGCTTTAAAATTCAGTAAATAGTACTAATCACTTCCATTTCAGTATTGATATTAAATACCCTATTCATGCCAAAAAAAGTGGAATGCAGCTGTTCTGTGCACTCCTTTAGAATTTGTACGTGGGAGTCTGCTTGCATAATGAGAAATATGCCTGTATTTTGTGTTCATCTGTATTTAAGGGATTTGGAGCAAGCTTGCTTAAAGACAAACCAGTGACACGGGAACTTTAAAAAAACACACCTCTTTTGGCTCAAAGATGAGGTGGGGCCACGGGGTGAACTGTGATGTGATCAGAAGTAGACGAGCCCCATTTTCATTAGAATGTCAAAAGCTACTGAGCATTCTTCGAAAAATTGATTGATGCTGTGCAGTGCACCTTTATTTGTAAAATTTCAGAACTATTCTTAAATTATCATGAAACCTTAAGTACTTGATTCAGCAGAGTTGCTAGATATGTATAGCACATTTTTAATTGAAATACTTAACTCTGTGTCCATATTGCTCCCCTATAAAAATGTGCCTCATGTTGAGAGATCTGTTAAGAAATATCCTTAATCTTAGAAATCACATTCTGATCTTTGTTCTGCACACTCACTCCTGATTTGTACTCTTCTTTGGTTGCAGTTTATGCTCATTTTTAGGCCTCACTATAATTATGTCATAATATGTAGTGGATGTACATGATTTCTCATAAGCATAACTGTCTGTCTAAAACCAAGTTTTTATTTTTCCAAATTTTGTTTTATTCATCATCAAGAATTATTCATTTACTTTTCTTCTGAAAACACAGGCTTCATCTTAATCTGTTTTTTTTTCCCCCCAGAACAAATACCCAATTACAACACGAAATAATGACAATTCTTTCCTAATTATTCTTTTTTTTAAAGATTTTATTTATTTATTCATTTATCCCCCCCTTGCTACTTGTGCTCGCTGGGTCAGCTAACCACGCCGTGCGGGCTGGCTTGCCTTCACCAGGAGGCCCCGGGAACCGAGAACCCGGGGCCTCCCAATATGGTAAACTGGAGCCCTACTGATTGAGCCACAGCCGCTTCCCCCTAATTATTCTTGCTTTTCTATTCCCCTTGCCCTTTGGGGAGGTAGGGCACAGGAGTAATTGCCCAATTTGACCATTAACAATTCTTTTATGTGCCCAAGACTTTTCATCACCTGAGATGGGGAAAAAGTCAGTTATCTGAAAAAGAAGTTCTGTCAAAACTTGCCATAGGTACTTTTGATGAATTAGGGGAGAAGTGGAACACAAATATCATTTCATCTTTTCTTCAACTCTCTACGCATGAACCTCAAACATTTGATTTCTCTCCCTGGCATACGTTTTTCTCCTCCACCCTCCCCCATCTCATTCCACACATGCAAATCCCTTTCTTGATATGCAATCAAATATTTGGGAAGATTGCATTTTGCGCTTGTAACTCCCGGATCTTCAATCTTCTAGTGTGCTGAACCCATTATTGACTTTAATATCTAAACAAAGTGTTGGAGCTTCCATTGCATGCACTGGAGAAAGACCAGCACACTTCTCAGTTCTTTGGGGGGCTTATATTTTGCTGTCACCTCTTAATTCCAATTCCCACTTCTCATTCAACTATCAACCCCTACTTGCTATCACACCTCCTGGAACTGTTATCTTGACTCTACCCCTCAATGCACAAAGGATCAACACTCTTCCTTTCTCTTCACTCCCCAAAGCACCATTGACACAAAGTTGTTGGAGAACAGAATTTTTTACTACAGATTCGAAAATAAAAAGTATAACATTAGAACAGAGAAAACAACTTCCAACTCAATATCTGACATCACTTTTCCTCATGACTCATTCCATAGGTAAACTTTTGTTAAACCCTTTCACATACAACAGACTTGGTTCCCTACCCTGGCACTTCTCTGACTTTCTAGTATCAAGAAGGTTCATCTTATTTTATTTTCTTAATCTAAGTAATTTCATCTAGCGTAACCAGGGGCTTCACTAAAATATTTTAACTCAGAGGTGTATCAACAGGTGTTCCAACACAAGAGAATTACCTTTCCCAGGTCTACACAACTCTGGTAACACGTAGAACTGGAAGCCGTTTGAAAATAGATCAAGACCTCCTAAACTTTGTGAGTCTGAAGAATTTGCCTTAACATTAAAACTTTGGTGTACTTTCACTGAAAGCACATATGTTCCCAGTATTGATTCTTTTTTTTATTTTTAACTTTATTTTGTACATTTAATAATTGAAAACATAAACAATTAAAAACAAAAAATAAACAAAGATGAATAAATATATACTCAATTAAATGTAATGGATACATGTAAATTTTTTTTTTTTGAATCAAACAATATATTACACAATATATTTGGTTCATAGTAATGCATTCATACAGTATTTGTCCTTTTGTGTCTGGCTTGTTTCACTCAACATAATGTCCTCCAGGTTCATCCATGTTGCCATATGCTTTATGACTTCATTTCTTCTTACAGCTGCATAATATTCCAAGAAGCACACTGTACCCCAATAAGAATAAATCCAAATAGACCTATGCCAGTATTGATTCTTAAAGATACATAAAACTAAAAAAGTCTATGAAGTCATTTGCATTAAACATAAGGTTGATTTTGCTAACCACATGCTTTCTCTCTACATATGTATCTAGATACGTATAATTTATTTAATGTTCTGTATGTATTCAGCTACAGACAATGTGTGGTTCTTGTTCAGCTTTGCAGAGACCTTAAGATAATGTTGATGCCCTAGGTACTGAGGTCAACAAGTGGGGAAACATTGATCTTGATCCTGTGTGCCACCTGGTTTCCCTTTCTTACAAAACCAAGCTGTTTGCCAACTAGACTCTTAGTTAAGTGAAAACAAACTAATAATTTGGACTCCTTTACCTTTTTTCTTTTCTTACTTGTACACCAGGGAACATGAGCCTTTGGGCTAATGACAACCCAAAATTAATTTTGGGGGACTGTGATGATATTTTGAGGTGGTATGGGCTTGATGTTACTGCCCAAATCATAACTATCAGAAGGATATATGAACATATAACTCTTGGTATTGTTTATTCCAACTTTGTGCAGATTGTTAGAGGCGTGGAGAACAGGGGTTGTGTCTTTTTAACCTTTATACAGCATGTAGCAAGGTCCCTATAAAAAAGGATATTAAAGGAAGTTTTTAGCAATTAATCATTGTCAGTTGGAAGCCTCTCATTTTAAAATTTAAATACTTTATTTTTAGAGTGAATTGATTAAGTAATAATAAGTACCTCATCCCCCAACACATGGCAAAATTAATTTGGTTTTATTATATATGTTATAAGGGTGTATAATTTCATGTTAACGTTTATAAATATAGGCATTTTCCCCTAGGATTATTAAATATATAGAAATGAAACTAAATATGCAAAAAAAATAAAGTAATATATTATCTTTATTGAATTTTGGTAAGGTTTTTTTTTTTTTTTTTCCATTCTGTAAGGTTTTCTTAAATTTAATATGTGATGGCTCTGAGGGCATAGCAATGCAGCACATATTATTTCCTGCATATTGCATCATAATTTTAGATTTATCCTTGCTCTGAGTTGTTAGAAAAACTTAACTGAACAGGTCTAAAAGGGTTACTATGGTCACTACATTAGCATGAATCAAGAACAATGAATACCTTTTCAGAGAAAGAAGTTGTCCCACATGCAGAAATATAAAAGAATTGAGCTTCACTTCCTCACAGGCAATTGAATATGGTGCTTTCAGGAATGCATCTGAGATACATAAAACTTTTATGGACATTGTCATTAAAACCTGTAGTTCAGCAATTAAAACCATTTGCTTTGTAGAAATGGACTTCAGCTTGTGTCTTTTATGCTTTTCTGAACATCTTAAAACCTTCTGAACACCAATCTTTTGATCTATAAAAATGATGGTGATTTTTAAGATACAGCAGAGAAAAAATAGGGCATTTTAGAAGAATTGCAATCTTCCAAATGTATCTTTTTGTTAAAGCCACTATAAATGTTTTAGAAAGTAGGTGATTTGTAAGCATTGTTGGGTATCTATATGCTCTTCACATCTTAACTCTAAAAGAAGAATAAAAATCAATGATATATAAAAATAACTAGAAAATAATTCAAGAGAAAATTGATTTAAATTTAGCATTTTCTAACTTCTCTTAAAGAAAGAAAATTAAGTCTGCATAATTTTGTATGAGAATAAATGGGACAGAAACATATCCATTCAATTAAATGCATTTTGATCAGAATCTTTATCCCCAACATAAGTTTTATATTGTATCTCTATCCTGGTCAATAATTCTGACTCTCAAACTCATCCCTCCAAAAGAAGTGCAGGGCTCATCTAAAGGACCGTTTATTTACATCTGATCCTTTGGGGACAGATAAACAGCTTTACAAAGCAACCAAAGGACATGTTCAAATATTTATATGAACATTTGGAGATCATAGAACATTATTACTTCTTCAGAATTAATAATCAAATTTCAATCACTCAGCATTGAACAGGGCTTTATATATTGTGTGTAACTTATAAATATCACAGAACTAGAAAGATATGATTAATTGGATCTACTGACAATGAACATCAGTCATCAATGGCCAAAGCCCTTTGTATTTAAAGATAAGGTTTTTTGGTGGATATAAAAATCAACAAAAATAATTTTAAATGTGACATAGCTTGGCAAATATAAAGCTGGCTAATATTGCCAAAAAGATTGTTCTACTCTATGACATATTATGAACTATTTCTCAATAGTGTCATAGAAGATTGGAAAGTGAAAAACTCCTGTAAAAGATAAACCTATCTTTAATAGCACTGGCCTCCTAGGTCAGTAAAGGCATAAATAGATTGGAGGCAGAGAAAGAGGAGAGGCAGAGCAGGAGAAGGGTAGAGAGAAGAGAAAAAGAAAGTGATGTCTATTCTATGGGCATTTATTGAGTGGTTACCCCATGCTAGCCTTCAGGCTTGGTGTCATAAAGAAGGCATGTGTCTTGCCCTCAGGAAACTCATAGGCCAGTAGAAAAGGACAAGATATACAGGTAATTACAATACAGTGAAAATGGTAATTGGCATCCAGCTTAGCATAAAGTCATTCTAGCAAAGGATTCTAGCAAAGATGCATAAGGGTTTTGGTTCTCCATATTTCTTTCCTTTTTAACTATTCCTAAAGCTTGGAATGAAAAGGAACAAAGAGACGAATATTTACTCACACTGAGGAGCAGGACAATTCCACTAACATGTTAATAAAGAATTTCTCTTTCTGAAATGATGCTGTCTCTCCTGGAGAGATATGGTTAATTACTCAGTTCATGCTAGAGAAATCCTAGGAGAAAACATGATAATTCTTTGGGAATTAGATAAAATATGGTAAGAAGACATGCAAGGTAAGAAATTAGATTTTTCAGACTCTGCTCTGTGTCAGGTGGTGCTCTGGGCGCTTTATATAAATTGTCTCATTGAAACATTGTAACAGAGACTTTCCCTAAACTTAGTCCAGGTTGATGGAGGACCCCTTCCTTTCTCTGGCAGCAGAAAGTCTCAGAAAAACTCTCCTCTCTTTTAAATTTTTTAAAAAACTTATTCATCTATTTATTTATTGATATGATTTGATTTGAAAAGTTGTCAGTTAACAAAAGTCTTGCATACTATACAGGATTCCCATACATTGCTCCACCACCAACACCTTAGATTGCTGTGACACATTTGTTACCAATGATGAAAGGACATCGTCATACTATTATGGCTATCCATAGTCCATAGCTTATATCTGGTAAATTTTTCCCACAAACCGTCCTGGAAGGTGACTGGAAGGAGTATGAAAGTAAGAGTTAGATGCCAGGCAACGTGACATTGTTGGCCTGCAAGGCTGTCAAGCATTAATCTGTTCATCAGGAATATTCAGGTACCATACCCTTGAGGAGTTCTTTTAAGTTACCTTGTTCCACTCAGTTCTCTAATTCCTAGATCAACCATGCTTCCTCATTTTAAACTGTTTTTCATTTGGAGAGATGCTTGGCTCAATCCTTGCAGAAAGGTTCTTTGGAAGCTGACCCTTTCATCTTCCCTATTGCCCTTCATCCTCTACCTTAGGCCACTTGGAGTGGAATACAAGTAGTCTGCCATGGCTCTTTCACAGAACTGTTAACTTGGGAGAAGAAGCAAGGGGTGAATGGCAGTTCAGGAAGAAAATGGCCCAGCTGACTGAGTAACTACACCCCAGAACTTTGTTTAGTTTCCTTCTAGGAATCTGGCACGCCACAATAGCCTGCTACCCCACTTCTCTCTAGCCTTTCTCTGTTTTTCCAAGTTCTTCCTTTGTGGGAATAGATGAATCATAGCCTAATGAACTGGGAGGATGCCTGTTATATATCTAAAGTAGCGGATTTTATTTACCTCAAATTCATCACTATGAAATTATCATCACTCCCAATTTTTATATGCTCCAATTTGTAAAACTATATTCTACATTCTGGGCTTTGTATAGAACAAGTTACCGAGTTTGGTCCTCACACACTTAAGTGAACAATTATTTGTATTAGCTGTTGATCCAGCTGCCAACACAAATGTCATGCAATGGGTTGGCTCAAACAACAGGAATTTATTGGCTCACAGATTTGAGGTTAGGTTAGGAGAAATCCAAATGAAAGCATCATCAAGGCAATGCTTTCTCCCCAAAGGCTGGCATTCTGGGCTGGCTGCTGGTGATCCTTGGTCCTTGTCTCCTCTGTTACATAGCAATGCACCTGGCAGCTTCTCCTGACCTCTCCCATTCTTCCAGGTTCCTTTGACCTTCAGCTTCTTGCTTCCCATGGCTTTCTCTTTATCTGCCTGAATTTTATTCTGCTTATAAAGGACTCCAGTAATAGGATTAAGACCCATCTTAATTGAGTGGGGTCACACCCTAACCGAAGTAACCTCATCAAAAGGTCCTACTTACAATGGATTCATACCCACAGGAATGGATTAACTTAAAGAATAATTTTCCGGGATACTCACCACATAGAATGAGTATTAAGTAATATAATAATGAATATAGAGTTGCAACTGGATAAAAGAATGGAGACATTTTTCCTGGCCTTCTCCTCTTAGGGAAAGCAATCAAAGGAAAGATCGGAAGTAATAAATATCCAAAGGAAAAAAATGGAATTCTGATAGATTTGAAGTGGTGAAGAAGTGAACTGAAGCCATTGATCATGTAAGGAATGTCAGCTAACTCTCTTTGTGACTGGGCATAATTTAGCATTAGGACTGAGTTTTTGCAAATGTATTTGAGTCTATGCTTTGGTTTACCCTTGCTTTTCCCAAAAGTTACCTTGCATTTCTTTTTTTAATTTACAATTTTTCTTCACTGAAATAAGGTGGAAATGTTTGTCCAAGAAAGGAAAATAATAACCTTGGGCCAAACAATGAGAGGGAAGAAAAAATGAGAATTGCTTAAAAAATAATTTGAGGTTGATGGAGAGATGAAAATAGATGGGCAAAGCAGAATGAGAAGGATTGCAGACCTCTTTCCTCAAAATCAGGCTTGTTCCTTCAAAACCAACCCTTTGTCCTGACTTCCCCATTATTGTTCATGATGCCACTTAGTTTAATCTGCTTGACTCCAATTGTAAGAATCACTTTGAAATTTAATTGCCCCCCATACAGCACCAAATTCTATTTATTTTCCTCCTTCCACATTCTCATCTTGCTCCCTCATTTTACCCCCACTGTAACCAGCTAAATTTAAGGTTCTTGATAATTATAGTAACTTCAAAAATCTTCTCCTTGACTCTTTATCCCTTTATCTCTCATCCATGCTTAATGTAATGTCAGATTAATTTTACAACAGTTTTGCCAAGTCCATTCTTTGGGTTCATCACCTGTTGTACAACATGGCTAGGAACTTTTCCCATAGCTTCACAAAGCATGGGGCAAAGGGTGGGCTTTACTGGTACAGAATTTATCAAGTCAAGTTCAGGAACAGAGAAGGCTTAGATTCACTGGTCCCACCAGGGACCCCACTCAATTCAGTGTCTAATTAATTAATTAGTTAACTATTAATTATAATTCAGTGTCTTATTAATTATAAACTTATTAATCTGGTGTTTGGGATCCTTAAAATTTTGCACCAACGATTGTTGAAGGAGTTAAGAGACAATTAAAGTACAAATTCACTGACACACCTAAGTTTGTGCTTTCTTCCTATAATGTAACTATGAAAACAAAGTGATATGTTAGCCAATGGACAGTTAAAACATGGTGTTCTGGAGACGAAAGTTCCATTTAAGTAGGGTTAAAAAAAATACCCTGCTTTATATGTTTATGCTTGATGTTCTGATACAATTATTAATCCCACCCCTATATTTTTCACATGTATCCTGTCTTGAGTTATAAATTATATGGTCATTCTGGAAGGCACACTAACTGAACTGAAGATCCAATTCAAGTATCTTTCTTTTTTCCCAACTTTTTATTTTGAAAAATTTCAAAACTATGGGAAGTTGAAATAATAGTATAATGACTACCCATAAGAACTTCAGGTAAATTCACCAATTGTTTATATTTGCTTAACTTAATTTCTTTCTTTCTTTCTTTTTTTCCTTCCTTCCCTCCTTCCTTCCTTCCTTCCTTCCTTCCCTCCCTCCCTCCCTCCCTCCCTCCTTCCTTCCTTCCTTCCTTCCTTCCTTTCTCTTTCTCCTCTATCTTTCTATCCATATATCTAATCTATGTATCCATCTATTTATCTATACATAAACCACACACAAATATATGTATGTACACATGCATACACATAAGTACATGTATACACATCTTTTTCTAAATCAGTTGACGGTAAATTGTAGATATTGTAGCACTTTACCCATAATATTTCAGCATGTATCTTCTAAAAACACACCTTTTACTATATAACCATAATGCCATTAATACTCCCAAGAAATTTAGCATTGATTCAATAATATCATCTAATATATAGTCCACATTCAAACTTCCTCAATTATCTCCAAATTAACCTTTATACCTTTTCCCCAGAATATTGCAAAGAACAGTGAAGGATCTGAGATTCTACTCTACTTGCAAACTAACAAATTATCCTGATATAGTTTCATGGATACTGTCAGAATACATGTGACTCTGAGGCCAGAGACAAAGGACTTTATCATGTATTTCTGAGCAAACAGTATGAGCTTTGTGTTTGCATCGATTCCCCTGCCTCCCAAGTTCTGCAGTGGTAACCTAGAGAGGTCCAGATGGTTGTGTTGTAACTTAGGCACCCTGAGATTAAGGAACCTGAATCTTTAAGGAATGGTAAGCCTGTTTCATCTTTGCCTACATGGAGACATTATCTTTATTACACTGGACAGTAAACAAACCAGTGGGAGTCCTGAGTTCTTAGGAACAGAGAGAATCCAGAGCAAAGTCTGTTAATGCCTCTGCAGAAACATAAGAGACCCAGGGAGAATTTTCTCCCGAAAACTACAATTAAGATTCATGTGTTGCATTTGATTTTCAAGTCTCTTTTTTTAGGGTAGTCCTCACACTTTTTTTGTTGGTGCTGTTCCTTTTTTAAGACTTTTTTGAAGATTACAGGGTCAGTTGTAGAAAGTCCCACATTCTATGATTTCTTTCTGATTAGATTCAAGTCACAGATTTTGCAAAAAAATACTAAATAGGCAATGATGTATACTTATTGCAGCACATAATGTCCATTGGTCCAATTATTGGCAAGGTTGAGTTTGATCACTTGTTTAAGATGATGAATGCCAGATCTTTCCATTGAAAAGATATATTTTCCTATTGTAATTAATTAGCAATCTGTGGATGTTACAGTGAAACTGTGAACAGTCTGTTGCCCAACATTTCCCCCAGTGGTTTTAGAATATATTAATGAGCCTTTCCTGAACCATTTATACTGCATGTTGCAAACTGGGACACTTTTAATCCTATCATTTCTCCTGCATTTATTATCTGGCATTCTTCAGTATTGAAAATTTTATCTCCCTCCATTTTATGAATATCACTATTAACTCATGAATTCATTCTTATTCAATATTTTTTCAATACATCACCATTATTATTACTTTGCTGGTCATATTCTTCCAAATTTGGCCAGTGGGTGTTCCTTCAAGACTTTTGACATGTCCCCATTAATCTCTCACCACTTTCTATTCTAATTCCTAATATTAAACCATCTGTGTACCCCTGGAATAAATCCCACATGGTTATTTTTTTAATTGGACTTTTGCTCCCATTTTATATGGGATTTTTACTTTAATATTCATGAGTAAATTCGGTTCATGATTATCCCTTTTTTTTTTTTTTTTAAGGCGGTACCTGGATTGAACCCAGGACCTGTTACATGGGAAGCAGGTGCTCAATCAATGAGCTACCTCTGTTCCCCACTGAGAGTTAGTTTTTTCATTTGTTTGTTTTTAGGAGGTGCCAGGGATTGAACCTGGGACGTCATACGTGGGAAGTACGTGCTCAACCACTTGAGCTACATCCACTCCCCTGATTATCCTTTTATCCTATATTTAATTTAATATTTTTTTATTTTTAAAGACGCTTTAGGTTACATAAATGTTCATTAAAAATATAGGGGATTCCGGCAACCAGCAAGATGGCAGCAGAATAAGGAGCCCATAGCATCAGCTCCTGCTCCAGGGCAGTTAGTAATCACCCAGAGTATCTAGAGCACTTCTTTGGGGGCTTCAGGAGACCAGAAGAGCATCCTGCAACATCCTTGAAAGAATGGAAGGAGACTGCCCATCTGCAGAGAAGATTCGTAAGTAGAGCACTCCACGCCAGGGAAGCCAGTGCCCATCCTCCACTGGAGACACAAGCTGCCTCGGGAGCTGTTCTGTGGCTGGAATTGGAAGCTCCACTTCCCAAAAATAAGGGAGGAACAGACAGTTGGGCACCAACATGAGCTACTGATTAGTAAATTTGGCGGGCTAAAGTATCCTAAGAACAGCTAAAGCTTGAACCTGTCCAAGTCAGAAAGAGGCCAGTGGCCACCATCTTAATTCCGCGCCTGACGCGAGGGGAAGCAGGGCTGATTGAAAATCACAGTGCTGGCAGGGACCGGCTTTTTTCCATCTAGATCAGATTGCCGCTCTGGCCTAAGCCCCAGGCCCACCTCAGGCAAGGAGGAAGGTGGGAGGAGCTGCGCCAGCCTCTCCGGGAAACTACAGGCCACACCACGGAGGCTGGTGATCATTCTACTTTGGCAGCACAAGCCACCCCAGGAGCTATTCTGTGGCAGGAATTAGAGGCTCCATTTTCCAAAAGCAGGGGAGGAGGAGACTGTTGGCCACCGATTTCAGCTGCTGATTAGTAGATTTGGCTGGCTAGAGTATGGCCCTGGAAACAGCTAGAGTTTGAACCTGTCCAAGTCAGAAAGAGGCCGGTAGCCTTCACTTTGACTCCACCCCCAGCATGAGGGGAAGCCGGGCTGACTGAAAATCACAGTGATGGTAGAGACCAGTTTCTCACACCCAGATTGGCCTGTAGCCCTAGCCTAGGCTTCAGCCCTGCCTCTAGCAGGGAGGAAGCTGATGGGCCCTGCACCAACCTATCCAGGTAACTACAGGTACATTTGCCTGACACAGACTGAATAATCAGAAGTCTACCAGGGCAACTGCGGTCATCTTGGACCTGCACTGCATAGATTGCTGCCCACACCTGCAGCTCCATCCCTGCCCCAGGCAGAGGAGAAAGGGTCGTGAAGCTTCATCAGTCTGTCTGGGCAACTACAGTGTAGGCCTGCATGAGTTGGATTATTCCACATAGCTGTGGCTCTGTCCCTACACCCAGCAAAGGAGAAAGTTGGGAGAAGCTTCATTTGTCCTTGGGGCAATGAGGGCTGCTTGAGCCTCCACAGCTTATAGCACCAACTACATCCTTGGCTCCTACTACACAACCAGCAAGGGAGAAAGGGCAGGAAGCCCTAAACGAAAGAGAAAAACTGCACCCAGAATAAGCCAGATGCCAAGACACCAACAAAAAATTACAATGCACACCAAGAAACAGGAAGATATGGCCCAATTAAAGGAACAAGATAAGCCTCCAGATAACATAAAGGAGTTGAGACAACTAATCAAAGATGTTCAAACAAATCTCCCTAATAAATTCAATGAGATGGCTAAAGATATTAAGGATATTAAGAAGACATTGGATGAGCACAAAGAAGAATTTGAAAGCATACATAGAAAAATAGCAGATCTTATAGGAATGAAATGTGCAATAAATGAAATTAAAAAGACACTGGAATCATATAATAGCAGATTGGAGAAGGCAGAAGAAAGGATCGGTGAAAAAAGGCCTCTGAAAGTGAACATACAAAAGAACAGATGAAGAAAAGATTGGAAAAACTTGAACAAGTTCTCAGGGAACTAAATAATAGCAAGAGATGTGCCAACATACGTGTCATTGGTGTCCCAGAAGGAGAAGAGAAGGGAAAAGGGGCAGAAGGAATATTTGAAGAAATAATGGTTGAAAATTTCCAAACCCTATTGAAGGACACGGATATCCATGTCCAAGAAGAATGATGTACTCCCATCTGAAAAAATCTGAATAGATCAACTCCGGACACATACTAATCAGAATCTCAGGTGCCAAGGACAAAGAGAGAATTCTGAGAGCAACGAGAGAAAAGCAATGCATAACATATAAGAGATACCCAATAAGATTAAGTGCTGATTTCTCACTAGAGGCCGTGGAGGCAAGAAGAAATTGGTGTGATATATTTAGGATGCTGCAGGAGAGGTGCTTCCAGACAAGAATCTTGTGTCTGGCAGGGTTGTCTTTCAAGGACAGGGGCGAGTTTGGAATATTCACAGATGGGCAGAGACTGGGAAAGTTTGTGGCCAGGAGACCTGCTTTTCAGGAAATACTGAGGGTTGTACTACAGCCTGAGGAGAGGGGAGAGGGGAGAGAGGCCTGGAAAAGAGTCCAGAGATGAAGATTATATCAATGGAGGTAACTAAAAGTGTCAAAAGAGTGGTGAAGGTAAAATATGACAGATAGAACCCAAGTATTCAGGAATAAACTTACCTAACAATGTAAAGCACTTGAACTGAGAAAAGTACAACTCACTGTTAAAAGAAGTAAGAAAAATACCTAAATAATTGGAGGAGCATTCCATGCTCATGGATTGGAAGACTGGATATCATTTAAGATGTCAATTCTACTCAAATTGATATACAGATTCAGTGCAATCCCAATGAAAATTCCACCAGCATTTTTTAGATAAATGGAAACCATGATTATCAAATTTATTTGGAAGGGTGGGGGGTCCTGAATAGCAAGAAACATCTTAAAAGGGAGGGCCAAGGTTGGAGGACTCTCATTTCTGGACTTTAAGTTGTATTACCTAGCTGCAGTGGTGAAAACAGTGTGGTACTGGCATTAAGACGGACACATAGACAGATGGAACCAAATTGATCGTTCAGAAACAGACCCTCACATCTATGGTCAAGTGATTTTTGACTAGCCTGTCAAACCCACCCAGCTCGGGCAGAACAGTCCATTCAACAAATGGTGCTGAGAAAACTGGATATCCATAGCAAAAG
This sequence comes from Tolypeutes matacus, assembly GCA_026826555.1. NCBI lineage: Eukaryota > Metazoa > Chordata > Mammalia > Cingulata > Chlamyphoridae > Tolypeutes > Tolypeutes matacus. The sequence goes on along the minus strand of JAKSZT010054487.1, from coordinate 8,297,603 downwards.
AAGGAAAGAGGACCCCTATCTCACACCTTATACAAAAATTAATTCAAAATGAATCAAAAACCTAAATATAAAAGCAAGAACCATAAAGCTTCTAGAAGAAAATGTAGGAAAATATCTTCAAAACCTGGTGGTAGGTGGTGGGTTATTAAAGGAGATAAGCAGAGGACTGAGATGGACTACTGACAATGTAGGTAGACGTTTTAATTAGCTTTACTGTAAAAGTGTGGAAATATACAGCGTTGATAGTAACACATTATAGTGAGTAACAGCTGGTTTATAAATGGGGATGTGGCTGAAAATGGTAGTCTAGTGATGAAAATGTCAATTGACAGAAAGCTAGAGAATAATCCAAGGACTGAATAGCCCGTAAACCCAGAGGTGGATGAGAATTGTGGTTGATAGTACAGATGCAAGAGTGTCCTTTGCGAGCTAGTACATCACTATTGCAAGGTGGTGGGAATGTGGAGAAACATGGGAAAATACAACTGGAGTAACCTATGGACTGTGGTTAACAGTAATAATGTAATATTCTTGCACATATGCCAAAAATGTACTGTGTTGATAATGGGGAGCATGGAAAATGTGTGTCAAATGTACACTATGGACCTGGTAATAATTGGATGATATTATCTCAAAATCTATAACAAATGTTCCACCACAGTGTGGTATGTTGATAGAGGGGTGTTGTTTGGGAATTCTGTATGTGTGCATGATTGTTTTGTAAGTTTACAACTTCTGTCATAAAAATATATTTAAAAAATAATAATAGGGTGGGTTGGGGGAAAAATACACCAAATGTAAGATAAGGACTATAATTAGTAGTAAGATTTTGACAATATTCTTTCAAAATTTGTAACAAATGTCTCACAACAATGAAAGGTGTTGGTGGAGGATTGATGTATGGGACCCCTGTATGATGTTATGAATGTTTGCTTTGTAAGTTCACAACTTTCACTATACACTTATTGTTTATGTACGTTCATGTATAAATGATATAAAAAGTAATAATAGAGTGGGTTGGGGAAAGTACTTTGATTAATAGTAATATTTTGAGGATGCTCTTTAATCATTAGTTAAAAATGTTTAACAGCAATGCAAGGTATTGGTGGTAGGGTGAGGTATGAGAGCCCTGTACGATGTTATGTATGTTTGTTTTGTAAGTTCACAACTATTGCTATACACTTATTGTTTATGTATGCTCATTTATAAGTGATATATTTAAATAAATTTAAAATATATATATTTAGAGAGGAGATTCCCATATGCTCCACTCACTCCCCCTCCCACACTTTCCCACATTAACATCTTTCATTAGTGTGGTACAGTTGTTACAATTGATGAACACATATTGCTACTAACCATAGACTATAGTTTATATTTACACTCTGTCCTGCACAATTTTACAGGTTATGACAAAATGTATAAAGGCCTGTATCCTTCATTGCAATATCATGCAGGACAATTCCGATGTCCCAAAAATGTCCCAATTTTACACCTGTTCTTCCCTCTCTCTCCCCTCAGAACTTCTGGTGGCCACTGCCTTTATATCAATGATAAAAGTTCTTCCATTACCAGAATAATGAAAAGTCTATAATAAATAATAATAAATCTACTTTAGTCCATTGTTCATTCCCCAATCTTGAGGATTTGGGGATGGTGATTCCCATTCTGTTTCTAATTAAGGGGGGGTTTAGATCCCATGGGGCAGATCGATGGGACTATCTTGCTTACTGTTGAACACATTCTCTGTTCCTTGGGATGGTGTTGTCTATCATCATCTCCTTATTAGTTGTCCTGGGGCTTTTATTTGAACCTATAATTAGCAATATACTTGTTAAATATATGTTCCTTGTTAAATCTTTGGTCCATTCATGTGCCAGTTGAGTCCTGAATTCAGCAGAGTTGCAACACATACTCTCCAGTTCATTAGACTCACCCAGGACAACTATAATGCTATATTTATTAGGTTTTTGTACCAATTTTATACTTGCGCCATATAAAAAATTAAAAAGCTTCCCTTTATTTTCCTATGATTTGGAACAAATTAATTAGCATTAGGATTATCTGTTCTCTGAAGGATAATTTGAATTTTCCTGTACAAACATCTGGGCTTTGTAATTTTTTGTCTTTTTGTTGAGGGATGGAGGGGTTGGTATTTCTTTGATAGCTTTCTTTTTTTTGTCTATGAATATTTATCTAATTGTGAAAGCTTTATGGAGTTCAACTTTAGAAAACTTCATTTTCCAAGAAAATCACCTATTTCTTAATAGTTTTAAATTTTATTTGCATGATATTTTCTAATCATGTTTTATAAAAATATAATGTATCTATTTCTATCATTATTTCTCATTTGCTTTCTTTTTGGGTGTGCACATATAGATTACTTTAGATATTAATCTGGTTATTTTGTTTTTCTTTTTCAAAGAAAGGGCATTTTGAGTCATGTATTAGTACAAATGCTGATCGGTATCCTCTGAATTGATTTTATGATACCCCAATGCACTGCAATCTGCAGTTTGAAACAACTCTGAGGCCCATTCTTTAGTTTCAAAAGTTGTCAGGTTAACATATACATGAAATATTTCTACTAGTCACCACTTTTGGAGAATGTATTCATGAGGTGCAGAAATTCCCCCTGCTCCCTACCCTACCATTATTATTTTGGGATTCAAGGATGGGCTCCAATCCCTATTGTGTGTGTGTTCCTAATATACTTGAGTTCTTGGCCCTGGATTTATCTTAATAGTGAGGGGACCATGATTACTTAATCTATACCTTTGTATTCAACCTAACCTATTTCAAACCAATGAGAATCACTCTTTTATTTTTAATTGCTACCAAAGGATAGGATTTTACTATTTCTTCATAAAAAAGCATTGATTATCTATAATTGGCTTTGTACCTTTTCTTTTTTTTGATTAGAGTAATGTGTTTTTTTCTTCTGCATGCTCCTGTTGAATCATCTACAACTACAACCCGGAAGATTTGGGGAAGAGAAAAATTCTAGACCTACTTCTGTGTGCAAGAGCTGTGATTTTCTCATCCACCAGTCACTTTGCCATTGCCATGTAGGCCCATATACCCTCTTCACAGCCTTAACAGAAGCTCAGGTATCAATAGATCAATATATATTTGTAAAAGATCAGTTTTAACAACAATATAAATGAAGTTAAACATACTTTTGAGCTTTCATAATCTTGGTAAACAAGGTAAACCCCAGGAAATGTGCAACTGGTTGACATTTGTACAATTTCTATCCAGTAATATACACACCACTTAATGAATTTCATTTGTGGTTTTAATAAAGGACAAGACAAAGTTCTAGAGAAAGCCACAAAAAGAAAAAAAGGAACTAAGGATTAGGGGCATTAACAACCCATTAACCAGTATTTGTCTACCTATAACCATAGACACTCAGCACGGGTTCCAGAATTAAGCATCTTTTCATTGTGTCACAGTTCTTCTTAGGTATTTTCCCTATGAATTCAGTCTTTTGATTTAGGGACATAGCTCTCAATTTTTCCATTTCCAGTTCTTTTCTTATCTGTTCCTTATTTCTTACGTACCCTCCAAATAATAGAAACTATGCTCAGGAATAGGAAATTAAATGCATGACTAAGTGTTAAATTCCCTTGCCTTTTACATCCTTAAAACTATTACTTAGAATTAAGAAGTCTCTTAAAATGAATGAATCTGATTTAATTTGGTAAAGTTAAGCCCTATGAAACAAAGTGGTTTTTTAAATAAACCTATATCCTTAACCTATTTCCATTCTGCTATGGCATTATTATATATTTGTGCTATGGATTTTCTTGGGTAAAATTATGCAAAATATTAAAAAAGGATCTGTGTTTATTTCATTTTCTACTGTTTTTCCACTTGCTACACTATTATTCAAATTATATAAAATTCAGAGTTAAAATACATATTTAACCCTAATGTCCTCATCAATTTTTCTATATCAAATGAGTTGCCTATTGTACCCCAGAGAAAGAAGCACAGCTATTTTTATTCGAAGTAAATAAGATTCTTAAAAATAATAGCTTCATTTAAGATCTAGGCCTCTTTCTGTAACTTTTAATAAAGATATCAAAATATGATTAATTTCCTTATAATGAAAAGAAAATATTTTGCTTTTTTATATACTCAAATTAATTGCAAATTAGCTTTCATGGTTACATATTTTTCAGTAATTATCAAAATTTACTTTCAGACATGTGTGTGTATGTGTGTGTGTGTAGTTTTTTATTTTTACTCCTGCATCAAAATTCACTGAAGGAATACACCAGGACCTTTTAGGTAGCTGGCACTTTTATCCTACATTCATTTAAATGGTAAGATAAAACATTAATTCAGATAGAATTATATGTGGGGAATAGGGAAAATGGAAAACAAACTTTTCAAAAATAATATCTATATTTTCCAACTTACATAAATGGGACCTGAAGCAAAGGAGGAAGAAGACATTAAAAGAAAATCACAGACCAATCTTTAAGGTAAAATTCTTCCTTAAATGACCTTTAATCAGAAGTTATTTGATGTGGTATATTTAGCTAATATTCATAAAAGAATAAAAATAATATATTGCCTTTCAAATATATAAAATTATGTATATGTGTATACATGTGTATATGTGTGTGCACACGTGCCAGGCAGATATAAAGGTGATAAGAGTTTAGTATTGAATGAAATCATGGTACCTGATTGAGTTACACATTTACTTCCTGCCACCACTATGTATAACTCTATTATATTGAGATGAAAATGTTCCTAGTGATCAGATGGATCAACCCCTTACATTTGCAGATGAGTAATTCAAGGGCCAAAGATGTTAAAGATGTGATTGAGAGTGCTCAAGTATGAGCCAAGGGCTGCTGCAGCAGGGCCAGTGGCAAGCTGTTTTCTCAGGTGCTTATTGAAAGCCCTGAAGCCTTAAGCCTCTTCAAGACAAGGGACTAGGGTGGGCAAGGAGGCAGTGTAAAGCTCAGAATGCACAGCATCACCTTGAAGGCAGGGCCAACACTGTAGGCAGGACAAGGCAGCCAGGCATCCCACAAGTCAATCTTGTGTGACATGTCTCAGGGAAATGGAGGGAAGGGATGAAAAGTCTGGGTTCTGCGGGTTGTCAGAGCAGGGACTCTATATGAAAGGGTTCATACAAGCTTAATATTGGGGAGAAGGAAATTAAAACAACAGCTTTCAGTGGTTTCAAACTTTGTCATGGAGAAAGGGACAAAGGGAGGGTGCTATGAGCTCAGAGTTGGTGCCATCATCTGAGTGATTGCAAAGGCGACCTCTAAGGGTGAAATCAGATCTTAGAAACTGTGGCTAGTAAACAGTACCTCAAACAGCGGGGCTCCTGAGGGATCTAGAGACATCCAGTCACTTTAAGCAGGACAGATAAGCTCAGGAATTCGGCACCCTTTAGTGGGCCTGGAATTTATGCTCTCCAGTGTAAAAGACTTGGACTCATTTATAGTTTCCTGACACATGGCTCTTCTGCTCCTTTTATTTGAACCTGTAATTAGCACTATACTTGTTAAATATATGCCCCAGAGACTTAAATCTTTGGTCCATTCACGTACCATTCAGGACTCAAATGGTACATGAATGTGAGTCCTGAATCTCAGCAGAGTTGCAACACCTACTCCCAAGTTCATTGGACTCATCCAGGACAACTAACAAAGTGATGATGATGGACAACAACCATCCCAAAGAACAGAGAATGTCTGCAACTCCAAGCAAGATAGCTCCATCCATCTGCCCCATGGGACCTAGGCCCCTTTTCAATTAGAAACAGAGTGGGTATCACCATCCAAAAATCCTCAAGATTGGCGAATGAACTAAAATAGACATTATTATTTTATTATAGACTTATTGTTATTCTGGCAATGGAAGAATTTTATCATTGATATAAAGACAGTGGCCTCCAGAGGTTCTGAGGGGAGGGAGAGGGAAGTATAGGTGTAATATGGGGGCATTTTCAGGAATTGGAATTGTCCTGCATGACATTGCAATGACTGAATCAGGCCATTATTTTGTCATAACCTACAAAATTGTGCAGGATAGAGTGTAAACTATACTATAAACCGTTGTGCATGGTTGGTGGCAATGCTTCAATATGTGTTCATCAATTTTGGCAAATGTACCACACTAATGAAGGTTGTTATTAATGTAGGAAAGTGTGGGAGGGGAAGGGAGTGGGGCATATGGGAATCCCCTATATATATATATATATATATATATTTTTTTTTTTTTTTTAACCAGGCGGTCTCGGGGATCAAACCCAGGTCCCTCCGTATGGGAGACGAAGGCCCAACGATTTGAGCCACATCTGCCCCCTCCCCTATATTTTTAATGTAACGTTTATGTAATACAAAGCTTCTTTAAAGATAAAAATTAAAAATTAATAAAAAAAGGAACTGTCATCCTCTGGACCCCACTTCTCTAATGAGTTCCATGATTTGGGATATGAATTTATTTCCTGAACACATTATCCCCTTTCAGGCTCAGATTTGCAAGGATTAGTGGGTCACCTGTTTAGGACCAGTGTATAGATGAAATGGAATACCTTATTTAACAGCCAAACATCTCACTTATGAGACATAACTCCAGAAGAGCAGAAAAGATAAATAGCTTCTCGATAGCTACTGTTTACTCAGAAAGCCAGCATTTATTTAGTTCACACTTTAGGGCAGGCAGGGAAATTACAGTAAACTGTGTCAAATGACATAAAAGAGATATTAAAAGGGTACTAGGATCATCTAACTCAGACTCTGGAAGGATTTCTAGAAAAATGATATCTGATTGATATTGCAGGATAAATAGGAACTTCTAGATGAAGAAGGAAATGAGTGTATGGTGGTGAAAAGAAAGGATATATATATAAAAGTGTGGAGGTAGAAATATTGTAGTGAAGCTCTCTATGGTTCTAACACAGGGTATAAGGGAGTGCTGGGAGTCAAGACTAGGGAGGAAACCAGAAGGTGGATTACAAAGGGTCTTGGATACTGGGCTAAGATAATTATTTCCATTGTCATATTGAAACAATAGGAAATAGGAATTGGGAAGTGTTTAAGGCAATAGATGATGTGGTCAAATTTGTGTTTTCGTAAAATCATTGATTGCAGCTTGGAGAAAATATTTGAGAAAACAAGATTTGTTCCTGGGAAGTTATTTAAGAGGCTCTTGAATGATCCAGGCAATGACCATTGAGAGCTGAAACAGGGGCCGTAGCAGCAGTAAATGATAGGGAGATATGGATTCTAGAGAGATCAGGCAATAGCATATCAAAAGTGTGGATTGATTTTAGGTAGGCATGAATGAGAAGGAATGGTTTACCTGGGTTTCTGAGATTAGTGTTACTGGATATAGGGGATGACTGGCTGACTATTTGAATATAAGAAGTCAATAACATTAAGTGAAACATGTTGCCATTGAGATTTAGAGGGACAGCCTAGTAGAAATGTCTGTTAGGCATCATGCTCATCGTACTTAAAGGAAAGAGATATGAATTTGAGTTCCATCAATCTGGTAGCAGTTGAAGATGAGGGAGTAGGTAAGGTCATTCACAAATCATGTAGAGGTTGTGAAAATCAGGGAAAAGAGGATGGTGCACTATGAAACACTAATATATTAAAAGGCAAGTTGAAGACAAGGAGAATACAAAGGAGTGCACAGAGGAAAAGGAGAATATAATGTCACCAAAATAAAAATGATAGGAAAGTTTTCATCTATATTGGTCAACAATATAGTAAAGGTTAAAGACTAATAAGTTTTGTTGTTGTTGTTTTTGAGCCATTTCCTGGTCACTGGTAATATTAGTGAGAACAGTTTCCATGAGTTGGCAGGGTTAACGGTTTGAGAACTATGGTTATGGGATGAGTGAGTGTTGAAGAAGCCATAACAATCAGTGTATGTTCAAAGCAGCAACTAGAGGGAAATGCAGAATCAATGAAAAATTTGTTTTGCAACTAAAATTTTTATTTGAGAAAACTGTATATGCCTATGCAGTTTTGTTGTTGTTTTTTTTTTTTAACAAATCTATTTTATTGGTACATGTTAACAAAGCATACAATTCATTCAATGTGTACAATAATAGTATTTGGTATAATCTCATAGTTGTGCATTCATCATTTCAATCATTATTAGAGTATTTTCATTATTTCAACAATAATAGTAGACAAAAAATGACAAACAATAAACAAGAAAATTCCTCACCTCTCCATTTCTCTGTTTCCACTTCTTTTTTTTTTATTTTTTATTTATATATATATAAATATATTTTAAGAGGTGCTTAGATTACCAAAAATACTACACAGAACCCCCTGGGATTCCCATGTTGCCCATTCCCCACACCTCCCACCACGTCCCACACAAACATCTCCCACAAGTGTGGCCCACCACCCTCAATGGACTTACACATCCTGGGGCCTTGCCAACAACCCTAGACCACAGTTCACATCGTAGACCACACTCTCTCCCACACAGTTCTGAGTGATGTGTGCTGATTTAAAATGGCCTACATCCGTTGCCACAACGGTACTCAGGACAACCTCCAAATCCCAAAGAAGCCCCTGTATTTCAACTACTTGTCCCCTCCCTGCCCCAAAAGTGTCAAGTGGCCACTGGCTCCACCTCATTGTTATAATTTCTTCCATTGCTAGAATCACCATATGTGTACAACAGAATACCATCCAGTCCACTCTAGCCCATAGTTCTCCCCCCAATCCTGAGGGGACTGGGATGGTGATGTCCACTCCACCTCCAAGTGAGAGAGGGCTTATATCCCATGGATATGGTGGGTGGGATGATCCTGCCTGCAGATGCAGGCCCTCTTCATTCCCTGGGTTGGCCGTTGCCCATTGTTGTCTCCTCGCCAGGTGACTTGGATGAGTCCATTGAGCTGTAGGGTAGGAGTTGCAGCTCCACCGAGATTCCACACACACCTGGCACATAGGTAGGCCAGAGGCTCCAGTCTCTGGAAGTATACCTAAAAACTTCTGCATCACATATAGGTTTGAATAGAAGGGACTGATTGTGAGTCTTTGCTCTTGTAACTGAGACTTAGCCTGCAGTTGTGGGGTGCCTAAGGGTTGCCACCTGAGAGCCTCCTTGTTGCTCAAATGTGGCCTCTCTCTAAGCCAAACTCAGCATATGATTGCACTACATTCCCCCCAATGTGGGACATGACTCCCGGGAATGAGCCTCCCTGGCAACAAGGGATTAATACAAGTGCCAACTGGCAACACAACTGGAAAAAGACCTTGAATAAAAGGGGGAAAAGGTAAAGACAGATGAGTTCAAGTGGCTAAGAGACTTCAAAGAGAGTCGGGAGGTCATCCCAGAGGTAACTCTTATGCACACCTCAGTAGGAGCTCATAGAACATCTAAGTGCCTATTACCCCACACAGAGGGGCTCCTGAGAGATCTGGAGACACCCAGGTCCTATATAAGTGGGGATAGCCCCAGAGACTGATGCCTTATCAGTGGGCTCTACTTTGGAATCTGTGCTCCTGAGAGCGACAGAATTGGACTCAAATAAGCCTATGCAATTTTAAGAGACAAAACAGAGAAATCTCGTGTACTCTTTATCCAGTGTGGGAAATTGAATCATGTCCCCCACAAATGACCTGCTCAAGTCTTAATCCACATTCCTGTGGGAGGGAATCCATTTAAAAGGAGGACTTTTGAAGATATTATTAGTTAAGGTGTGGACTCATTTGTAAATAGGATCTACAAAGACCCTACTTAGAAGAGGCCAGATTGAATCATGGCTGAAATCCTTATAAGAAGAGGAAATGTAGACAGAGACAAAGGTGAGTGAGCAGGAGAAGTGAAGCCAGAAAGGGAATCCAAGTGCCTGAAGTAGAGAAGGGAGCTAAGGAACCCCAAGGGTTATGGAAAGTAGATGTTACAGACAGACAACTAGAGAAAGCATGGCCTGTCAAGACCTTGATTTTGGACTTCAGGTCCACAAAACTGTGAGATAATATATTTCTGTCGTTCAAGCCAACTCATTGCATGGTGTTTGTCACAGCCTTCCTGGCAAAGTAAGACTCCCAGTTCCTGGTAAATCTGCAAAACTATAGTGTACTATCACAACAAGGATATTGATAAAGTTAAGATACAGAACAGAGTTGCCACAACTCTGGCAACCACTAATCAGTTACCCATTTCTATAATTGCATCATTTCAAGAATTTTTATAAATAGAACCATACAGTATGAGCTCTTTGGGTATTGGATTTTTTTCACTCAGCGTAATTCCCTGAGATTCATCCATATTTTTCTGCATGTCAGTAGTTCATTCCTTTTCATTGTTATAATAGTTTTCCTTGGTCTGAATGTACCACAATTTGTTTACCCACTCATCCACTGAAGGGCATCTGAATTTCTTCCAGTTTTTTTACTATTACAAATAAAGCTGTTATAAAAATTATTGCATGAACATAAGCTTTCATTTTTTTTCTGGGATAAATGCCCAAGATTGAAATTGCTGGGTCATATGGTAGTTACATGTTTAGTTTTTCAAGAAACCACCATCTGTTCTCCAAAATGGCTGCCCCATTTTACATTCCTAATAGCAAAGGAATGAGTGATCCCATTTCTCTGCATCCTTGCCAGCCTTTGGTGGTGTTGCCATTTTTTAAAATTTTAACTATTTGGATAGATGTACAGTGATATCATGTCATATGGTGTGTTCTTAATTTGCATTTCTCTAGTGGCAAATGATGTTGAATATCTTTTTATATGCATATTTGATATACTCTTTGGTAAATGTCTGTACATGACTTTTGCCCACTTGGTAATGGGATAGTTTGTTGTGTTTTTTGTTTGTTTGCTATTGAGTTTTTTAATTTCCTTATATATTCTAGATCCTAGCACTCTGTGGGATACGTGACTTGCAAATACTTTGTCTCAGTTCATGGCTTGTCTTTTTCATCCTCATAATAGGGTCTTTCCAAAAACAAACTTTTAAAATTTTAATGATATCCAATTTATCAAATATTCCTTTTATGAATCATGTTTTGGTGTCAAGTTGAAGAACTCATTGCTTAGCCCTAAATCATAAAGATATTCTATTTTTTCTAAAAAAAAAATTTAATTTTATGTTTTACATTTATGTCCTTGATGCATTTTGAGTTAATTTTTCCACAAAGTGTGAGGTGTTAGTCAAGGTTCATTTTTTGGCATATGAATGCCCAATTACTCTAGCAGTATTTGATGAAAAGTCTAACCATTCTCCACTTAAATGCTTTTGCACCTCGGTCACAAATCAGTTAGGCATATATATGTAGATCTATATCTGGGCTCTCTATCTGGTTGTATTAATTATCTGTTTATACCTACATCAAGATCACATTCTCTCAATTACTAAGGTTATACAGTTGACATTAATATTTGGTAGAATAATTCCTCCCACATTATTCTTTTTCACAATTGTTTGTCTTTTCCAGGGCCTATGAATTTTCCATATAAATTTTAGAATAATCTGTCTATATCTACTAAAGTCCTTGCTAGGATTTTAGTAGAAATTGAATTAAACTTATAGATAATTTTGGGAAAATTATCATCAGTCCTATGTTGTCAACTAAGCCATAACCAAAGTATGCCTCTCCATTTATTGAGGTGTTCTTTGTTTTCTTTCATTAACAGTTTGTAATTTTCAGCATACAGATACTGTACATGTTTCATTGAATTTATACCTAAGTATTTCATTTTCTTTAGAGCGATAAATGGTATTGATTTTTAAATTACATTTTAGCATATGTTCATTATTAGTTTATGGAAATGTGATTGATATTTGTGCATTGATCTTATATCCTGCAACCTTGCTAAATTCATTTATTAATTCTAGTAGTTTCTTGGTAGATTCCTTGAGATTTTTACCTGTAAACAATCATGTCAACTGCAAACAGGGACCATTTTTTTCTAACCTTCAAATCTGTATGTCATTCATTACTTTCTTTTCCCTTATTGTGCTGGCTAGAACTTCAAGTATATAAGAGTGGTGAGAATAGACATCCTTGCCTTGTTCCTGATCTTAGAGGGAAATCTTTAGTCCTTCACAAAGTAAGATATTAACTGTTATGGATACTTTTCATCATTTTTTTTTTTTTTGCTGAGAGTTTTTTTTTTTTATCATGAATGGTGGTTGGATCTTGTGAAACACTTTTTCTGTGTCATGATTTTTCTTCTTTAGCTTTTAGATAGTGTAAATTACATTGAATGATGTTCATATGTTGGACTAGTTTGCATATCTGGAATAAGTTCCATTGGCCATGATGTATAATACTTTTTATATATTATTAGATTGGATTTGATAATATTATGATGAGAATTTTTTGGTCTAAGTTTGTGAGAGTGACTGACCTGTAGTTTTCCTTTTTTTGTACGCTTTATGTCTGGTTTTGGTATCAGGGTAATACTGGCCTCAAAAGCGAGTTGGTGTGTATTCCTTTCTAGTCTGTTTTATGGAAGATATGTAAAACTGATCATTAACTCTTTGCATGCATTGTAGAATGCTCCAGTAAAACCATCCAGGCCTTGAGATTTCTTTTTTTGAGAGAAATATTTAATGATAAATTCAATTTCTTTAGGTTTATAAGACTGTTCAGGTTGTTCATTACATCTTGGCTGAGATTTTACAGGTTACTTTTCAAGACTTTGTCCATTTCTCCTGTTGTTAATTTATGAGTATAAAATTATTGCTTTCCTTTTTTAACCTTTTAATGGATGCGGTATCTGTAGTGATATCACGTTTCATTCCTGGTATTGGTGTTTGTCCTGCCAGGGATTTATCAATTTTATTGATATTTTTGAAGAACCTGGTTTTTGTTTCATTCATACTCCTTATTGCTCCTTTTTTCAGTTTCATTGTTTTCTAATCATATCTTGATTATTTCCTTTCTTCTGATTGCATTTGGTTTTTCCTAGTTTCTTGAGGTATTAACTGAGATTTTTGTTTTGAGACTTTTCCAGTTTTCTAAATAACATTCAGTGCTACAAATTTACCTTTCATTATTACTTTAACTGCATACCATTTATTTGACATGTAGTATTTTAATTTTCATTGAGTTCTAAGTAGTTTTTTTAATTTCCTTTGAGACTTACTCTTTGACCCATGGATTATTTAGAAGTTGGTTGTTTAATGCTAAAATGTTTGGAGTCTTTCTTATATTTGTTTTATTATTTATTTCTAGTTTGATGCCATGATAATCAGAGAACATACTTTGTGTGATTTCAATTTTTAAAATTTATTTCATTAGTTTTATCACCCTGGTTATTGTCTATCTTGAGGAATGTGCTATGGAAGCTTGGAAAAAACTTGTTTTCTGCTGTAGTTGGGTAGAATATCCTACATATGTCAATTAGGTCTTGTTAGTTTATTGCATTTTTCAGTTCTTTAATATCTTTGCTGATATTCTGTCTAGTAGTTCTGTCAATTATTGAGACAGGGGTATTGAAGTCTACAAATATAAATGGGGATTTGTCTATTTCTCTTTTCAGTTATTTCAGTATTTGCTTCATCTATGTTGAAGCTCTGTATTTGGTAAAAACAAATGTTATTCCTTTGTCTTCCAGGTAGAGTGAACCTTTAATCATTATATTATGTCCCTCTTTATCACTGGCAATTTTCTTTGTTCTCTAGTCTGTCATTTAATATCAACATAGCCACTTCTGATTTTTATTATTTACATGATATATTTTTTCATGCTTTTACTGTCAATCCATCTATGCTGTTGGATTTGAAGTGAGTTTCTTTCAGGCAACACATCGTTGAATCATGATTTTTTTGTCTCTTATCTGGTGAATTTAGACCATTTACATATAAAACAATTATTGAAATGTTACAGCTTAAGTCTATCATTTTATTTGTTTTCTTCTGTTTCTCCTTGCTCTGTTTCATTTTTCTTGCCTTGCAGGGGTTTTTAAAATTAACATTTTGAAGGATTTCATCTTGATTTATTTATAGTGTTATTACTATATAGCTTTGTATAGTTTTTTTAGGGATTGTTCCAAGTGTTATAATATACTTATGTAAGTTTCACAGTTTAATTGTATTTGTTTTACCCCTCTGAGTGAATTGTAGAAATCTTACATCCATTTAGAGCCTTTTACCCTTTCCTTTTAAAATATAGTTGGCTAAAGTAGTTCTTCTACATATATTCATCACCACAACAGATAGTGTTATAATGTTTACTTCAACCATCAAGTATGGTTTAAGAAACTCACTAAAAGTATGGTAGACTACTACATTTACCTAATTTTTTATCCATTCTGATGTTCTTTTTTTACTTTCTGAAATTTAAATCCTTCTTCTGTTTTTATTACCTTCCTGGATAGAGAATATCCACTGGACATTTTTCAAGGGTGGCTTGGCTGGCAACAAAATCTCTTACTTTTTCCCTTCATCTGAGAATGTCTTTATTCCTCCTTCTTTCCTGAAAGATATTTAACAGATAGAGAATTTGCAGATGACAGTTCTCCCTTTGAGCTTTGAAAAATGTTGTGCCTTCTCCTTTTAGCCTTCATACTTACAGATAAGAAATCTGTGACATGCAAATTGGTGTTTCCTTAAAGTTAATTTGTTATTTTGCTCCAGCTGCTTTCAAGACTTTTTCACTGTATTTAGTTTTCAGTAGTTTAGTTATGATGTATCTTGGCATATATTTCTTTGAGTTTATCCTATGTATGATTCAATCAGCTTCTTGAAACTGTAGGTTTATGTCTTTTGTGAAATTTGGGTAGTTTTCAGCCACAGTCTTACATACACTCTCTCTTTCCAACCTTGAAAAACTCTCATGATGAAAGTTTAGCCCTTTTGTTACTGTTTTCCACAGGTTGTTGGGACTCTTTTCATTTTTCTTTTTCACTCTCTTTTGTCTTTGTTATTTGGATTGGGTAAATTCTATTGATCTGTTCTCAAGTTCACCAATTCAATCCTCTGTCATTTCCACTCTTACTATTGAGCTCATGCATTGAGTTTTTTTATAATTAATTAATTAATTAATTAATTAAATCTTTCGGTTCTATAATTTTCCTTTGGTTCTTTTTTTGTAACTTTCATTTGTTTGCTTCTATTTTCTATTTCATCATTTGTTTCAAGAGAATTTATAATTGTTAGTTGAAGCATTTCTATGATTCTGTTTTAAAATCCTTGTAGATAATTCAGCATCTTATTCATCTTGGGCTGGGTATCAATTCTTAATTTGATTGTCATTTCTCATTTGTGGTTTGATTTTTCTGGTTCTTGGTATGATGAATGATTTTCAATTGTATACTGAACTTTTGGACATTATGCTAGGAGTCTCTGGATCCTATTTAATCTTTAAAAAAAAAAAAAAAAAAAATCAGCCCCCATATGTTTCATGAGGCCTGAGTGATTGTTTATGTTTAGTTTCTCATTAGGCCCCTGACTCACACTGCCTCCTTGCCAGTGGGTAAGGTGGAAGTTCATCTCTCTTCTTGCCTCACTGACACCTTTTCAACATAGGTAGGACACCAACTCGCACCACCATGTTGCCTTCAAATGGGAGTGTAAGATCACCTCCGTGCTGCTCCCTACTGACACCAGGAGAGTCGTAATAATTTTTTATTGCTGGTATAACAAATTACCACAAACTCAGTGGCCTACAACAATGCAACTTTATTATCTTACTGCTCTGTAGGCTAAAAATTCAACAGTCTCACTGGGCTAAAATCAAGGGGTCTGTAGAATTTCTTTCCTTCTTGAGACTCTAGGAGGAAATCCATTTCCTTGCCTTTTTAGCTTCTAGAATCTTCTTTCATTCATGGCCTCCTTCTTCCATCTTTAAAGCCAGCAATGGCAGGGTCAGTCTTTCTCATGTTGCCATATTTTTGATTCTCTGCAGCTGGAAAATATTCTCCACTTTTAAGGATTCATGAGATTAGATTGGGCCCACTTGGATAATATGGGATAATGTCCCCATCTCAAGGGCCTTAACCTTAGTCAAATTTGCAAAGCCCCTTTTGCCGTGTAAGGTAACACATTCAAAGGTGCTAAAGATTAAGATGTGGATATATTTAGGGCCCATTATTCTGAGAACCACAGGATAGGAAGGCAGAAGTAAATTACTAACTAGTGGGCTGGAGACTCTGCTTTCCACTGGGCCCCACTAACACATGGGGGTGGATGGCAATGCTTATTGGTGACTAGCCCTTCCTTCCACCACCTTACTAAGTCTCTTTGCTGCTATGGTAGGTGGAAGCATAGCTTATTCCTGGACCCTGCTAATACTACCAGCAGCAGAATCAGAGCATCATCTGGTTCCTTGGGCAGAGAATGGAAAGTCTGTTACCCATTTGCTCTCACTGATACCACTTGGAGGGAGAATAGGAATAACAAGTGCTTCTATCAGGCAGGCACAGAAGTTTAGCCCCCTGATCAGTTCTGGGGACATCACCCTGCAGGGGGATTGGAACTTGCCTCTTGCTTCCAGACCTTGGAGGTAGGGTGAAACATCACATCTCAGTTCTGCTGAAACCCTGGCAAAGCGGAGGGGTGTGTATGGTTTTTCCACTGGAGTGGTGAAGGTATTGTCAAAAAGGATTTCTGTTATTAAACCACCCTTCTACCAGTCTTTTGGCCTGTGGCAACAGAATTTTCTTGAAACGTTTTTTGTCTATGCCTGGTGACAGTTCTGGTATGAGAGAAAATAAGGATGCATCATTCCTCAAGTCCTGAGGTTCATAGACAGTTGCTATCTCATTTCCAACTTTCAGAGACTTCCTATGCTTGTTTTTGTGTTATACCCAGGGTGGTTTTCAGTTGTGGGTGGGGGGAGGAATGGGGCTACTCCATTGTCGAAGAACTGGAAGTTCTGTAATTATTTTTCAAGTAGGAGAGATTAAGCATCTTTAGACATACTAGAAAGAAAAGTTCAAGGAAGAAATATTAAACTTGAACAGAGAAATGGCAACTGAGGGGTTCAAACAGGAGCGAGAAGGATAAGTTAATTCAACAGAACTTGGTTGCTCAAATCCTTCACATTCCAGAGAAACACCTGTCTTTAAGACTGGTCCTTATCAGCTCTTGGGAGATAATTTATGGGCCCTTGGAATAGTCTGCCTTATAAGATTGTTTTTCTATGCCTGAAGCCTCCATTCATGCTGTACTTATGGTGATGCTTCTTTTCATATGCTTAAGATCTTGGGCCATGATGTAACAGTCTGAGCAGAGAAGTTTAACATTATGTATGATTTATGGTAAACACTTCTTTTTGCTTGGTGACTTAGGCAAAGGGAGAAGGTCCAGAATCTCAGTAGTTGAGGTCATTCACATGGATTACCCAAAATGACTGACCCCCAATAAAAACCCTAAGACCAAGACTCATGTGAGTTTTCCTGATCGGAAACAATTCTCATGTGTTGTCACCTATTTTTGCTGGGATAATTAAGCATGTCCCCTTGTGACTCTACTGGGAGGGGACACCTGAAAACTTGTGCCTGCTTTCTCTTGGACTTTGCCCCATGCACCTTTTCCCTTTGCTAATTTAATCTGTATTCTCCTAGTTTTATAAACAATAACTGTGGGCATAACAGCTTTTCTTCATCCTGTGAGTCCTTCTAGCAAATCATTGAGTCTGAAGTGAGGAGGTCAACACAGAGGAAAAATGCGTACAGATATATAGTTATTTGTAGGTATTGGGTAAAGAAATTCAAATGTATCCCATGAAACTTTTGATTTTTCTCATGAAAGTAATGGAATATTTGCTGAGAGTAAGGGGGAAAGAGAAAAGCATAGGCTTGGAAAACCCATTAGAGTGAAGTAGAGATACAAGCTAAAGGACGTGTAGAAAGATTTCTTAGCAATGTGGACAACCCAGCTGGGGTTAGAGATTACTGTCTAGAGGGTCATGTGGTATGTCTCCATCAGTCCAGGGATAGGACAGAAGTGGAAATATTTGGATTGATCCAAATGGTGAGGTGTTGTAGAGAGGTTGAAGTGACAGAAGCAAGAGGAAACAAGAGGCCTTGATGAAATATTGTTGATCTGTTTCTTGAAGTCATTGTCTGTCTAATCCCCACAGCTGTTATATAAGGTCATATTTTTTTCCTCTTTAAAGGCATGGAGACTTAGACAAAAAAAAATCAACTCAAGTCAGAATTGGAAAGGTCTTAAAGGAAACTGTGAATAACCTCAGCCTATACACTCTGTCTAAATTGTTTTCTTGCATATTTTATTCTTTATTTAGAATCCTTCATTCTTTATTTGGAAATAGGAATCATTCATTACTTATTCATTAGTACTATATTTAGATTGACTTCTGGAATATATAAAAGTAGTTTTAAACAGTCCTTATACTTAATATTTCTTATATTTACATTAAGAAATTGAAAATAGGAATTTGGATTCATTCCAGAATAAAATAAGAGTTTTTGTAGTATATTTGCATACATATGCAAATCCAGCATATGACCAACAGATACTAAAATAATTCAGTGGTCAATAAGTATTTGATGAATAAGTTAGATTGTATTTTTGGAGGCCAAAAGCTAGAGAACACAAGGCTGTGGCTCAATTTTAATTTTTCCCCTAAGGAATGCTTAATATTTTTACATCTGAATCTCTACCTATTATAACCTCCTTAGAGACCTTTCTCAATGATTTTTAATTTTTCTATTTTATATTTGCTGAGTGATAGCTTATCTGGCAGTAACAAATAAGCTGTAATGAGTGATTACAAAGAACATAATGGCACAATGGATCCTATATTGGGTAAAGCAGACCAGGACTTGCATTTCAAAGAGTTTTCTTTTAATGAAATATGATCTGGATATTCCTTATTCTTTTGGCTTATTAAATTGCAGGTTTGTAAGAGCTATTTTATAGCCAGGGATTCTACTGTGTCCCCGATATGGCTCTCTATATTTCCTTTGCCCCCACCCCACAGAAATAGAAGGTAGATTTTGTCTGAAAGAAAACAAATTTAAACAACCTGTAGCTGGAATCAAGTTCAGATCTTGAAAAAATGAAACTATATAACTGATCAAAAACTAACACATAATTGATCTTGCCATCTTAAGTATATCATCTTCATTTCTTTAAACAACTACTTTGGCTCCCCCACCATACTGTATACATTATCTGAATAAACATACCACTCTTTGTTTCTTTGTCTCTATTTTCATTTCAGAAAATAGTATCCCTTTTAGTTTAACCTATAGCTGTTGTGTTGATAAGCCTAAGTAAATCATGGTTAATATAACAAACCTGTATTATTGTAGGCATTAATAAAACTTAAAATGTTATTAATGCTTGGAATGAATACAGTCCCTCTAGTCATCGCATTATCAATACTTACACTGCATTTAGAATTGTTATTTTCCATTTATATTCTCACCCAGGTAATAAAATGAAGGCATTTTTAATCATCTATTTTTCAGAGCAGGCTGATTGATTATAGCAAATGTAATTTCCTATCCTATTTTGAAGATCCATTTTCATATTACACAAAGCATTTGAACACTGAGTTAGTGCAGAGTAGTAATAGCATGAAGGCAACGGTTTTCTACAGGAGAGAAGAATGCAAGCTTTTATATTTCATAGAGGTCACATATAGTCCTCAGACTATCTGCCTTCCTCAGCAATGCCACAATTATTTTTTTTTGGTTTTTCTTTTCAGTGGGTTAAGGAAATTGGATATTTGTTTTTACTCTATTTTTTTCCTGTCTCCTTGTAATTAAATGTTATCCCTACAATGTGAAAGGATTGTCCAAGGGATTTAGGCTTGGTATCAACAATCCAATGCAATTCAAACATTTATTGAGCACTTACTAAGGGCTAGAGGTATGAAAAACTGTTAATATGTAAAATAAAGGCTCTATTAGAATTAAGTTCAGGGCAGTATGGAAAAAGGAAGAGAATGCGTGATTCTTCTTTGATATATAGCCCAGGGTTGGGGAGGATCTTACAGAGGAGGTGATGACAAAGAACGAGGCGAGGTGTACACAGTAGTTAGCAAGTAAGTTTTGGTGAGTGTAAGTAATGCTCTCTTCCAATCCTCCTACCACCTCTAAGTTTTACGCATCTATCCTTAAAGACGCTTGGATGGCTGGATGGCAGAGTAGTCTAGAACAGGGGTCCTGGTTAAGATTTCAGGTTGTCCGTGAGCTTGAATTGAAAATTAAAAAAAACATTATTCTTGTGGGGACGTGTTGGTGTGGATGTGATAAAGTTATTAAATAATACACAGCACAGTGTGGACTTAGTAAGGGGTCTATGGTTTTCACCTGACTGGCAAAGGGGTCCGTGGAACAAGAGTTAAGAACCCCTGATCTAGAGGACTGCTTGCTAGAAAACACTTGTTGAGTGCCTTATGTGTGAGAAGAGCTGTATCAGATGCTGTGGAGATACAGGAATGAATGTAATGCAGTTCCTGCCCTGAGGAAATTTGTGGCTTGTCTATGTGCTCCGAGTGTTCCCTAAAATATTTCACTCTTCTCTTGGGGTATGTGAAGCTGTTACTGACACCAACTCCTCAGCCCCTGGAAAAGTATCAATAGGCTTCTTTTTTCTTGGGAAAAAGAAAAACAACAAACCATTTTTCCCTCCCCCTCCTATACAAGTATTAATCATTCAAACTTCACTTTTAAAAGGAAAGCATATTATTTATCGGGTCCGAGAGCACTGTCGTGATTTACTGATATAATTATTCTATTTTGATATCCATTGTCAAATTTGCTGGAACCATGCTTTACCCTCATTTATTAAGATTATTGAGTTCATGGGATTTTTCAAATCATTAGAGTTTCTCTGACAAAATCTGATAAACTGTAGAAAAGATCTTTTAGAACAAGGGGAGGGCTTAGTAGCTAGGGCGTGTGATGAAATGGCCTTTCTTTGTCAAATACAGTTGGTTTCATTTATGACTCAATATGAAAAGACAGGCTCCTAAAGAAAGTTTCCACATTTTCATAGTGTTCATAAATATTTTAACTCAATTTTACTTAGTGCCCAGATGAATAAGCTATAAAAGGATTTGATTTTAAACCACTAATTATCACAGACTTTAAACCTCCTACAATTGTCAACATAATAATCAGTATTATTATGAATCATAAGGAATCTTAGCAAGATGCATTCCCATTGTCACCAAACTAGTTAAAGCCAGTGAGGCAGGACTAAATTGTTGTGACATTTTCCCAGCCCCACTGTTACCTGTCAAATTGGAAAAACAAAACAAAACAAAACAAGGCATCAGGACAAGCTTACGTATTGATGTGTTCACTCTTGTTATTAATTGAAGTAAATGGATAAGCTTGTCCATCAACAGTAACAAACACATCTGCTCATTGTTAAAAAAAAAAAAAAAATCTCCTTAACCTTCTGTTTCTTACTGTTCCCTGGGATTTGAAAAATGCTTCGTTCTCTATTCAAGAACCATGATGACTATTGTGTTTGCTCTACACTTTTTAAATCTGCTGACAAAGTGAAATATGGAATACTGTATTCACTTATTTCATGTTTGGCTCACAATGGATTGAGTTATATAAAGTAGGACATGGACAAATTACAAAAACCAGAATAAGCAGGGCCCCTAATAGTCTTACATAACTGCAAACACTCTACATCTGCTTTAATCCATCATCTTCTTTACTCCTCAAACAAAATAGTGTGCGTTTTATTTCTCTCTCATTTTTAAGTACAAAGAGAAAGTTTTCGATATTGTAAAACTGAAAAACTTTTGATGAGAAAGTACCTAAGAATGCAAAGTGGGAAATCTCTTTGTTTATTTCATTTGTGTGACTCTATTAATTCCGAAAGTACATGGCAAGCTGTGATAAAGCAAACCTATTCCTAGTCTTCTTTTGCCTGAAAAAAGTGTTTATGACAATATTTCATTGGCCTGAAAATAAAGAAGTCATCCCTGATGCCATGCAATGTGCTAGAATTTTCTTCTGAGTTGGTAATAGAAAAACTAACAGCAAGGTATGAAAAAAAAAAAATGCAGCAAAATGATTTAATTATGTTCATCTGAGTTTTTAGCCTAATCAAGAATGTGATGTTTGTTAGAGCTGGAATAAAGTATGCACCAAACATCGTGGGCTTTTTTTTTGAAATCATATTAATGAAGACAACTGTTTCTTTCCAGCCTCTTGCCTATATTTAGAATTTCTATTGAAGGGTAGGAATAATAATTCTGAAGTGTTTCAATGTTTGCAAAATATTTGCTACTAAATATTATGAAGCCATAGAAAGTGAAAATGCAATTAAGTTTCACTAATACAACGTATCATGTTTCACATAAGAAAATAAACGAGCCAAAAGAAAAGTAGTCACCCACTAGAGAAGCTGGGGAACCTTTTACGTGTAAAGAAGAAAGCAGCAATGGTTTAGAGGTTTTTACATATGTTTTTATGCATTATATTATTTAAGAGTTCTTCCAAGTTTGACTAAACTCAAAGCTTTATTGATGCTTGCACGACATGAATACCGATGAACAGGGCAGAGACAACAAATGAAACCTTGTCTTTCTTCATGCCATGTTCCCTTTTGTATAATCTATATTGGCACTTTTCCTGTTCCAGAAGGGTCTCCTGAGCTTCCTAAGGCTTTTCCTGGAACTCCAGATTGTGGCCTTTGTAAATAACTTACATAAAGAAGGGCTGTTAAACTCTTGTTGAGTTATTTTTGTTTTGCACTTTGCACCTTCAGTGTGCATATGAGAACTACTCCCACACCATTTCCTGACAAACCAAATCTTGCTGTGAAGGCTGAAAACGTTAGTCAGTTGCACCCTATTTTTAGGACTTGTAATGAAGAGAAAATGTAGTGTTATAACACCCATCCAAGTGCTGGCGCCCCAGTAGACAACTGCATGGTTTTAAGAGCTAATGTCGACAATACACACACACACACACACACACACACACAAATTGTGACCAATTCTGCAAATAAACAGACAAAATATCAAAATATCACTGGGAGTTGTGACGGGATCTGATGGGATCTCGCCGAGGTTTAGAAACGCCAAACGTAATGGTAGTGAAGATCACGGATGGCCTTGAATAGCAGCAGCAGTTACCCAGGAACTGGACTTGGAGGGATGCTAATTTTTGTATGAAAAGAGGAGAGTGGAAACAAGAATCCAAAAATCTTTACCACTGCTATGGCAATCACGTTTTAAAATGTCTTTTACTTACCAAATAATAACGGCTAATTTTTTATTGCATGCCAAGGTACTATGCGCCAGGCACTATTCTACATGCTTTATATATAAATATTGACTCATTTAATCCTCATGACAACCCTATGAGGTAAGTAGTAGTATTATTTCTGTCTTACAGTTAAGAAACACAGGCACAAAAGGGAGGGATTAATTAACCTGGCCAAAATCTCACAGCTAGTCAAGAACAGAAATCCGGGACCAGGTGGTCCCACTCCATTGCTTACCCTTCTTCTGATCCACCTACTGCCAAGGGGATCACTCTCAAAAGTAACCTTTCACTTTCTTGGTACCATCACACTCCTTCTGATCACTTCCTCTCACACATCCAGAGAAGACATATAGGCGTGGAAGGCTAAGGGCAAATTGGAACATTTTGACAAAAAGTCAAAGACTGGTGGAATTTCTACAAACCAAGCCATGCTATGCTTGGCAATGTGGTTATGCTGTTGTTGGCTTTTGCCTTGTTCATTTTACCCTGGTCAATCTGTAACCCTCAGTTTTATAAACTCAAATCCTTGGGGTTCTAGCTCTGATCAGAGTCTGCAGTTCTTTCTCTCTCTCCCCATGGATTTGCTGTAGTCTAAACCAACTCAAGCTTAGGACCTCTCAGTTATATGGGTTCTTCCAAGGCTGTGGCAAGGACTCTAATGTTGGAGTCATATGATCACAGATTTTAGTAAAATTTATGAAAGTAAGCTCCTTTACTTGAAGTTGGTTAAGAGAAACTGTAAGATTCAAGCCTCTGTTATTTAATCTATCCAAATGACTCTTTTGTCAGACATATTTTGTATGTTTGTAAGACTACTG
This sequence comes from Tolypeutes matacus, assembly GCA_026826555.1. NCBI lineage: Eukaryota > Metazoa > Chordata > Mammalia > Cingulata > Chlamyphoridae > Tolypeutes > Tolypeutes matacus. The sequence goes on along the minus strand of JAKSZT010054487.1, from coordinate 8,273,599 downwards.
TGTTTTTCTATTTTCAGTTTCCCCAGTCTCTGATGGCATTGGAGTGGTCTGGGCATTTGGGAGATCTCGCTAAGGAAAAACTGAATTGGAGGTGTATTTAGATTTCATGGGGTTATATTTAGGTGGCTTGTGGTCACCTCCGTGTTATTATTGCTAGCCATCCAGGTGTAGGGATAGCCTCTAGCAAATGGCTAACCAGCCCCTGTGTTGACTCAGCTAACTTTATGATATAAGTGCGTGGCCACAGGTTCATTACAGTGTGAATGTGGGCCAGGAGCCCCTCCACCAGTAGTGCCTGGTTCTTAAAGAGAGCCAGGTTTGCCATGTACTGCACCAGAGCTAGACAGAATTATTTTTCTGGATGTTGTGATTGTGGTACCTGTAAGCTTTTTTTTCAATGCATAACTTGTTGTGGTTTATATTCTAGATATATTCTATATACATAAGATTTTATTCAAAATGTTGTATTATCTTCCCTAAAGAGTCCTCCCCCACAAATTGAGTAAATTCAGGCCTAAGAAAACCAGCACCTGCCCCTGTTCACAGGAGACTGATCTATAAACCCCCAACTAAGGGTCAGTTTATGATGATAAACACAGATGGCCAGTAAGACCCATGTTGAATTGTCTAGCATATTGTCTCCCTTCTGGGGCAAGCTATATTCTTCAGGTTCACAAGGGAACAAGGAATAAGAGAAATATTTACATATTTATATGATAAATATCATTAAATAGAGAGATATCTATATGATAAATGTTTAATAGCATCAGGTTCTGCTGCTGTAATGTTGTGGTTCTTAAAGAGTGGTTCTTGGGCCAGCAGCATTGGCATTGCTGGGAAATGGTTAAAAATGCAAATTCTCACCTAGGAAATCGTAAAAAATGCAAATTCTCAAGGTTCATCGCAGACCTGCTGAATCAGGAACTCTGGCAGCGGGGTGGGGGGTGGGGGGCCAACAATCTGTGTTTTAACAACCCCTCCTTGTGATTTTCATGTATGCTAAATTTTGAGAAATATTGAGCCAATGCAGACTGGCAGGCTACTATTTGTCTGGACATTGTCGATATTTGTTTATCTGATCCTTGATTTTCTGTCTTTATTGAAGATCCTTCCCCTCTCCTTCTTGGTATCAAATCTCAGGTGCTAAGGTTGATTTTTCATATTTCTGTTGCAATGTATTAGGCTCGGGTCCCATCTGATTTTCACAAGGAAATCTATTTTCCTCATTTTGTGATACTTGAGAGTTTACCTGCCAACCCCTTGTCTCCATATAGAGATCTTTGACATTTATAAAGGAATGTGATCAGAGATATTTGTAAATCCCCAACTAACACTCTAACTTAAGGACCCGATACACAAAGAGTTGTACCTGTACCATGACTGAAACTTTTCAACTGAATTTCTCCTAGTGGCCAAGGATATTTAGACAAGGAGCGTAAGCCTGAATTAGCATTAGTCTTTTCCAATCCATCCACAGCCCCGTGGCTACATTCCATCGACAAAAAAGGACCACCATGATTGTTCTGGTATAATTGAAATCATGATTTTTAAGGTTTGCTCTATATGTCTTATTCATTATGAGACACATTGCTGGTCACTGCTTTTTTTCAGAGAGAAAGATTAAATGAAGAGCTTGGGTCAAAGGTATGTCTCAGCATGATTACAGTGTACTTTAAGGCTGTGGTAGTCTATTCGTCATCAATTATCATTAGATTATTTGAGACATTTTCTTAGAAAAGCCATTCCTAGTAAAAAATATATGAATGAATAAATTTGAAAGTACAACAGTAGCATTAGTTTGGTTTCTATCAGTAGGAATAGGAAATTACTAAGCAATACTTCTGTAGGGAGTAAAAGAAAACTAATAAAACTTTAAATGCATCACTGTTCCTACTTGATGGCCATTCTTAGAATGCTTTGTGGGATGAGAGGTGAATACAATGAAAAAACAAAAAAAAATGGGTTATCTCTCTATTTAATTTATCCCTTTGCCTCTGGAGGACCTAAGTTGTAACTCATAGACCTTTTTGTTAAGAAGCAGAATGAGTAAATAGTGTCTAGAAAAGAGCATAGGAATATTGGGCCTATTTTCCTGGATCCTATAAATGAGATTCTTAAAAGAAATTTTATTGGGATATATTGCGGGGAGTATTGAATCGAGAGCAAGGCAACCTGTGTTATTATTGTAGCCTAGTTGCTAATTAGTGTAGCAAATCCCTTCTCAAGTTACTTAAGTCAATGGTTTCCAGATGTTTGATTTCATGAACCATTAAGTGTTTTTTCAAAAGCATATGGTGACAAACAAGTAATTGATTATTTTATAAGTTGCTGAATAAGGACAATTTTTAAAAACTATCATCTCCTTTCACTATAATTTTATTTAATGTGAACATTTTACAAAATAATATAAAAATTTTAAATAAATAAATTTAGCCACATAACAGTTCAATATTTCAAAAACTTCTTATGTTGCTAAGAACCAATGAAAATTTGTCAAATTGTCATAGATCTTCAAAGTGACATCGAGACAGCACTGTCATAATCTATTTGGTCCTCAGTTTCCTCGTTCCAAAATAAAGGAGTTAGAATAAACACCCTCAGGATGAATTATGATTCTAAAACTTGATTTTATGACTCTCCATGAAAGGATTACCTCACTATCACATTTATTACTTTACTGAATGAAATACACAATTCTTACCATTTCTTTTCTAACTTTAAGCATAGATTACTATATAATGATACTATGTTAATAGTATCGTTGAAGCTTCAGTCCTCAAAGTCTTTGGACATAATATGCAATTAGCCACTTAATATATGGAACCAATCACAGCTATATTAATCCTAAATTTTAATTATTTTAGGTGAAGCTCAATATCAGGAAAAATGTCTTCTGCTCTCTTTTCATTTCAAGAAAGAATTTGCACTGAGGGAAAAAAAAATGTAGCTCAAGTCATGTCATTGCTTTGCACAAAAATCCTTGAATGGATTTTTATGGTTTATTGAACATTTACTGTGAACCAGGCATTGTGCAAATACTGTCCTATTTAATCCTCAGAATAATTCTATAAGGAAGATGGCATTACATTCAATTTACAAATTAAGCTTGCAGATGTTAAAAACGAGTTCAAAGACTCCAAGTTCACAGTGGACCTGGGGTTCAAATCTCTCTCATTGTCATAACTATTTCTATTCCATCTTACTGTTTCCAAAATCTTTATCATTGAATTACCTCTGCCATGCCTTTGTTCATGCTGGTTTCTCTTCCTAATGGTTTACCTTCAACTTATTTTCCTACCAAAGCTTTATCGACCCTGTTTCAAATGCCAAATCTCCAGAAGAAATCTGTCTCTTTTTCTGAGTCCTCAGAGCACTTTATTTGTATCATTCCTTTATTCCTTTGGCTTCTTTCACACTGAGCCTTATACTCCAGTCTTCTATGTTATCTTTCTAAGTCCTCCTAATTGATGATCGTTTTTTGGAAGAGCTTATGGTATTGGCTTTCTCAGAATAAAGTGTATGTGCTCATTCACAATGTGGTCGTCTCATATATCTAGGAAACATTTGAATATGAATGAAAAGAGGCGGAAAAGCAAAAAAAGCGAAGTTTCAGCACAACAAAAGCAAAGTTGTGACCTTATCAGCTTCTTCACTAGTTAGTCATTTTATTGTTCCAATCCTTCAGTCAAATTTCAGAGATTTCTATTACCTGTGTGGGAAGGCAGTTAGCTCCCAAATACCATAAAAACCATTTTCTTATCTTCTTAAAAGCTTTTAGTAGAATCTACCAACACCAGCATCCAGTGCAAGGAAGATTCCAAATGATGAAGAAATAGCAGTATTTTTGAATCACAGATGAGCTGCATTTTCTCCCTGAAATTCCTCAACCTACATTTGTAGTGCTACCATGAGAAACTTCCACAAAAGTGTCACAAGGGTTTTTTCAGCACATGTGAAAGTCAGAAGTAGCTGGTCTAAGTAATGTAACAATACATTAAATTTTAAGCCAGGAAATAAAATACAGGGAATGATCTAGGCCCACAAGCTGGAAATGGGAACATTTGAAAGCTGATATGTGAATTGATGCTACCCTTTAATATACCTCTAAACAATTCATATGGTTCATGACAAGAGCTGACCTCTGTTACAATTCTCCTTTCACTGGTTCTTAAAAAAAAAAAAAAAAAAGCTATTCCAAGTTTGTATGAAACAATGTATGGTAGAAAAATGGTTGATTTAAAGTGCTTTAATGGGGAAGCGGCTGTGGCTCAATCAGTAGGGCTCCCGTTTACCATATGGGAGGCCCCGGGTTCGGTTCCTGGGGCCTCCTGGTGAAGGCAAGCCCGCCCGCACGGCGTGGTTAGCTGACCCAGCGAGCACAAGCAGCAAGGGGGGGGGAATAAATGAATAAATAAATAAAATCTTTAAAAAAAAAAAAAAAAGTGCTTTAATGGGTAACATGTTCAAATAGCCACATACCTAATGACTGGAAGTTAAAAATGTATTCTATATGGTTATCAAGATCAAAACTGTTTTTAATTACTCTAATCCTGGTCAATCCATCTCTTTCATATTAAGTTACTAAATATATGGGATTATTAACAACATAAGCTGTAAAACTGTAATCTGACATTTATTATTTAAAACATTTGATGGATTTTATTCTACAGTATCATCAATAGGACCTACAAAATTAAAGGAAACATTATAGAGATTCTAAATCCAAATAAAATGTTTATATACAGCTTAAATATAAACATTTTGAATACCACATCAACATCTGAGCAGAAAGATTAGATACCAGTGGCCTCTTATTTCTCCTTAATCATGAAAAGTTTTGTAGAAGTGTTTTTTTCTGCCTCATTTGTGAAAATAAGTAGAATTAGGGGGAGGAGACAATAAGCCAGGAGCTGAGCTGATTTGTCTTTGGGCTCCAGCAGAAGGGTGCCCAATCCAGCAGAAGGGTGCCCAATACAGAAAGTTGGAATTAGGGCAAGGGGAGGAGCCTGTGCTGTAATGATGTCAGCAAGCACTGAGCACAGGTAAACTATATATAAGAAAAGAGGCTGGCAATTGGCCATAAAAGTTGAGGTCTTCAGTCTTCCCTGTGACTCAGAAGAATGCAAGATGTTACAAAAGGGGAGAGCATAAGGCACTAAAGTCTGGCTCATGATAATTTCCTGAAAACCTTGAATCACTTCACCACAGTTGAGATGACTAAAATTCTCATTGTGAATATTCATCACTAAGGAACCAATATGCGGAGGTAAAGGTCATGGGTCTTTTAAGATTAGAGAAAAAGAAGTCGATAATTGCAAAGAAGAAAGATGTTAAAAGAAAATATTCACTGCTAAGAAATATAAACTAAATATGCATTATTGGCATACATTTGTAACTTAATTTATTTGAAAGATGAATTTCTTGGTTGCCAAGAAAAACATTAGAAGGCTAAAAAATATTTTAATAAATATGATATGCCTTGAAACATACCCATGCTTCTCATATGCTTCCCATAAAACTATATCCTCTGGGATAATTACCAGCCTGAAATAACACTCATTTTGGCTCAGATTTTTATGAACGTTAGGCATTTATTGAGTAGTCTTCATTTATTTTGAAAGCTGGAAATCTAGTATTGCTCTTTGGTGAATCGAAATGTGATTTGATGAAGAAGGAAGTTCCCTATTGTCTATTTTGAATTTAATGACCTATTTTATTAATAACTTCCTAGCATAGGCAGGCTCAGTTGTTAAAAAAAAAAAAAAGTATGGGTTCCTAATCAGAGAGTTAATCCTATTTTTCGCATGACTCGTCAATTTAGTATAGTAAGAATCAAAGCAAGTGCTCACTGAGTGAATTAGTTGAGGTATTTGCTTTCTGTCTTAGCCATGCCCATCACACCTAGCTGAGAGGGTCCACACGTACCTTCTCAGAACCAGCTTCACAGTTAGGAAGAATGGTCTACATCGGCTGATGTTACAGACACAGGAAAGGTTGATATTTCCCCAAAGCATTTTAATGATGGCACATACAGCACCACCATTAGAGATGTGTTCAGCTACTCCTTTCAGCTGCTTTTAAGAAAACGAGTGCTTTAAGAATGAGTTCCAAATAGTCATTTTTACCTATGTGTGATGAAATGTTCAGATTACATTATGAGAAGGTAGTTTCTGCCAGTGGGCTTCCTAAAAAGTGGGGGAAATTACAGAAAGGAGGATTGGAAAGCAAGGAAACAAGACCGCGGACTTCAGTCTGCCTCTGGGAGGGAGTACTCTTGTGGACAGAGACCTTCCATAGCTGATTCTTGCATTGGGGCAGTGAAAAATCAAAGAAAAGCTCCAAGGAGTGAATGGGCGTACCTTAAGAACTTTGGAATCAAATGAATCATTTTAATTTTCATTCACCTCCCTGACAAAGAAGCTTATTACAGTGACATGTCAAGGGTGGTCCTCAAGCTACAATAAAGAACAATGAACTGCAAGCCCTTTTCCCTTCTGCCTTGAAGTGACAGCTTTTATTCTGAATTGGGTTTGAGGCTACAGCTCTATACAGGGGGAGTTAAGATGAGTGCTGGGTAATGACATCACCCCTGGAAAAAATCAGGAATACAAAGGATTACCAGAAATTTGGTCATATTCATGGGCAGAAATAAGCTAAACCTAGCAGCTGTGACGACTTAAAGAACTGGCCTAGCACTCTGGACAGACGCACATAATGACTGAACATCCTGTTGTCTAGCTGAGATGCCTGAGAGGCTGTGAGGCTAAGCCCCAGTTTAGAAGACAGGAAAAAGGAAGTCCCTCAGGCTCATTCCTTATTCAGAATGTCCCTGTGTTTGTCCTACAAGAGAGTGGACAAAGGTTTACAAGAGAATTAGCTTGTCATGGTGTCCATCTTTTCAGACACCGTTTAATTTTCTGCTTTTAATTCCTCTGATTCCAGTAAAGGGATCAGTGATATGCAAAGTATGGTCAATGGAAGGGCTGGCTATGGGTCCAAGAACTGTTTATTCCTGGTCCACAATGAGGTGAGGGGCTTGCTCCAGAATCCATCAATTAAGCCACCAAGCACACTGTTCAGTCCAGTTCGCATTTCCTTTGTTGATGATGGAAGCAGTGTGTTGACAAACCCTATGGCACTTGCTCCTTGTCATGTCCCTACGAGTAGAGCTGGTGAGACAATTATGAAATAGTCAAAGAATCTCTGAAAGAGCTTAGCACACACACAGTATGAACAGTATCTGTGAAAATATGTCACATCCTACTTTATGGACAGATAATAATAGTTGGCATTTATTGAATGCTCACTAAGTGCCAGGGACTATTATTTTCACAAATTAGCAAGTGAGGAAACCAAAATGCATATGTTCAGTTTGCCCACATGTACAGCTAGTACCAGTTCAAATGCACACCTGAGTACTTTACCATTCCACAGTATCAGATACTCAATGAGCAAATTAAATGAAATAAATATTTTATGTTTGAGTTGGAAATACCAAAATCTCACAGATGTATTTGACTCTTTCCTTTCTTTTGCCACTTAAATTCAATCACTTCGGAAGTCTTTTTATTCTATCGTTTCAGAATTTTCTAGCTCCAACCCTTCTTCTTTTCTGTCCCACTATCATTACCCAGGGGTAGATCTTATCACCCCTCTTCTAGATTTTTCCTACAGACTCCCACCATCTCACAGAGGCTGGCACATGAAGAGCATCCAATACTGGCTTCTATTATTGTCATGGCACTTGTAACTCTTTATATCCAAAGCACATCTCATATGCTAGAGTCTAGACCATGTCTTACATAAATTGAGCGCTCAATGTATATTTAGCGAATTGATAGACAATTTTTTGTAAAGCAGTTCTTAAAATAAGTTGTAAGCTAGAGATAGAAATTAGCTTGTCTTACTAATCAAAGTATTTTGCTTTCACTCTGCCACAAAGAACATTGGCTCAGGAAAAATGAAAGAATGACCCCATAAAGGAAAGCCTACAACCTGAACTTGTTGCCACATTCAACATCAATGCCCAAACATCCTTCCCAACATTGCTCCAAGCAGTTTTGGAGATATTGTGATGTCCTACTGATGCCTTACCACTTAAAAGCAGAAGAATGGGGAGGGTTGGGGTGTAGTTGACCAGGGGCAAGCTTCTATGCCCAAAACAACTGAGCCTCAAACCACAGTATATAGAGGAAGACTCTGAAAGTTGGCAAGAAAGACTCTAAAAATGTAAGATCACTGACACCTGCCCAAGCAAACAATTGGGAAAAAAGAAAGAAAAACACATCCCAAAGATGGGTATGAAGGGTATCTACTCTGTAGTTACTGAAAGATAAATTCTCCACAGATTTATTAAATGAAAATAGCCACAAGATTTTTAGACTGACCCTGTTAGGGGGGTTCAGAATCTACTAATTCAGACATTTAGAATAGGGTATTGGACAAAATGCTGTTGCCTGACTCTGGTACATTTCTGCCTTTTCAGGTACTCTAGAATAATGTATACATACATTGACATTCGCAAGCCTTTTATAGGATTCATAGAATCCTACTGACTTTATTTGCTGTTTGGATCAAGACATGAATTAAAGCATAGTTATAGCAAATAAACTGAATCAGTCCCTGGAAAAATTATTATTTTTGCTGAATCATTAGAATGGTAGGAGAGGGAAAGAAGGGGAAATGGAGGGAGAGGAAGAGAGAAGGACCCAAGAAAGAGAATGAGAAAGACAGAAAACCAAAAACATATTTTAAACGAATAATTTGGTTTAGATGTAAGAGAATTAAAGAAAGTCAATTTTTCCATACCATAGATAGATAAAGAAATTTCACCTAAGCCCTGTCTGTCAAAAGAATATCTGCATACACTAAGTAGTTTCTAGTGAGATGGGTCTAATGGTGAATAAGAAAGCAGAGAAGAGTCTGACACTTGAAAGGTCTTTGACAGCCTGTGGCTGATTGCTGATAGTGTTAGAATAGACTTATTATCAGCTTCTATGCACCTTATCAGAATGAACATGCCTCTTTGAAAATTAAAGTATATGAGAAAGGACATCTTGTATTTCCTTTTTGATAGTTTCCTCTAAAATGCACATATAAAAAAAAATAGCAGAAACTCCTTATCATTTAAAGTACTTTTTGTACTTGATTAAGTTCTCTTTTCCCTTTTATGTAAGAGGGGAATGAAAACCCATGAAATATCTAGGGGTAGAGGAAAAAGCACATTATAGGCATTATTCGATACTATAGTAGGGAAATCAGATCGGAGTATTTTAGATTTGAAACAAGGAGTTTCATAAACCAAGAGAAAAACACAAACAGCAGGGATTTTTAAAGCTTCCTTTGTTTGTTCCTTTGTTAATATCTTGCTCTGCTAGGTTTACAAATCCTAAATAAATAGAAATTAGTGCTCCTTACTTTGCAGTCCATTTGCTTTAGATGTTTGCCTTGAGGGACATTTATGTATTCTGCTAATGGCTGCAGCAGAGTGCTGTCTCATTTTCATTCTGGAAAAAAAAAAAAAAAAGGCCATCACCATGGTTACAGTTTCATTTGCTAGAGAGAAACTGATGGCTGTTAGTGATCCCATCATAAGCAACTTCTGTCAGATTTCTTATCAAGTAGACATATTTTGACAAAGTGAAAGATAACACCGTAATAAGAGAACTGAGTTGCTACTCTATGTAATGAACCATTTAGCATTAAATGAAATGTGAAACCACATTTTAAAAACTGAAGGTAGGGAGAAAAAGTAATATTTATAATTTACGCACACACAAAAGGAATATTCCCTAGTAGAGTAATGATAGCTTGTTTTCTTTCTGTTGTCACAGTAACTCTAGCAGGATAACATTGATTTATATTGGGGTTCTCAACAAACCATCATGCAGTCACACACATCTTGCAAGGGAAGATATTAAGGTTTTGCCTTGCCCACTTACCTTAGTGGAGCCCAAGGCTATGCTATGAGCCAAATGCTAGGCTTTGGGGTCAAAATATTCTGATAAAAGACCTAGCAAAACATTTTTCCCATAAGAGACTGTGGATTTGTCTTTTTTGCAGAGGAGATGTTCTAAGCCCAAAGTAGATGCTCAGGAGCAACTACAGCACCTTATCCATGTTTGTGGGCAAAGTGATGTTTCCAAAGAATGGACAAGATGACATTTACTGATAGGACCACAGAAAGATCTAGTCCTAGAGGTTTACATCCAAGCTTCAGTGGAAGCACTGATAAAGAGTCCACAGGCAGAGGGTGAGAAAAAGGGATTCAAGGATTGAAAAATACAAATTTAAATCAGGAAAATATCCTAAAATGTGATCTTTTGGACTGTGAAAGAGCATTTAACGGGGACAATTGATGTCATACTCTAAATGTCTTTTCTTTTTCTGTCTTTTACAATTTGACCATTCCTTGGCTTCAAACCCATAGAATGCAAAGCAAAGTAGATATCTTAATTCGAAGAAAAATAAAATGATGGTGCACTTACATGCAAGATAGAGGGACAGAATTTCCCCTAGTCCTGTTGGCCCAGATATATCTTTCTGCTCACTAAAAGTGCCTGTTTGAAAGAATTCTCATAGAATTTGGGTATAAGAAAGATAAAATGCTGACACATTTCTATTATTTTTCTGCTTATTGTTTATGCAAAGTTTTTTTCACTTAAAGTTAATGAAAATATATGGAGTAAATTGCAGTTTTAAAGTAAAGTTTCTTCCTTCTCAGTTTTTTAGAACGATTCCTTCAATTTATTTTTATTTTATGTTGTTTTATCTCACTGTTAAGGGCAATAATATGATCAGGGAGAGCAAATCTTCTCCAGAAGTAATCTGGAAGGAATCCCTTTCTTCCTGAACCTGTGGTTTTCCAGTTTTGAATGCTTCTACCTGTGATAGCCGTAAGGATAAATGTGTGTGTATCTAACGCAAACATAAGTATGAAAACCACTAATTGTTAATGGGACAAGGAGAATCACCAAATTAACAACCAGTAATTGAAATCTGAAAAGCTAAAGCCATCTACTGTAAACCATGTACTTTGAAATCCATGTTTCTTTTGATAATTCTAAAGTTAGGAGTCATTACCCTGTCTCTAAAGTATATAATTGCAAGGAGTTTACAAAATCACACAATATCTGGACCTTTTAAAATCCATTTTGTAACTTTTAGAACTAATACTGCAGAATGATATAGGTTTTTAATGGACATAAATACAATCCCTTATTTGTCTTGTCAAGGGAAACCTTAAATTCCTGTATGCATTTTAATTGTAGGGTTTGAAGAAACTATTTTTCTTAACTTGACTTGTCTAATTGAAAAGAAAGATCTTATTCACTCAGTGGCCAATCAGGTACAGGAATCCTGGTTTCAAAGTTCATGTTCTATCAGGTGGCCTATTATATAGCACAATATGTGATTTGATTTTAATTCAAGATGAACCTTCAATTTATAGAGCACAAAAGAGCTCATACCACTTCATGAACATTATCTTACTGTCAGCTCAATCTATGTTTGCATAGCAAAATGGGAACAAATCCAGGATACACAATTTGCAGTACAGCTCTCCCTCAATTACAAAATGGACTTGTTCCTGAAAAGTGAAACCTAAAGGCAAATTTTCCTAGTCACATACAACAAATTGCAGAATGTTTGCAAAAGAAAGAACATGTTTGATGGAGAACGCTGTAAGCAAAGGAAATAGCAAGATGGTGCATGATCTGTAGCTGGGCTTGCCCCAGGGACATCTGTCCTTGGCCTGGATTACAGGGTGGCAGGGTAATTCCTTGAATCATAAATGTCTGATTCAAGATTTCTTTCAAATAAAGATACATCTCTCATTGTCTGTCAACCCCCAACACTTGTCTGGCTGATTTAAGAAGCATCCAACCTGACAATTAGAATCAATTATGGTAGCTGTTTGCCTTTAAAACATTCATAAACCCCATATCTAGAAACACCCCTAATTATTATTACTTTGAAGTATAACAAAAAATATCACCCTCTAAAGAGAAAATAAATGCTTAAAGAGAAACTAACCCCCTTGAGAGACTCTAAAAGTTTTCTTCATAATTGTCATTGAAGTTTCTATTCAACCCAATTTACATTCCCCAACTTCGAAGGGGAAAAAAATCATTTTTATAGTTTTAAAAATGTTTTAATCACTTCTTTTACAACAGTGTTTCTTCTATTAATTTTCAAGGTAAATAGTACAATATTTCTAATTATTAGTAACATTATTTCCAAAAGGGAAATGTAATTTTTGTTTGTTTTAAACAATGGTTTACAAATGAACTTTAGGAATATCATATAATATTAAATTAGATAAATACGAATTTCAGAAGTTCTGTTGTTGCTAGATAGATAATTTAGCAACTTCTATTCTTTCCTATTGTGGCCTATCAACAAGACCAGTTTTTTAAAGATTAACATTTTAAGATAGTAAAGACTATATGAAAATAATAGTAAAGGATATTTTAAAATAAGGAAAATGCACCTTCAATGTTTACTACAATTTTCTCATGTTTTCATTTTGATTTAACCAATTTCAGTCTTTTCCTCACACCTACGTATATAATAACAAAGAGTACATACAGTTTTGAATTGTTTAAATTTTTCCTGACTGCATATGAATCCTCTGATGTCAAAATTTACTTAAGTATTCCATATTGTTTGCCAATTGGATCCTTTTTCTATTTTTGCTATTATAGATATCTCTGCACTGGACACCATTCTGTATAGGGTTTTTATTTCTGTTTGATGATTTCCACTTAAGCAACTCTAGAAGTGGTATTATAAGGAGAAAGTACAGAAACTCCTGTGTGACTTTTGAATTTTATTGCAATCATTACTAGATTATATTTTGTTTAAGCAAATTAATATCTTTTAAAAATGGTTTCTTCTCTAGCTGATTGGTTTTAGCCAATACTTAATTATATTGGAATTTTAACATTTTCAATGAATATGTACAACTTGTAAATATTTTCTACTTTACAGATTTCACAAGAGCTGATTTTTGAATTTTGAGTTTATTTACAATAAAGGCCATGTGTACTTTATAATTCTCTTAAAAATATTATATCATTTTGCTAACTTTCCCTTTATGGGTCTTCTTAATAAATGCCACTCAAAAAGAATCTCACAAATCAGTTATTAATACTATTAATGTTATAAATACTAATAGATTCATGCCCATTTGTTGTAAGGGAATGATGTTGAAAATCACAGCTACCTCTCTTAAGTATAGAGGAGAAAAAAATTTTTAATGCTCTTTGCAATTTTCAACCTAAAATGTCAGAAGTATCATTGTTCAGAATCTCCAACAATAGAAACCAGTCTTCAGGTTTTAAACTGAAACTAAGTTCTTAGAAGAATGAGTTAAATGGCATTTTAGAATGTAGTAGTTACTGGTTCTTGGTCATGTCAAAAAAAATAAAAGAGCTATCATTCCAATGTGTGGTAAAATCCAAGAAAGTTTATTAGCAATTACATGTGTTACTATTTTTACATCTTATCAAAACAATGAGTCTCCCTTAGCACATAAAGTCCCTCATGTAATTCACTGTTCTTAAAATATGTACGCAAAAGAAAGATTGATTCACCAAATAATCACCAAATACTATTTCTGACAAGTCGTAAGACTCCATCTATTTATTATAATTATCATGGTTGGTTGCCAAAGAAAAAAATTTATTCACATCCACAAGATATCTTAGGCAATAGAAGATCAATGTAGAACATGGAATTTGGGGTTTGGCAAATTATTTTTCGTTTTCAAGCAGAAAACAAATAAATACAACCCATTTACCCAAATATAGCCATTTTAATTATCACTCTATAAAGGCCACAAATCTCTTTCAAATAAACCACAATTCTGCAGCCAACAATGAGAACAGTCAGCTCATTTGAGTTGTGCTTCTCTAAACCAAAGTTTTGAATTTTGGCCTCTCATCAAGAATAATGAAACTGGAGGTTCAAACCAAAAATTAGCTATAATCTGCTGTCCTTTTCCCACTCTGACTTCTCTTTAAAATTGAGAAATTACTTGATAGACCCCAGTTATTCTACTTAATCTACATATGATGAACAATGGCTCCAGCTTTATTTAATAGTGAGTATCTGCAAAAGTATTTTTGAAATGTTATCCTAATCAGCAAAGGTAAAACTGAGATAATCTGAAAGGACATGCATCCACAATATTTACTAAGAGCTTGCTCACAAATACAAAAACAGATGATAAAGGAAGATTAACAAATCATAAACCAAAACACGAGCTAGACTAAAAAAACTAAAGTCTGAAACAAAATTTGTTGGAATGATATCAACAAACAGCCTGAAAGGAGCAGAACTTGGAAAAGCCAAGAATACCGAAGGTAAGATAATAAAGCAGAATTTTCTTCTTGCAAGTTCAACTCTCTCTAAAGTAAGATATCTGCAGATTTCTTTGGTTTTGTTCCCTTTAATAATAATGGTTGTATGGAATCTCCTGGACAAGCAAAATGTTCTCCCTGGACTTCAGCTTTATCTCTGAAACAACCAGATGGAACTAATAGATATGTGCATTATGTCCTACATTTTCTTTGCAGTAAAAAGGTGGATTATTATATAGTTTGCAATTCTTGAACAGAATTTTCATAGAGGCCACAAGGAAAAGGCTGTATCTTCCAATTGCTGATACTATCTTTTAAGATTGCAAAGCAAGATCCAATTTGATTGAGTTTGTTTTTGCCAAAATCACATTTAAGGCACAGTGACTTTTAAATCAGACCACATTTTCATCCTAGCTAAAGGGTGATCACTTTTCCGTGTGAAGTTGCACTTGCTACTGTCATAATGGAAAATTGTAGAAAACCAAAATAGAAACCGAGTGGTATTAACAGATGTGATCTCATCAGGGTTCCATTTGTTAAAGAAAACATTGAATATTAATTAAAAGTTAATTAGAACTAATTGCCAATTAGAAAGAAAAAGTAATTTGAAGCTACCCACAGCCCTTCTATTATTATTACCTTTGAGAATCCTACACACTCAAGGGCTGCCAAGCATGCTACCCTTCCTTCCTGGGATATCAGTATTATGCCCCATCTTGTTTCTGTTAACTCGCTGCATTAAACTACAGATTTTGGTACCCAAATACATAATAGCATTACTCACTGAATACACTAATGACTTAGGAGTTAGTATTTTGCTGAGAGGGGATTCCATGTCCTGCAGAAAACATAAGGATTGAACAAAGCAGGAAAGCAAGTACAATCATTTGTGAGGGCTATGGAAGATGGTAGGTTGACAATGGTAGTGGCTATGTACTAAGTATCTCCCTCTCCTGAATTCCTCTGTCCCTTAGCCACAAGCCTTGCTTCTTCTGCTCTTGACCCTCATACTCCGGAAAGCAGCCAGAATCCAGAGGTAGAACATAACCCAGACCTAAAACAAAGAGTAGTACAGTGTCGTCTTCGCACCTCTGCTATCAGGTCACCTAAGGGTGAGAATCAGAACGAATCTCAGGGCTTTTTCAAGAGTTTCCATTAAAGGGGCTCACTCTTTCCTACTGAAAGAGTGGAAACTGAAAGGAAATGAGGTTGAAGCTGGCAACTATTTTGTCACCATGCAGAGCAAAATGAAGAGTGAGAGGAGAAGAGCCTGCAGACATGGTTTAGCCCTGAAGCCAGCTGTTCCTGGAACCTGCCAACAAATTCCTTTTTCTTTTTCTTCTTTCCTTTTTTTTCTTTTTCTTTCTCTTTTCTTCTTCTTCTTCTTTTTTTTTTTTAAACTGAAGCTAATTTAGACTGTGTTTCCTGTCACTTAAAACTGAAGTTTTAATGAAGCATAACATTTCCAAGATGTTTATAGAATAGTTACAGAAAGGAAGGTCATGTACTAATATTTCCTTCAGAGTTTAGGAATATATAATCTTTTAAGTTAACCATTGCTTCCATCACCATTCTTTGCCTTTACTTTAGATCCCAGGTTGCCATTCTGAAGACGACAGTAAAACTTAGAATTTTTGTTTCTTAATCAGTTCAACTGGGGGCCTAACCCAAGAACACATTTCCTGTGCATTAGATCTCTGATCTACAATAAATTTTTGTCCTGGGTAGGATTTAAATCACTGACCTAATAGAAATTGTGGTGTTTTTTGTTTTGTTTTGTTTTGTTTTTAAAAAAAAGATTTCATACATCAGAGAAATGACATTTTGCTTTGTTTATCTAGAAAGTGCTTGGGATGGCTCTTCTTCTCCACCCTCCCTAATTGTGCCCTAGTTTAGAGACTCTGACTTTAATCTTCTATATAATCAAGTAGCTACTGAGAATACTAAATCCATTAATATTTTAATATTCCTCTAAATAAAAATGCAGTACAAGATGGAAAATATGGCTTTGCTTCTTTTAGCTCCTAGCTTTTATTTTAAATTCCTTCTGCGATTCGTTATGAGTTTCATATAACACTTTAATATAATTTGTTAGAAAGTGAACTAGGAAGACACAATGTTTAATCCTCTCATTTACTCCATGCCATTACCAAATCAAGCTATGGTTTTGTATCTCATTGACATGACTTGAGTGACCTGATAATTTTAGTTCCATTTAATGGGAAAAAAAAACAAAAAACGAACAAACAAAAAAAAAACGTGGAAATTGATTAGTAATAACACTATGTTAAATTTGACTGGGCTTATTTATGAGTTGTGATTTGGGGACTTTTATGTTAAAAATATGCAAAGCAAAATTCATGTTTTTCAAGTCACTGGCTAGTTTTTCAGTTCTTAAGGCTCTAGTATAAATAGAGTAGAAAATTGAAATAAAAAATAAGATTTTGCCTTTTCAAACATTCTTAGCTCAAATCCTGGACAAATTCCACATATTTAAAAAGCTTGTCATTTATTAGAAGTACTATTAGTCTGAGCCTTCAGGCAGTTCTAAGAAGGTTACACAATGAAAAGAAATTCACATTACAGAATTTGGAAGTTTCATTCTGACCTAAAAGCTCCATCAATGTAGTTTAAATATGGCACAGAAAGGTTGCTCAGATTTTCAATACCTTAATAGCATTTTTGCCTTGGAGGCTGTAAGAAATATTTAATATTTAACTTGTGATTCACAAAGGCAGTATGCTTTTCTTCAAGTTTCTATAACTTTTTGAACAGATTGCATGAGAAATGTGAATAATCTGATTTCCAGAGATAAAACACTTTCCAAAGTGCTGTTCTTTAATACTGACTATTTTAATAGCCTATTTCACAGGAGAGTGGGACAAGCAATAAACAGATTGGCCAATCACAATTCTAAAGAACACTCCTGGAGTTTTATAAAGAGAGAACTTCATCTTTAGGACTTTTCTCTAGGTGTCAGGGGCTTCTGGCTAATAAAAGATATGTGAATTTTATCATTACATAAAGAGCTGTTTTTTCACATGCACATAATAGTAGATTGTGCAACTGGATCTAAATTATTCAGGTCCTAAATATTCCATCCTACATGATATTGTTATATTTGCGTTATTTTGAAGAAACAGTTGGGAAACCCTCCTGACTGGCAGTACAGCTGAAATTTAGGATACATTTATATTTTTAGAAGAGAATTTATTTTTCAAATATGTTTGTTTAAAATAATACTGGAAACTATATTCGATTTATATTTTTTAAATTAACTTTATACCAGGAAAGCTTTGGAATTTGCTTCTAATTGCCCTAATTTCTTATTGTTACCATTTATGCCGCTTGATTTCTTTGTGTAATTTAAGTGGTCAGCTTTTGATTATCCAGGGCAGGGAAGGGAAACATGGACACAGGTAATGTAAAAATGGCAGATAACACCAGCATCATTTATATTTATATCTGGAATGCATTTTTCTGCTACCCTTTTTTCCCAAAAAACATTTACCTTCCTAATTATGTTTTACTCAATCTGTCTAATCTTTAAATAAATTTAAATTCACAGCTGACAGTGAGATGAATGGAATAAAAAACTTCCTGAAGGGGAGGAGAAATTCGATTAAATAATAATCATCCTTCATAAGCATATACCACTTCATAGTTTACAACATGATTTGGTTTAAATGAGTTGGTTCCCAATATCATGATGTGGGCAGGGAAATATATGTGTTATGTAAAAAAAAAAAAAAGTGTCTACTATGCCTCATCAAAGGAAAATGGCTAAATTGCAATAATAAATGTTACATAAGGCCAGGGAATTTTGTCTATTTGGTTCACTGATGTGAACAAAACTCTCAGGGCCTCAAACATCACCTGGTCCATTGATGTTAGACATTGATATTTGATGAAGAGAAGAACGTGCAGTTTCCTACTAAAGATTCAGCCCCCTAATGTCCTGCTCTGTCCTATGTGACCCCATCACCCCCCGGGGTGATGCACCAAAAAGGGCAGTTCCCCAGGGCCAACCTGCTCAGAGGATCCGGCCAGAGGCTAATCAAGACCTGATGTGGAAATCTGGTCCAAACAAGGATGAGACAAGCCAATCCGCTTCTCACTGGAGTTTTAATTAGAAAATAGAGAATTAATAAGCTATTGGGGAAAGCTGAAGCTGAAAGGAAAGCCCTAGAAAGGCTGTAAGTTAATACAGAGCCTTGAACTTGAGTTGCCAGGACAGGGGATATGACTACAACTGTGGCTGTTATTTTCTCGCTGAAGCTAGAGTTTAAGGTAATTGTTTCGGGAAAGTGATTGCGGTATTAAAAATACTATCTATATCAGGATTCACAAACAATTGATCTCCCTCGATAGTTATTTTGCACTTTTGGTGTCTCTAGGCTGAAAATAGTTATCCATATTATGTTCTTAAATTTCTAATTCTAAACAACTTCAAGAGTTTTGATAAATTATTTAACAGTCCTTAAAATTCATAGTTGCCCACTGCTTATTTTCTATCTATGCTAATAGTCACCAGCTGCATTTTTTTTTTTTTTTTTTTAAATCTAGAGCGGGCATGAGTAACATGTTCATTCTATTCTTTGAATGTGTTTTGCTGATATGTTTATTCACAGGTTTCACTCTTAGCTAAAATTATTATTAATAACAGGTCTTTTTCCATTTCAGTGTTTTATATTCACTTTATCTGGGTAATATTTTGTTTTCTTGTAGAAGCAATGAATAAGTTTTAAAGCAATTTCATGATTAAATCCATTTAAGATGAAGCAAACAGTCGCCATCACAATCAAATTACTATAACTGTTATGAATATTGGTACTCAAGCTCTGAAAATACACACTTGCATTTCATTTTTCCACCCCTCCTCCACTACTGATAAAATCAGGACTTTACAATAGCAAAGACATCTTCTGCCTTTGGCAGAAATGGATTAATCATATTACAGCTGCCTAGTTCCTGTTTTCCATGTAAAAAACAATGACATATGCTAACAAAAAGGTATATAGAGGGAGGAATAATGGTTAACTATGCTTGAAACAGAAGTGTAAAATTATCCATGTGCAGTAAAATTTTCTCACGAATTTAAAACTTAGAGGTTATAACATTTAGCTTAGTCACTGCTTTCAAATGTGAAGTACATATAGCTAAAGTTATAAATATAGAGGAATGATAATTCTATTATTGATAAATTCTTGAAAAAGCATAAAATAATTTGTTTTGCTGCTCTTATTTATAGCATCATTACATACAAAATTCAACAAAAGAGAAATATGAACTGAGCTATAAAAATTCTATTATCCAAACAAAAGATTTCTTAGACTCAATTTTCTCTTCCTACTCAAGCAAAATTTCCACTCTTCCAAGGAAATAGAACCCTTAGGTAATTATAAAAATGGTTTCCAAGTTACTGCTGAAATTTTATAGTTTATTATGGATTCTCACTGAGGAACATAAATTTGGCATTTTATAGAACAGCTTTGTATATTGACCCTTCCATTCTATTCAGAAAGGGCATGCATACTACTTAAACACATAGGCAGCCATTGCAAAAAAATAATCATGTACTTTAAAAAATATGACACAAAATATATTAGCTTGAGGATGGACTTCTTTCATAACCAACTGCTCTAATTAGAAAAGCATTCTTTTTATATCTTGTTTTTTATTTTATTTTTTCATATTTACAAAAAGGATTCTTTCTTTGTGCCTTAATTATATATAAGGAGAGGACATTCTAAAGCAGTTCACCAAAAGACATTGACTCATAAAATATAAATGGGACACACCAAAATGAGCATAACATTTGATTCAAATAATTTACTGAAGATATTAGGGTGATTGAAAATATTCTTTGTGTTTTTTATTTTAAGTACTATATTACAGTCACCGTGGTTTATAATTTTACCACACTGGAGAAGTCACTCTACAATTAATGCTGCTTACTTATTATGAGTCATTGTTTACCATCTCAGGCTATTAGTTTAGCTTAGGGTCGTGAGCCTAAAAGCACTATTTTTCGCAAAACACTTAAAGCAATCATAAGTCCATAGAAGCCTTCTGGATAACCTATTTTACTGACAAACAATTACATTTTAGATTGAAGAGGTGAAATGATTAAGAATATTTGACTTAGTTGCCATGACAGCATGCATTTTTCATCAGGCACAGTGTAATTACTACAATTTCAATGATGTAAAATCAAGAAAGATGATAACAAACAGCAGAACCGTGGAGATATTGCCATTGCAACCAGGTTGCCATAGCAACAGTGATAATAATCCTGGTGATAGATGTTTTCTCTTGCTCTTTCCATTTTGTACGGTTATAACATTCAGAGCCAGTTTTTACCACAGCTTTTTATAGTTTATTAGACTGTCAAAATAGTTTATGAGACGTTGTTGCAAAGGAAATGACTGAGTTCCACAGCCTAATAAAAATGCCAAATACTCTGTTTACATACTGCTCCAGCACTTAACAAACATTAAAAAATTGTATGAAAAATGATTTGATATTGTATCCATATTAATCAATTTGCAAGGCATAAGCGTTGTCACTGAAGGTCAAATGAATAGCTTCAAAAGAGCACTTTTTGAGAGTCTTTTTAAAGTTTATTTTTTGACATAACACTGGTAACCTCCTTTACCTTAATATGAGTATAAACTACCAACAGGAAATACTTTGCACAACTAAAAGATAAATCGTTTTAGAAATTAAAACACATTTGCTTTCTACATAGTTTTGGGAGAAATATTTAAGTTTATGGCCAGAAGTCTTCTAAATTAACTTTTTAAGACAACAATTTTTGAGGGTATAACTGAAGATAGGGGAAGTTAATGGAATGGGCACAAACACTGTGAGTGTGAATAATTTGGCAAAAAAGTATGTAATAATTCACTACAGAATCTTACTACATAAAATACATACATGCCATGTAATGAATAGAATTCACCAATAAAAAATACCTATACAAATCGTTATATACAGTCTTACATCTTTTGCGATCTGTTCTTTCACTTTTAATAGAAACACATTATGAAGAAAATACTTCAATACAGACCTACCCTGGAGTTTCCTCTGAAAAAAAAAAATGTACCCTAAGATGTATGCATTCATGTGGATCGGGAGACTTTATAATTTATTGCAGTCATGTAGAGTATTCATGAATAGACTGCAGAAAATCGAGTCAGACATTGAAGTTCTGGGCCCTGCTTATATTCAACAAACGGAAAATCCTGAATAGTATCAAAGATACACGCGATAGTGAGTTCAAAGACAGTTTTGCCCAAAACGTATAAAAGGGTATGTGAAGAATTTTCAGTGGTAAGCCCTCCCTCTTTATCCATCCGTTGTCTCCCACTGATGCATTCCAACTTAGCGGTGTACTTTGTATTAGTGTTTAGAAAAATTACACTAATGAAATTTAGGGCTGTGGTATTAGACACACCAATTCCTGTTATCTTAGGGTTGGAAGCCAAAGCAAAAGGATTTACAATTCTCAAAATGTTTCTTGCTCCTATTGACGGGCTGCTATTTAACAGATCGATGCTTCTATTTAAAAAAAAAAAAAAAAATGGGTATGGTCAGCTATTTCCCTATGAATTTAGAGATGGGAGTTTTAGGTCATTTAAACCTCTCTTGGATTCAGTTTCCTCATGTGAACAGGTAATAAAAGACTTTTCTCACATGTTACAGAGAAAAAATGTGTGCCTATGATACTGTAAATATGAGCTGAATCTGATAATGATGGCCTGTTGGCCAGGCAGTATCCCTTCCCCCTTCGCCACAACTGTGAAGACCATATAGGGATGTCATAAAAAGTGCCCTTTTGGTCAGGTTGCAGAGAGGGAAGAGAGAGAAAAAGAAGATAGGAGCCTCACCATCCCTTCCATCCAGGGAAGCTCAGAACGTGAAAGAGAGGATTGCTACCGACTCCCTGTGATTCATATTGTTCATTTGATACAACTCTTTCGGGAAGCCCTTTACAGAATTATGAAATTTTAGCAACTTGAATAGTATACAGTAGTTAACCAGACTTTAAAAAGGAATGCTTACTTTGTTTCTTAAATATAACCCCAATACTACTCCTGAAAACAAATCAATGTGTTTTATTATTTTATGGTGAGAAGCATTATATTCCTAAGCTGAACATTGAGCAATTATTAAATGAAGCCCTTATCAGAACAGAGTTTTTACCAACAAGATCATTTTCAGGAGTGGTCACTTTTCAGACAAGTATATCTTCTGCTGAAAAGAAAAACAATGTCCTTCAAATTTAGCTTACAAAATCTAATTCTCAGTTTTGGGGTGTTGCTCTTTTGCTTACCGTTTCAATAGTTCCTCAGTTC
Organism: Tolypeutes matacus; assembly: GCA_026826555.1. Taxonomy (NCBI): domain Eukaryota; kingdom Metazoa; phylum Chordata; class Mammalia; order Cingulata; family Chlamyphoridae; genus Tolypeutes; species Tolypeutes matacus. Next base: position 8,250,876 of record JAKSZT010054487.1, on the reverse strand, counting down.
CATACATTTCTGATAATGACAAATCCCATACTGTCCACACCATGGCCATTGTAATATCAGACTTCAATTTATTTATTAACAATAAACACCCATAGCAAATTCCTTCCAAAAGAAGTAGCAGAAGAAATTCAAATATATACGCAGGTACTCAGAGTCATCAAAATAGTAAGGAAGTCAAGATAAAAGGTTATGAAAAGAGAAAGAATGGTTTGAGAAGGCCCAAGATCTAGGGGTGTGTTTAAATCCTCAGAAGAAAATATTCGTCATTGCTCAAAGTCAAGTTAGCCTTTATTCCTTCCTTAAGAGAATGCTCTTTATCTATAATCTTAAGAGAATGTACTGTCCCAAGAAATAATACATATTTCTTAACTTGAATTGCTTTGATGTATGGCTATGCCATCACGTGTAACTCACAAAACTGCCCTGCTTGGTTTTCATTATTTAGTATCAAAAGAGTAATAGCTCTAATCCTATGTTAATTTGGTTAGATGTAAAAAAAAAAAAAAAAAAAAAAAAAAGGTCGATCTTAACAGAGCAGTATCTGGTTTAAATACCTTAGAATTCTCTGTACAAAAGGGCAGGCTATCTTATGGAAAAGATTATTCTCTACTAAGAGTTTAAGGTTTACATTTATCTTCCCTTTTATTGATTACACAAAAATTTCCTTAAAACGTACCTAAGTTATTTAAAAGCTGATTCTACTTCATTTTCTCTCTTTTTTAAATAGTTCCCAACTGTGAGATTTCCATTTTCTCTACCATGGGTATTTTATTCTATAGAGGCATATGACTTTTAGGCAGTTCATTACTAGGGACCGGGGCAGCTCAATAATTCAAGTCTAATCCCCTTGCCCTGACACACGTATCCTCATTCAATAATCTAGAGAATTTCAGATGTGTGTGAATTTGTGTGTATGTCACTGGTGCCTCAAAAATTTCCTTAAATTTCAATTACTTTTTGCATTGGTCCTAGTCCCAACTGTTCCCACTAACTTAGTATGAATCACTGAAACTCAAAGAACTTCAATATCCTGATTTAAGATAAGGTAAAGATAGTAATAGCTATCTGTTCGCTCTTACAGGATTTTCATAAGGTTTGAAAAAGATGAGCGATGGGAAAGTATTATCAAAGTTAAAAGCGTAAAATATGAAGCTAAACAGTTATTATTACTTGTCAGCTGACATGGTTCTTTTCTAATTTTACAGATAACAGTACCTACTGCGGAGTGTGTAATGTTTGGTCCTAGATAGAGGATGACAAACCCTGTGAAACACAGTAATAAAAACACTCAGCAGAAATGCAACTGAAGTGACCTTCAGCCATGGAAGAATTATTACAGTGTTACAAGAAATGAATGAAATCTGACAGAAAAAATGTTAAGGAAACATTGTACTGAAAACTCTGAGAACGCACAGTATTTTCTTGGTAGTCAGAAGCAAAAATGCTAAGAATGGATATTGGAGTAATTTGAGACACATCCATTAAGAGAATACTCAGTATTATCCTACACCATCGCTCATCCTATTGCATCGGGGTTGCTCACTTTCAAGGAAAACTTTTGGGTCAGATGATGGTTTCTTTTCTCCTTTCCTACTCCAAACTTTTAAATATCATGAGATAGCGATTGTCTGGCTTCAGAACACAGTTGAATGTCCTCAATTTAAATTTGCACCAGTGTTCTGGTTGTTCTCCTGTCATCCAGCTTGAGCGTGTGCCCATCTTGTGCTGTTTGAAGCTTCTATGCTTTGTATATCATACACCTTTCCACCTACCAAGGGCCAGGTCAAATTCTATACTTGGGCAAGTCTATGATTACTGCTCTCAGAGTTGTCAGCATTTCTTAAAACCTTCATGCTGAAGTGAATGATCAATTCACTTGTCCTGAAAGACTAGATGGAATGATAAGAGTTGTGTTAGTTCATTTTACCGTCATTCCCAACCACAGAGGTTCTTCCAAGATTTTCAAGCTATGCCATAGCCCATCATCCATGTTCAGCTCCAAATCATGCCATTTTGGAACTACAAAACAAAGATGTCCAACCCCACTCTCATGCAAGGTTTACTTGTATGTTCTTAATGTCCTTATTGCATGTAAATAACAACGAGACCACTTTCTTTGCTTGCTCTGATTTTAGCTCATTCTCCATTATATTTTGCATGTTCTCCACGCAGAAAAAAAAGCTGAAACTTCCCCAAATGGAATTGTCTCATGCTTATATTTGATACCTTAGATTTTTCTGCAAAAGTTTAGAATTCTAAAGGTGAAATTTCTCTGTAAATGGAATGAGCTGTGTATCACGGACATATCTGATGGCACCACAAATATAACTTTTTAAATTTGCAAAGCCTGTACTCCAAAGCCCACATTGCCTATGTACCTTTTCCTATGGTGTCTGAATTTCCAAGTTTTAAAGAATTATCTTAAAAGTTGTTTCAACTAATTCAGAGGAAAAACTGAAGTGCTACATGGAAATGGTCCTATCTCATTTGAATATCCTCTTATTTAGCATGTGCTTACAATCAGAAACATAGATTTTGCTAATATTAATACATTTTACAACATTCCGTAATTTGTGGTTCTAAAAATTATGAAAAATTAAAATTCAAGATTTCATAATGTCTGCTGAAGTTACAAGTCACTTCTGTACAACTGGGATTTTATAGTAGATATTTCTGTCTTATACATTTTATCTTGTTATATTTTTACCAACTGTTATTCCTTTTAGCATGTAGCTTTATGGTACATCACATTTTGGAGAATATGTAGTATTATAAGACAGAAAGTGTTTCAAGATGCCAGAGTATATCTTCTGTTTTCTGGATGAATATTTTAGGGAATTTTGGGAACACCAGATCAAATTACTTCTGAGTTATACAAACAACTTTGATTGCCAGGCAGCCCCATAAAACCTTACATACTTTACTTCATTGCTCCTGTTTTCCTTGACACCTCATCTTTGCATGTTATTGGTTCTGTATTATTTTTCTAGCTAGAAAATGCAAAGGAAATTGCAATGATTCATGCCATGTGAAATCTTAACTATAATACTAAGTCTTCATTTCTTAGCATTCTCTGAACTGCAAAGTAAGGGGACTTGATTAGATCATTCTATTAATTTAATGCCAATCTCATGTTTAAAGACAAAGAAATCATTTAGCAATTAAAACAAAGAAAATAATCAAAGATAAAATTCAATTTTTGAATGTTTTCTTTGGCTCACTGAGCATATTTGCCATTTTACTGGGTTCATTTCCAAGAAATAGAATGAGACAATCTGAAGTTTTGCTAGGAGAGAGTGCTAAAAATGAGAAATCAATTTGTCCTGAAAAATGCTTATAGATTTTTGGCATGTACTGCTTAAAGTCTGAGCCTTCCTCTTCTGAGGTCTGATAGGCTTCTAATCTCAGCCACATATGATAAGCACCTTGGTGTTGTAGAAGAATTAATGTACTTCCCCTAAGAAATCTAATTTACTGTAATATGGTGTGGGTCCTGGTGAGAAACACTGAGGAATCTTAGATAACCATCTGTGCTTCTCTCTGTTCCTAGATATAAGTGGGACAGGGTCAAGCTCAGACACATTATATGGTCACGGTGACTCCTTATGTAAATGATATAATGAACACCTATCGCTTTTACATCATAATATTCGGGGGCAATTTCTATACTCTTAAAAATATATCAAGTGCGAATATTCTTACTGTCATGATTTTGGGATAATCAGGGTAAGCTAAACATTCGCTATATTAGAAATCATGCATGTGTCCCCAGACCTAGTTTTTCTCCCTAGGTCTGGTTTTTAGAATGCTGGTAATAACTAAGACTGATTTATTATATGACCATCCTGTATGGGAAATGACTGTAACTCTAGGTATCTTCGGTCAACCTTAAGTGATATAGCAGGGGGGCGGATGTGGCTCAAATGGTTGGGCGTCCATCTCACATATGGAAGGACCTGAGTTTGATCCCTGGGACCTCCTGGTAAAAATTTAAAAAAGAAAAATATAGAAGGCGGGTGGGCCACCAGACCCCATGCACAAGTGCACCATCAGGCCTCATGTGCAGGTGAGCCCCCCAGGCCCCGTGCACGGGTGTGCTGCCAGGCCCCACGAGCCACGCCGCAAGATGGTGACATAACAGGAGAGTGACACAAGGGAGAGCCAAGATGAGACGGGCCGAGAAACCAGGATGCCTATCTCCCACATTGGAATCAAATCCCAGTGGAGACAGGAGGAGAAGGATGAGAAGAGAGGGCAGGAAATAGACACAGAGAGTTGCCCAGTGAATGGACACAAAAACAAAAAACAGCAAAAATGGGGGGGGGGGGGGATTAAAATGGATAAAAGTAAATAAATAAATAAATCCTTTAAAAAAACTATAGGGGAGTAAGATACAGACTATAGTTAGTAGTAATAATTTGATGATGCTCTTTCATAATTTATTAACCAATGTTTCACAAGAATGCAAATTATTTGTGGTGGGGTGATGTGTGGGAGCCCTGTATGATGTTATGTATGTTTGTTTTGTAAGTTCACAATGTTTACTGAGCACTTATTGTTTTTGTATGTTCATGTATGAATGATATACTTCAATAAATTGTTGAAAACAAAAAATATATCAAAGCATAACTACTGATGATATGTTTTAAATCATTGGTTTTCTTACTGATAAACCATAGAATCTGTTTAACTATCCTTGACTCTTTCCTCTCCTTCAACTTAACATTTTATTATGGGTCAACAAATTGTGTCAACTTGTTTCCTTAAATACTTCATGAATTCCTTCCCTCCATCTCCACTGCCACTGTCATAGGTAAGGTCTTTGCCTGGTTGTCTTAGTTTGCCAGGGCTACTATGACAAACCCCACAGACCAGTTGGCTTAAACAGCAGAAGTTATTGGCCCACAGTTTGGAGGCAAGAAGTCCAAAATCGAGGTATTGGTACGCCATGCTTTCTCCAAAGCCTGTAGTGTGGTGTAGGTGGTAGCTGGCCAGCGATGCCCGATCACATGGTGATCTACTTCCATGGCCAAATTTCCTTTGCTTATAAGAATTCCAGTCATATGGATTAAGGCCCACCCTGATTCAATCTGGCCTCATCTCAATAGGATCTTTGATGAACCTATTTGCAAATGAGTGCATATCCACAGGAACAGGAGTTAGGACTTGAACTTATCTTTGTGGGGGATTTGATTTGGTCTAATTACACTGGTCTACTGCTCCTCCAGTCTTTCTTTCACCCATCCTTAACAACATAACTGGAGATAATTTTCTAAAATACAAATATAATCGACCTATTGCTATGCCCTTGGCATACCGAAGTTTTCTGATTCCAAATTAGAAATTTCCATATTTGTACTTCTGAGTTTGGAAAAAAGTGAGAAAAATGGTAGAAACTGAGGCATCTAAATTGGCACACAAGATAAGGATGAGTTCTGAAAATATGGGCTAAGCTGACATTCCATAATGGGACTTAGGGTCATTAAGACTTAAGAAAAACACTAGGTGGGTTTCATGTTGAGATTGAGTGGAAAACCAGATCTTGTCCTAGAGCTACAGCCTTCAAAGTGAGGTCTCCGGACCAGCCCCATCAGCATTACCTGGAAATTTGTAAGAAATGCAGATTCTCAGCCCCAGCTCAGACCTGCTGAATCAGAAACTCTGAGCATGTGGCTCTCAGCATTTATGTTATAACAAGTCCTCAGTATGTCTAATGGCCACTGAAGTTTGAGAACCACTCTTCTAGAGAATGGGATAAGTCTAAGACTGCAGATAGGAATTAAGGGGCCTGGGCAGTGGAAAGACAAGTTTTGCAGTGTCTGTAAAGAACGAATTTTATCCTGGGAGCACTTAAAGCCATAGTTTCCAACTGTGCGGCACATTATAATCACATGGGAAACTTAAAACTATTTGATGCCCAAGCCTTATGAGAGTACACATCAGATCGGAATCTGTAAAGAGGAAGCCCTGCTGTGAGGCTTTTAGAACCAGTTCAGGTGATTCTTAAATGCAGTTGGGGTTGGGAACTCCTGATTTAGGTGGGTCCTGACCTCACCTAAAGATACTCCATTGCTTAACTGAATAAATATCCTAGTACCACCATTTCTGGGATTTTAGCTGTTGTGCTGCTTAAAGTCTGGGCCAGACTTACCTAGCCACACTTCCAGAGCCAACCCTGGTAGCTTGGTCAACTGCAGTGCCATCACACCACTCAATGCCAAGGGCACCGTTCACCTGGCCCTATGTAGCACTCCTAAACAGCACTGCCCAAAAGTCCTAGTGAAGTACTGTGTGAGGTCTTTCACCTCATGCTGTCCCTTTCCCTTGGCTGCTTTAAGGAAGGCATCGTGTTTCATGCCCAGTGAGGTAGGCTGCTCTGTGGTCATGCTTTACATTTTAGCTCAGGCTGGAGAATAGAAGGTAAGACCTTGTTCTGTGTCTCCTGATATGTCTCTCCACCTTACTAAAGTTGTGTTTTACTGCTTCAAGTCAGAAGTCATAAATCACTCCAAATGAATCTTTCACAGTTTGAAATTGCTTTTAGCATTTTAAAAAACAAACAAAAAAAGATTATCTTTGTTCTTTTGCCAACCTCTTCTGACTTAAAAGTACCAATTTACCGGAAAAGGAGGTATCTATCAACTTTATGATTGACCTCTAATTTTAAACTACCACAATTGATACATAACATCACTTCCTACACTCAACCATGAAATGATCTAATTTACACAATAAAAATTGGAAATTTTACAATATGAGGTGCTGGTCTTGGAGACTGCTAATCAACGTGGAGTCCTTAGATCAGCAGATTGCCATCACTTGGGAGTATGTGAGAAAAGCAGAATCGCAGGTCCAGGCCAGATCTACAGATTATAGAATTTGTGTCAGAATCTGTATTTTAAGAGTATTCCCAGGTAATTTTGTTGCATATTAAAGTTTGAGTAATTCTGGTCTTGGAGATGCTGAAGAAATGGTTTCAAATTCAGATTAGAGAATTAATTTTACTTGGTATCTATAAATTTTTTTAATTGGCATGCTAATTTAAATTTAAAATAGACTTTTCCCTCTCATTTAATAGGAAATGAGCTTATAATTAACATACATGAAGGAAAACCATGGTCTCAGGAATTTAAGGCTGATAAAATTGTTCTCTGCCTTTAGCTACACAGTAATATAGCATGTTGCAAGATGCAAGATTGCTGTGGGGTAAGGCAAGTTAAGACAGGAAAATGCTGCCACCAAGACTGAGCCAGTGGCCAGAATCTTAGAGCACTTCAGAATTTGGACTTCATTGATTGAACCATTCATGAATTCAATAACCATTCATGGAGTATCTGCCATCTTCTAGAAATGAGGTTAGATTCTAGGAATGCTTATTTTTAGTTTGTTCATAGTCTAGATTTTGGAGACTGGCATGGGAATAATTGCAATTCATCTTGCACTAGTATTTTGGGGGCTCAGAAGAGAAAGCCCCAAACTGACTTGAAAAGAGAGAGGGTAGTTGGGAATAAAGTCTTTAGAAACGTGTGAATTCAGATGAGTGTAGCTGAATCCCAGAAGCATGAGATCATTTGTTTATGGGTTATCTGAAGCTTTCAGAACAATGAGCACTGCAGGTGGTATCAATAATCAGGATTGCAACTGAATGGTATTTAAAGGGCTACCTTTGGAAAACAAGTGGTAGAAGAGGCAGGAGGAGTTGAGATTCAGGCCACAGGTGGAGAATTAATATCTTGACAATAACGAGACTACTTCCTTTTTGGTCGCTGGAGGAGAAGGTAAGTTATTAGATTATAGGTGCAGATGCAATTAAATTCAGAGACTTTGCACCTGAAGGCCACTATTTTCTCAGTGAGGAAGACCACAGGTCTTCCAGGAAGAGAGAGAGACCCTGGCTAGGAAAGATGATAGAGGAGAGTTTTGCAAGTTGGAATTGCTTTTGCAGGTAATGGAAATTTACAAGGGACAGTTAAAAAGGAGGTGGTGAGCATCCATGCATGGTTGGAAATCATGGCTTTGTTGTGGCAATAATCCTCTAGGTTAGATAATTTTGTATAATAATGTTCAGCGACGCAGATAGAGAAACAAAAATGTAGATGGTTGGATTAATTGAAATTTACAGGACTGTAGGTTGAGTGCAGTAGAAAGACAAAGGTGAAAAGATCTTAAAGATGATGACAAGAGCAACTGAGGTGACACACTATGGGTTTCTCAAACTTTAATCTGTATGTGAGTTAACTGGAGATCTTGTTAAAATGGAGATTCCAATTCGGTACGTCTGGAGTGGGAACGTCCAAGTTAGCATTTCTAAAAAGCTCTCAGCTGATATTTGTTCTGGAGTTCCATAGACCAGACTTTGGATTTCAAGGTTCTAGATCATATAAGGTAAGAATGACAACCTAAAGAAGTGATGGTCTGGAAAAAGAAAAATGCAATGAATATACTGAATGCCAAAAATCAACTATAGTGGTTACATATGTGAATAAACTTAGCAAAATGTCAAGCACCCTCAGGAGATATTAATTTCTTGGAATTTCCACTGGAATTGTAGAGGCCCTAACAGCAAGAGAACAATGTGTTGTGCTCCAAGCAATGATTACCGAGTTTTCCTGCTCATTGGAATCACCAGGGATTCTTTTAAAAATTCTAAAGCCCACTTTCCACCCCAGACATTCTGATTTAATTGATTTGGGATGCAACCTGGGCACTGGGAGGTTTAAAAGTCCCCCAGTTGATTCTAATGTGTAGTGAAATTGGGGAACCTTTTGGTTAAAAGAATTTCAAAAGAACAAAAGGGATTTAAAAATTAAGAGCTAACAAACTTTGGAGAATGTTTGAAATTTCACTTTTTTGATGAAATTATGCAGCAGTTGCTGGCTTTTACTTCTGGAGACTAGCATTCAGAACTGGCTTGAGAACAGAAAAATGGGTTTGTTGGTTGAATTCTGCTTGGCATCATACAAAATCTTCATACCATGGGTTCTGTCTGAAGATAAGCCACTAGGTCAGCACAAAAGTCAGAGACGAATCCTTTTCTTTAGGCTCACACGTGTCTTGCTCCTGTCATGATTGCATTCATTCTCTTATTTCTGTAACTTACATGAGCCAAAAGGAAAAGGAGTGCATGTGAATCAAGAAGGAATCATTGGGGCTAATAAGCATCATCATCATTTTCTTACCACCAAGATTTTTGTTTGCTGAATGAGGTTGAAATTTCTGGGAAGAGCTGCCTGTAGCATTACAAAGTAATCCCCAAATAAACGTTGTTACCTCTAATATGTGGTTCTAAAATTACCTTGTCTGGAAGGGAAGCCTTTTAATAACAGCTCCTTACAAAGCATATTTTTAAAAGTCTCTAAGATGAGATAATAATCCTGAAGAAACAAAGATTATAGAATATACCAAATCAGATTTTCTTTCAAGATGCTTGATATTATTGCTTTCTAAAGAGGCCAAAAAGTTCTTCAAGCATCTCCTCTCATAGTTTAATCAGCAGGACCTTAAGGCATTCCTTGTGTGTGCATGTGGGTGCTCACAGGCACATGTTTTTCTTTCTGTAGATATATATATAATGCCAGTGATTTCAGTGTGATCCTAGGTGGGCATATGACATTTTGGTGTCATTTTTGCCTGAGATGCTCAAAATTATTCCAAGTTACTTAAATTCCACATTTAACGGGAGAGACAGTCCTTTCTATTCCTAATATGCTTGTAATCTTAAGAGACACTATTTGTAATTTAGTATCACATAAAGGTAGAGCACATTGATACATGAATAATATGAACTAGACTACTTTTGTTTCACTTAAATGCTTTTTTAAGAGAAAACAATATAAATTGATCCAAAAGCACTTACATTCTTATTGATTTAAGAAAACAGAATAAATATAGGCAAGCAATAAGCAGATCAAAGGTATTTTGCTGCATGCATTATATATGAATAATATTATAATATTATTAGCAATGTTACCTGATAGGATATAATAAAGCTTATCTCTGATGGAGAAGTCATCCCTATTTAGAATCCATCCTTTTCTTTTCTTTTCTTTTTTAAATCTGGTCTTGCTCTACAAAGCCATCCAAGGAAATTGTCCAATGTGCTTAGCTAAATTTCACCATTTATAAGTTACTCCCAAAAAGTAACATTGGCACTTTGGAAGGCTCATTAAATATTTCAGGGCCCGGGGGTATCACTAAGTAAACTGCTGCAGTAGATGGTATCCTTGGGACCTTAAAGTTCTTATTCCTTACAAAAGGACTAACTTACATGAAAAAGGAATTTACTCCCTACTCAGATATGGCTCAGACCTTTTGTTTGTTTATTGTTCCAAGGAGGATTTAAAGGAGTTATATCAATTATTTTCTTTAGATGCACTCTGTGATCTAAACTACTGTTTTTCATTATCAAATCTAAAAAAGTAAATAAAAGTACCAACCTAGCTGCTCTAAGCAAGACTGCAGCTGGGAGAATTGTCAATTTAAGTCGTGTGAGGAGTTTGGGCTGCCTTTAATTCCAAATTGGCTGTCCTGGAAGTACATCAGCTGTTTCTTTAAGACCCAAAGACGTTTTATAAACATTATTCTAAGTTTAAGTGAAACTAGAACTATCTGCAAAGTCTTAAATGACATAATCTAAATAAACTAAACTAACATCTTGAAAGGAATTTCCATTACAGTAATGGAAGAAGAGATGAAAAGCTGCATTAAAATTATGTGAGCTTTGCTTTCGTGTTCTCCCAGTGTTTGCTAATTTGCCTCCTCTACCGGCTTGCACTGTTTTTCCAAGCAAATAAGGCATAGAATAAAGCTCAGCTAGCTTTCTGTGCCTAAAGGTTTCCCCAAAAAAATGGTTTTATGGAAATATCAGAAAAAGGAAAAGCCTACCAATGGGAGAGAGCTGGACCTAAAAACAAAATCTGGCATTTCTGTGTAGGTCAAAATTAAAATCACAAGGAGAAAATAAAGTGCCCCAGTACCAATCCTCAACCCCCTACCCTATTCTTAGCTTTCATCACAGAGTGGAGTTTGGAATTTAGCCCTGTCTGTCCTCGGTGACATGTTTGGAGAGGTACTGGCAAGCAAGAAAAGGTGTTTGAAAAACCTGGCATAGATAAACACCTCTCCCCACAGATACAAAGACCTTACCCCCCACCCACAGACCAGGGCTCAACAGGCAAATCAGTAGGTCAAACACCACAAAACTATCACCCACAAAGTAGTTTAGATCTGACTCCTAGATACTCTTATCACTTTAGTTTAATTATGGGGCCTGACAAAGCCACAGATGGTATTATTATCCCAATTTTACAGGTTGGTAAAGGGAAACTCACACAGATTAAATAAGTAGGTGAGTCACAGAGCTACAAAATGACAGGGCTGTGATCAGGGAATCCTGTTTTAGCTGGTTCCAGAACTCATGTTTGTTCTATATTGTGATATCTAGGGAAGAATCAACTGACTTTAGAACATTAGATATAACTCAGCTACTAAAATCCCTACTTTTGTTAAGAGTAAATTATCAAGGCTTCGCAGTCCCAAAGAGCAGAAAAATGGTCAAATAACTTCAAACGCTAAACAAATGCAGTTTGGTCCTGCTGAACTCCTCCCAGCCTTTCGTATTCAAACAGGCCCAGTGAATCTTCAAAGTGCAAAGATTTTCTTTTTCTATGAAGGACATTTTATTTCTAATGCTTCAAGAAATACACTTTGGGGAATGCTTTTTCCAAGTCTTGCTTGCCTAGAGAAGTTGGTTTCTTTATAGTGAATTTGTATATCTGCGTTCTTATCCATTTTACGGTGATTTAAAATTTAATAACAGAGGTCAATCTAAATTCCCTTCTGCCCAAGAACTATGAGATGTCTCATCCTTCTTCTGTAAGCTGCAAGTTTTGAACACATTTATGGAAACCAGGTACGTGAGAGCTGAAAACTTACACTTCCCTCTTAAAGGCTTGGGGATCATGAAATTATTTTCAACACTTCCTCTGGATTTTTTTGGAACCTACAGTCAACCCAGAGGCAAGCCTTCTCTTGTTTCTCTCAAACCTCTGTCCTTTTATATCTCCCCCCATGGCCCAACTTTGTTCTCTCAACTCAGCTTTTATAGCTATTTCCATTTCATCTTCCACCACTCTCAAAGCATGTGTTTTAATTCTATACTGAGATAGATAAGGGACGCATGTGTAGTTCTGAAGAGTTTACTCAAAACCTCGCAGTTAAATTTAGAACACCACTGGGAGCATTGAACTAGGAAAAATGTAATCTTTTTTTGATAAAACCTGTGTATACACATAACACTAGCATTTTGCCAGTGCCATGGGGAGCCACAATGCAGGTGGCAGGCTGTGGGCTCTGGATGAGCTCGGGCAAGTTCTGGACCTTTCTGTGTCTTACTTCCCCATCTTAAAACACGGATAGTAGATGTACTTACCTCATATAGTCATTTTAAGTATTAAATAAATGTCACTTAATATGATAGCTATCATTATTTGTACAATGCCACTCTTTTCTATTGAAACACCAAGCACCAACAATTGACCAAGGGTCAATGAATTCCTCATCCTGGGAAGCTCTATCAACTGAAGGGGCAGAAGGAGAGCAGTGGTAAAGATCAATGTCATTCACATTTGGCAGTGGAATGAAAGTCCATTTTAAATGTGAAAAATACATAGGAATTATAAATATTTCCACTTATATAAGTATGTAAATATATGCCAGAAAACAATTAGAAAATTAGCTGGAAACATGTTGGAATTGATAAGGCAATTTTAACTCGGGCTTTTAAATCTATGACTAGATTTGCTTTTTTGTTTTTCAAGGTACAACATATGAATGGTCCATTAAATTGTTTCTCAATCTTAGGTGATTTCTTAGTGAAGTAAGATAAAGTATTTTAACATGAAATCACCCATCTTGTGAAAATGTTCATGAAAATTTTCTCATTTTAGAACAGAGTTTTACATATTTGTTTCTTACCATAAAAATATCTCTCTACCTAATATCTAATTCATTTTTTCTATATCTGTGTTTTCTGTTTCTTATACACTCACACATTTTCCTTTATTTATTGTCTTTAAAGAATATACTCCAGAATTTATTCATCAGTTATTCTTTCCTATTTGTCATAATTCATTTCTGTTTTAGCTCTATTTCTTTCCCTTCCAACATTTTGATTTATAGTATAATTCCTGTTCTAATACATGGCATTGACTGAATATTTTCTTTCTTATTTAAAATCCAAAAAAACTTTTCAGGGTCTATGTTTTCCTCCATGTATGTATGTTTTGTTTAGGACTTTAATATTTGCTCTTCTCACTACTGTTAATCTCTGATACTCTGGTTTCCAAGTGGTTAGGGCATTTTTAATCCCTTTGTTATTAATTTTATATGCAATTTATTTCCTCATAACATATGGCCTGTGCCTTTTCTACTTTGGGGAATTTTTCTTTTGTTTGGAATTTATTTATTTTTTAAGTAAAGGAACTACATTTTGGTTAATGTGTACAATACACACAAACACATATATGTAGTCCTTCTATATGGTCTTATTATTCAGATTCTCTAAAATGACTTAAAATGTTTTTCTAACTTTATCTGTCAAAGACTGACAAATACTCCATATTCCATTCATTGTGTATTTTTCAATTGTTCCTTACATTTTTATAGTGTTTAGTTTTATATATTTTGATATTATGTTGTGCACCTCAGGTAATAACTCCAGACTTTATCTTCTTTAATCAATAAAATTGCTCTCTCAATCCTGGTAAATGCCTTTTGCCTAAAATTCCACTTTGCTTGATGTTAATATAACCCAAGTGACCCCAGACTTCATTAGCCTGTGGGTACTAAGGATGCCCCATTAATATTAATATCCTAATTTGCTAGCTCATTAACCCCTACCTGTATAACAGTAGGATGTTGACCTCTACTTAGGAAGTCCCTAGGCAGTATCCTACATAAAGTCTGGCATCAGTAATCTACTGTTCATCTCTCCTAGCAGCTCTGGGAAGACAGACTCTGAGCCACTGTTGGCTTTCCCTGCTGCTGCTGTTGCTATGTATGACTGGCCTTCAGGCCATGGAAACGTTCAGTCCTCTTGGTGCCAAAACTGTGAGGCTATCTTCTGTAGAGTCAGCTGGGGAATCTTGTACTGGGGTCCCCGATGAAGCTGTCTCATTGGGAATTAATAAGACCTTTCTGCTTGAGTTAACATTCAGCCCTTTTGTCCTCCAAGACACACATTTGTTAAGAGAAATTTGAGTAACTGTTGCCCAACTCAATACAAACACTTCCTCTTAAACTCCAGGCCTGATGCTAATTCTGGAAAGTCTCTCTGTCGGCTGATGACTATTTATCCTCCTGGGGGGGGGCGGAGAGGGTGCGGGGGCTCCACCTCCTTGCAGTTTGCATTCTTTTGTAATACCTTCTCTCACATTCTGAAAAATAAGTCTGTAAGATAAAGATCTCATTTTTAGAGTGACCTTACTGTGCCAGGAATATTTTGAATTATCTTAATTAATCCTCACACCAATTCTGTGGGTAGAAAATGTTGTTGTAATTTCCGTTTTACAGGTGAGGAAACTGAGGCACAGAGAGGTTAAGTAACTTGTATATAGTCAAAAAGCTAGCTACCAATCTTTTATACTATCACCTTCTGCATCAGAAAGATTGATCTTTCTGGTGGCTGAAACATATTATCGAGTACATTTTTCCTGAAAAGTACTTTAGACTGTCTACTTTGAGTTTTTAAAATAGATATTATGTTATATAAGTCTTCACTAGCCTTCGCTAATGAATGAGAGTACTAAAGTCATTAATGTAGAGTGCAAGTATAACATACGTATAAGACTCTAAAGATTATTAGGGATATTTTCTTAAAATGCAGATTCCTGGTAGGAGGAGTCCATTTAATTCTGATGCAGATGGTTTGTGGACCACACCTTGAAAACCACTGTCTTAATTGTTTTCATTATAGTCTGACATCAAATGAATGTAAGTGTTCATGTCCCAGTTCCTATGAGCTTTGAGACCATGAACATATTTCCTGAGCGCTCTAAATCTTGACTCATCTGTAGAATGTGACTAATGGTAATATCTATGTTTTGAGGACTAAATGAAACGATGCCTATATAATACCATAGTTCTGGAAATATGTAACCAACAAATGTTTGTATTTTCATAATAAATATTATTAGGTGCCATGCCATTATTTCCCTTTAAATGTTGTAAAGAAGAGTGATATAGCCCATTTTTTTCCTTTAAAATTTTCCTGATTCCCCCCCCCCCATTTGGCCACTAAAAGAGTATCTTTCTTTGAAATTTAAAAAATCATATGTTAAAGTAAGCCATATTAAAGTTTAGGTGTGTTTTTTATTCTTATTAATTTGTCTGGTTCATGATAGCCCCATTGATATTACTCTTAAGGTCAGAAAAACTTTTCTTCTGTTTTGTCTTTCAATATTTATTTTGAGAATTAATTTCACTATATTCTAGAAAAGGTTCAAACATATGTCACATTGTCAATTTGATTTGGGCAGTGTCAATTCTGTTTTTTTATTATTATTATTATTACTTTTTATTATTCCATTTTAAATTCTTATAGGGCTATTAATTTCTCCAACTCTTTCATTTAATTTGATAGGTCTCCTAAATTTTCATCTCATTTTTCACTCTTATTTGATAAAATCGACATTTTTCTTGAATTTAAGATTTACAAATAGCTGCTAACTAAAATTTATGTTTCCCAAATAAATATCTTTGCCTACAGGGTAGTCTTAGTCTTGGAGAACTATCATTATCTCTTTATATGTTAGGAAATAATTGATTTAGATATCATATTTTATTTCCCATTTATTCATCCTTGAAGGAAATAACTTCCTGGACCTGCTAATTGCCTCATAATGGTGTGGGTGAATTATTTTCTGGATGCTTCACTGATGAGCTGGACAGTGCAAGATTCCTTGCCACAGGTTTTAAGTGAGAAGGAAAGTTGATATTGGCTCATGTTACAGGTTCAAAAAACCAGTAGCCAAAGGAGCTGGAAGAGGCAGCTGGGTCTCTGGGTAGTGGAATCCTGTGAAAAGATCCTTTTATGCATTTTATGAAATCCCTATTCTATATACCAGCTTTATGTGTCTATGTTTCTGCTGATCCTAGCTTCCATTATAGCTATGTGGTATGGTTGTGGCTAGCATTTTTGCTAAAATCTGCAAGTCACAGGAGAGCCCTGTCCTGTCAAGCACATCAACAAGACCTCTACCAGTAGGTAGACTTTGGTTTTTGTGTGCTTATATTTGCCCTTGGAGTTCTGGAAGCTGCTGATGCTTATTTGTGACAATGGTTTCACATATTATGCTTCTGAGCTATGCCATGAAACCTTTCCTTCTAACTCTTGTACTCCAAACTCAGGGACTTTAGTGAGTTTCTTCTATTTAACTTCCATGATACTGTGGGATTTTATTAGGAAGGAGAAGAGTAGTAGATGAGTTTCAGTATCTTTCCTTTAATATGGTGTCTTCTGGTCTATATTTGGCAGAAATTCTTTTTAAATGTTATTTCAATGCTATTTTTCCCATTTCAGCATTTCAGTTGCAATCCAGCATGGGAGCTAAGGTTCTTGAATTCTTGTTGGAAACTGAGAGGCTGTAAAACATGAAAATGGATCTGTCAGCAATAACCTTGCACACTTCCTAGGCTATGGAAGAGAAAATAAGACTTCCATTGGTGGGAACGAGGTGGTTGAGGAGATCAAGGATGAGGATTTATTGGGAAGAGGTTTTGAGTGTGAAGTGTCAGGTCTTCCATTCACCATGGACAAAGGAAATGTTTCCCTTTCACCCCGAGTCAAGTGATGCAGTAGGGGAGGATTTCAGAAAAACTTTCCTGTGTCCCCTAGAGTTTGACTGACTTAAGGGACACACATACTGACTGATACACACCTGGAAAAATCTAAAGGCAAAAATTATGACCACAACTTAACAGAGAAAAGAGACAGAGTTGGGCTGAGTTTGGAAAGGGGTTGGGGGAGAGGATTCATCCATATTTTCCAGGAACTAGTTGCTGACTTCTAGAAAAGAAGTCTGTTGTGAATTGTCTAGGACCTCCTGATAGGAGCAAGGCTATCATTGCTTAAAGAGGAGTACCAGGGAATACAGAAGATAAGTGTGATGGTTTAAAGCTATATTTACCCCCATGTTCTTAAACTTAATCCATTCCTGGGGGTGTGAACCCATTTTAAGTAGGGCCTTTTGATGAGGCTACTTCAGTTAGGTTGGGGCCTAGCCAAATCAGGATGGGTCTTAATCCTATCACTGGAGCCCTTTTATAAGTGGAGTGAAATTCAGACAGAGAAAGCCACAGAGGGAGCAAAAAGCTGAACATCAGTGGAAACTGAAAGAGAACAGAGAGGCCAGGAGAGGCTGCCACATACATTATCAGGTGACAGAGAAGCCAAGGACCAAGGATAATCAGCAGGCAGCCCAAGAACATGGGTCTTCAGAATGAAAACATCGCCTTGATGACATCTTGATTTGGATTTTTCTTTTGGCCTCAAAACTGAGTGGATAAATTCTCATCGTCTAACCTGCCCCATTTCATGTTATTTGCTTGAGCAACCCATAAACTAAAATACTAAGTGGAGATTGTGAGATTCCAGGTGATAGAATCGCCTGTATCATTATCCTCTATATCAAAAGACCTATGGGTAAGAGTCTCAGTGATGAAGAGGAGGTTCTTCAAAGAACCCACAAGAGAACACCTGGAGATAAAAATTCCCTTCTAGATAGCCACTCCACACAGAAGGCTCCACACTGGGATGAAAAACATATCCACCAACTAGGAACTTCTCTATCCCCTTTCCTCTACTCCCTCCATTTTGTGCCTAACCCTGGAGATCCCAAAATAGTAGCTATAGTGCTACATAGGTGAGAAGCAAGAAACAGATAAACCAACCACACCTTCACCCCTGCCTTTCCTGCATGCTCCCAGGCCTGACAGGACCCAAGCTGAGAGAGGAGTTTTAAAGTAGAGGACTAACTGGAGTTTTTACATTAGGACTGACACTGTATTACTAGGAGATAACTGGGGGACTTTATGTGTGTTGAGATTATTGAAAAAGCTATTTGTTCTGCTTGAGATTTTTTCCAGTTTGGGAAAACCATGAGCCCACAAAGAAATTTTTAGGGACAGCTGTGAGGGAAAGAAAGAAAGGAAGAAAAAAGCTTTGTTTTATCCATCAGTTCCAGATCATTCAATATACCAGTTGTTAAAAGATACATACTTGAGACAATTTGGTGAGTATAGCAGATGTGTACGAATATTAGCAGATATGTAAGGATATGAGAGAAAATGACAATAGATGAAGTTATAAAGGTAAGTATCCAACTAATGAAAATCATTACAAGCAATGATAAAAACTTTGATATTATCATGAAAGTAACATTAAGCTACCAAAACTTTTATGCAGGGAAGCAACCTGATTGAATTTTGCTTTAGAGAGATATCTGAACCACAAATTTTGAGAATAAGTTAGAATAGGACAAGATTTAAGTAGTAAAACCGCTTGGAATTCTCTCCAACCTTTAGGACCCAATTGTGCCTGCCAAATTTGTGGCAGTGGGGATGGAAATAGAAATAAATGGATGTTAAAATGAATAAGGAGGTAGAACATATTTGGATATGTGAGAATATTAATTAAAGATTTTTGGCTTCGCTAAAAAGATAACGATGAAATCTGGAAAAAAGAGGAGTAGGGGATTAGCAGAGAAAGGAATTCTGAATTTCCTGAGTTTGGGTTATATGTGGGAAATCCAAATGGTGCTATCTTGCAGAGAATTTGGATATTCAGGTCTGGATTCAGATCATAAATATTGCCCACAGATAAGTATTTCAACTATTACTATACATTTGTTAATGAGAACTAAAGGAATCAACCAAGGAAAAGGTGTAGAGT